>JAMPIV010015811.1:0-22500 GCA_024509875.1 Oreohelix idahoensis | reverse complement strand
CGTGGACATTAAACAACCAACACAAGCTACCGACCAGCTAGGTTCACCCACTGTACTTAAAGACGAGGTCGTGGACAAAACTCTGCAATCCCCACCCGAACAAGTCACACCCACTAATCGAAAAACGGTGGTTGCCAGTAAATTGCGAAAAACATGGTCGTATTTGCTCAGAAGAAGGAAAAAGACAAAAACTCCAAAGTGGGAAGCATGGCCAAAGAAGTGAATAAGATTTTAAAACAACATTACTACGAACCGAAACGACCCGGGTCTTATCGCGGAGTTGGTGCCTTGCAACGTAGCACCAAACTTACTCGTAAAAAAATTGAAGAGTGGTTAGGTCATCAGGATACGTACACCTTACACAAACCGGTGCGTAGAAAATTTAAAAGACGCGTGACCATCGCTGGTGGTATCGATCAACAGTTCCAGGCTGATTTAATAGACTTGCGAGGTTTAAAAAATTTCAACGATGGGTTTTCCTATCTAGTGACGTGTATCGATGTGTTTAGTAAATTTGCTTGGGCTGTTCCGCTGAAAAACAAAACTGGGAAAGCTTTAGTAACAGCGGTGAAGACCATTTTTATCAGTCGCAAACCGATAAATTTTCAAACAGACAAAGGCAGTGAGTTCGTCAACAAAACATTCTTAAAATTTCTTAAAGACGAAGGTGTCCATTTCTTCACTACAGAGAATGAGGATACCAAGGCAGCTATAATGGAGAGGTTTAATCGAACCCTCAAAGAAAAATTGTGGCGTTACTTTACCAAAACCAACAGTCTTCGCTACGTCGACGTAATAAAGCAACTGGTCCACAACTGTAATTATTCGTATCATCGGAGTATTAAGATGGCGCCGGCGGAAGTTACCCCGAGCAATCAAGAAGAGGTGTGGCATACGTTGTATTTGACCCCTGACGTCGTCGGAAGAAAAGTCTATTTTAAAGCCGGTGATCGCGTGCGGATCGCGCAAGCCAGACAAACTTTTAAAAAGGGTTAAACGCCGGCGTGGACAGATGAACTGTTTACGGTCAGCCGACTAAACCAAACAAGACCGGTCACGTACATCCTTAAAGATGATTCGGGTGAGGAATTGAACGGTTCTTTTTACCAAGAAGAGCTGCAGCGGGTCGGTGACAAGATAGTTTATCGAATCGAGTCCATTTTGCAAGAACGACGATGTGTCAGGGGTGTTAAAGAGTATTTAATCAAATGGTTCGGTTATAACTCGTCATTCAACAGCTGAATTTCCGCCAAACAACTAGCGAGATATCGAGACTGATGGAGATAGAAGAAGTGAGCACCCCAGTTTTGCATTCACCCCTCCAAAGGCCACGAGAACCTCGGTCTGGCCTTTTTTTTGGGAAACTAGTCCCGCGACTAGAGATCGTTTTCATCTGTCAGATGATCGTTATATATGTCGTCATCGGCGTCTCGTTATTCAATCTGAGTCGGAGCAACGCCGAGGGACCGGACGGCAAGTTTTGGATCGCCTTAATGAGCAGTTGTCTGGGTTACATGTTACCTAACCCTAAGATAGGATGAGTTTTTACGTGACTTTACCCAGCAATGCCTCGATGAAAATATACCCAAACAATAAAGCCGGTCACTTTTTCGTCAAATTGCCACAGACTATAGACTTGAATTCGCGTAACGAGGTTGGCTTGGTTGAGATTCAATTTCCCAAAAGTTATTATAACGTGCTAGAGGATGAAGTATGGATACATTACTTTCCCAACAAAGAAGATGAGTCTATACTATTCACGTTACCCGCCGGTCATACACGTCACTCGACACGCTGATCGATGAGTTGAATCGTTTGCTTTTAGACACGGATGTGAATGAAAAAGCCCGAGTTAGATTCCATTTTAACAATAATAAAGCCACCTTGAATCTGTAAGATCCGGAGGCTGAATTTAGAATTAGCGAGACGTTGAAACACATGTTAGGCTTACCTACCTCGATCGCCACAGACATCGACCCAATACTACGAGGAGAGTCTGAAGTACAAATGGATAGCGACATGAAAAAATGGCTACGTGTACTGTGACCTCGTAGCGGCGAGACCGGTTGGGGATGCATCTGTCCCTTTTTTTACGGATTGTCCCTATTTTGGACAGGACTACCACTTCGGTTTTTAGGATTTACGACAAACCACACTACGTACCTATGAGCCGTTTTTCGTTTGACGCTGTGGAAATCCTTTTAACTAATGACCAGGGTAAGACTATCCCATTCACTAGCGGAGCTTCGGTGTTGACACTCCACTTCCGAACTCACAGACGGTTTGATTTTGACTAGAAAAAATGGTCAGACATGTACCAATACGACGAAACCCCAAAATGCATAAGGAGTTTTACTGCAACTAAACTGGACACGGGATGCCAGTGTTTATCGGAGGCAGAAGTCAAAGAGGACATGGCTTGGGTAGTTTTTTCAGCGGGCTCGGTCGCATGGTTCTCCCGAGGTTAAAAACTGGAGGCAAAGCTTTACTCAGAGAGGGGGGTTGGCACCGGTCTACAGGTCGCGAGCGACGCGTTAGCCGGCAGAAATATTGGTGAGTCATTTCGTGAGCGAGCCAAAGAATCGGGCCAGCGTTTATTACAGGGAACGGTTGACCACCTCACCACTAACCAATCGGGTAGCGGTCTTAGCAGAAAAAGAAAAACAAGAGCTGCCCCACCTGGCGAGCCGAAAAGAAAAAAACGAAGTAACCGAGCTCGCCCTTTTCATTCCCACCAGAACAAGCGACGGTACTCTGATATATTTGAATGATGGCGCTTATTCACCCCAGCTCGTGCGAATGTCTTCACAGTGGTCTAGATTTGTTTAGTGTGCCACCAACACAGACAGCCGTAGAAGAGGGTCAATTTGTGGAGATACACCCGTTGGCCGCCTTAGCCCCAGTAGCCCCGGTGGAATTTGTAATATCGGGGAACGGCGAAGAATATCTAGATTTGTTCAATACTTTTCTGCACGTGCGCGCCAAAATCACGTTAGCTAATGGTAACAAATTACGCACTGATGCAGAGGTGGCCCCGGTCAACTATTACCTGCACAGTTTATTCTCCCAAGTCGACGTTTCCCTGAACGACACGCTGATTACACCCAGAGAGAACACCTATCCTTATAGAGCTTACCTGGAAGACACATTGAATTACGGGGAGGAAGCCAAGCGAGGCCATATGACAGCGGTTCTGTTTTACAAAGACACACCAAACTTAATTGCGGAAACACAGGGCGATAACAAAAACGGACTAAGGCTGCGTCGACATATAGCGGCAGGTTCTTAGGACATCGATATGATGGGTCGGTTACATTCAGATATTTTCGCCCAAGATCGCTACCTGTTAAACGGTGTGACCGTTAAAGTAAAACTCACGCCGTCTAAAGACGCGTTCAGCGTGGTGTTAAACGACCACGCTGCTGGTTATAAATCTATTATAACTTACGCGGCCCTAGTTGTCCGGAAAGCCAAATTAAACCCGGCTGTCTCTCAAGCCCACGAGAAAGCCTTGTTGCGAGGTGATGCCAAGATTGGTCTAATCACTTTGATCGCTTTTAACGGGTCATATAGTCTAATCCGTTCAATTTGGCTACTTTTGGTCTGACATATTCAAATGTCAGCGCGGATGGCAGAACAGTCAGTGGCAAGCCTATGTCGATGGATTATGAGCACAACCAGTACGTGAGAGCCTTCTCGGGACGAATCCAGTCATGGGACTGGTTCGCAAAGACTCCGACAACGACCTTAAATCTCGACATTTTAAGAATGGGTACGCCTTATACGCCTTTGACCTCACCCCCAGTCTACTGGACGGTGACCAGTTTGAGATGGCCAAGTCAGGCCCTGTCTCCATATAACTTAAATTCGCCGAGATTACGCCTGAACCATTACAGGTCCTCGTCTACACCGAGCAAGATTCGATCTTGGAGATCTCGAAATCGTGCCAAGTTTTGACAGACTACACCACTTAGACGATGAATACAGACGAGATACGTACCATCCTCCTTGTAGTGGTGTTGATGGTATTGTATGATGGTGATATTACTAATTGTAATTGTATGAGGCCAGCTGTGAAGGCTCCTGAGATAAAATGTAGTTGTGAATTGTCAGAAGGCCTTTCTTGCTACCACTACGACCTCACACTTAATTTTTTTTTCTTAATGAATGTGGCTACGTAAAGTGTCTAGGGTTATGGTATGTAGTGTGGTGTAATAGGTTATAGATATACCCACAGATATTTAACAAGACTAATAATATTAATAAATGTTAAAATACACTGAACTAACTCACGTGTGTAAAATTTTTTGATAGAATTATATTACATTTATTTTGTTCTGGATCAATTTTTTAGGTTGACCAGAACTTAAAAGGATTTAGAGATTATGAAAGAAATGCATGGAATATTATATCATAAATGCAATAGTGTACATATATATGTACTATACTAGTTAGTTTTATTAAAATGTTCTAGTAGTCATCTACTTGGGTGGATAGTTACTGTTTGTGCTGTTGGGGTGGCCTCATCACACCTGTCTATATTGACTACACAGTGTCCAGAAAATGGTGGGAATTTTTATGGGGGGTATTAGTAACTACACAGCGTTGGTGAATGTCCAGCAGACCAGAGGCTCACTCATCTGGTAGTTGTAGCTCTGGTGCTGAAATCAGGTGGTCCCACCTCTCCGTGCTGGCGGGCAATAATGGTGGTCTCTGTCACAAGTACTGCACAGATACACTCGAGTAAAGTCACCAACTGAATAGACACTGCTTGGTTGACAACAGAAACTCGCAGCTCAGATTATGAATAAATAACACAGAATTGCTAGCAAAACTCAGCTGAGCTGCTGGCTATAGTATGGCGTCCCTAAATTTATTACACTTTCTTTCATATGGAAATCACCACACTTTAAAATCTGTGTCTATCACTGAACAACTATTGAAGAATGGCCCCACTTTCGCGTCTGAGCGCTAATGATATGATTGTCTGTGGCCAATCACTGCCTAGTTTTATTTTAAATTTCAAATTTCCTACCATAAAGTCATTTCAGTCATGCTTCAGTCAAGTATGGATGGTTATCTGTTAGTCTGTCCGTCTCTACTTGTGTTTCTACAAAAATGTACTTGATTTTTGAACCAACCTTTCTCTCCCCTCCAAATTTTGTCGTTAAAAGTTATATTTAGACACAGCTACCACCCAAAAACCCTCTCCTCCATACTACGTAAATTTGAACACCTGCGTCCCAAAGTCGTGTTTTTTTGTGCAATTAGCGACACTTTTAGATTCAATACAGTCTGTCGATGATGTGAACAACACTGTCTTTTGTCATTATCTTCAATATTATCTATCCGTCTGTAAAATTAAGAACATATTAGTTCACTGCTCAGAATAGGCCATCCGGCCAGCTAATTTTTATATTCCTAACATTAATATTAAGAAAAAAAGTACTTTTTAAATTTTGTAATATTTCGAACATCTGCGTTTAGCCGCTGAATTCAAATCAAGGGCTTGGTATCGCGCAAAAGCGTCCAATAAATGACTGTGGCGTAACATATCTATGGTCCCTTCTGTCGAGTTGCTTACTTTTTTATGTCAACTTGGGAAACGTGACTTTTCTCCGTTTCCCCCCCCCCCCCATTGCGTCTCCTTAGCCTTTCTAGTCTCACGCAATCTTTCCAGTCATATTTTTTTCCTTTTTGATCCGCCGTTCCCCTCCTGTCTAGCAAGTCAATTATTATGGAGGATGATGACCCGCGGTCTAGGCGATCATGTACTATTCGCAGCCTACGCATTATGTTTTTTATCCTTAAATGTTATCTTTGGAGGGATTTTACCGTTGTATCTCTGTCAATTTCACTACACATCTCCCCACTTGAAAACATGCCTATGGCAAGTTCCAACACCAGCGATACACATAGGTAAAATTACTCCTCACGTCTGCCACTACTCTAATTTTGATCACAGGGGTGCCGACTGAGGAAATCTGCACCGACATTCAATTTGCCTGGGATATATTGGATACTAAACTGATAAGGTTGAAGCAATAAAGACCACCTCAGCAATCTTGCGTTTTCATGCTTAGCCTGAGACAAGCACACGAGAGGCTGATGGTCCGTCTCCACCACAAATGTCCTACCATACAGATAGATTTGAAACTTCTTTATTGCCCAGATTAATGCTAAACATTCCTTTTCGCTTGTGGAGTATCCTTGTTCCGCCTTATTCAATTTGCGGCTTGCATAAGCGACTGGTTTAAGTTCCCCATCAGGTGAAGATGATCTTTGCAACAAAGCCCCTCCGAGTCCTACATTACTTGCATCGGTTCTTAAGACAAAGTCCTGTGTCAAATCAGGCAGTTTGAGAATAGGCTTGCTAGTGAGTTTTTCCTTTAACTCTTGGAACGCTAGTTCACATTGTGCAGTCCAAATAATTTTATCTGGAAGTCCCTTGCGAGTCAAATCAGTCAGAGGAGCACAAATAGCGTTAAAATTTTTGATGTATTTCTGATAAAATCCGCATAACGACACGAATGATCGCACGTCTTTTTTTGTTTGCGGCCTAGGTGCTCTCTGCAGTTTTTCCAAGTTCTTAGGATCAGGGGTCATATTACCCTGATATACAGTGTGTCCCAAGAATTCCAACTCTTTGCATCCAATACAACATTTTGTTGGCCTAGCAGTTAAGTTCGCCTCCCGAAGTCTATCAAACAACATCTCCAGAGCTTCAATGTGTTCTTCAAATGTCTCGGTGGCGACGAGAATATCATCCATGAAATTTGTGATACATGGGTTATTCAGGGGATCCAACAATTTTCGCATCATCCTTGAAAACACACTCGGAGCATTTTTCAGTCCGAATGGTAGCATATTGAATTCATAATGTCCATCCGAAGTGCTAAAAGCCAAATAAGGTCTCACTTCAGGCTTCACTGGGATCTGGTAATAGCCTTTACTAAGATCCACTTTTGAAAAATATTTTGCCTTGTTCAGTCTGGCAAATAACTGTTTTGTGTCTGGTAATGGATCCACTTGTCCTTCTGTGACAGCATTCAGTTTCCTGTAATCTATGCACAATCTGTGTTCCCCAGACGGTTTTCTCAACAAAACGACACTAGAACTAAAAGATGATTCACTGTGCGAAATAATCCCCTCCTTCAACAAATACTCTATTTCTTCCTTCAATGCCTTCTCCTTCGCGAACGGAATAGAATAGGCTCTCATACAGATTGGGTTTGAGTCTACCAGTTTCATGTCATACTGTAGCAAATTTGTATGGCCTGGTTTATCTGTTAATACATCTGTATGTTCCTCCAGAACCTTTTGAACTCTCTCCCTCTGGTTTTTAGTCAGGTGCTTACTGACTTTTACCTGTGCTGCTGTTTCACAAGGATGTAATGGGTATTCATGTGAGGTGAGTGGTTCTTTTTGCATCTGGGTTGCAATAGCCAAGGTCAATAAGGGGGTGCTTTCCTGGAGTGGTCTGTCCAGATACTTCTTTAACAGGTTTACATGATAAACTTTTTCCTTCCCCTTTTTGTCAATTTTATAGTTTGTTCTAGACACCTTCTCTAGAACCGTATATGGACCTTGCCAACCAATTTGTAATTTATTCTGGCTTCCGGGTAGTAGAAGCAGCACCTTCTCTCCGACTGCCAGTTCCCTGTCCTTTGCCTTCCTATTAAAATATGCTGCATGTTTCTTCCTGGCTTGTTTCAAATTATCATTTGCCAGTTTCCATCCAGCTTTCAAACGAGTGGTCAGTTCGTTCACATATTGATACGATGAGGTAACAGTCTCTTCCGCCTTCTCATCTGTCCAGGTCCTTAATAGGGCTTCTAATGGACCTTTTATTGGCCTCCCAAATAGCAGAGTTGCGGGAGCCATCCCGGTTGAACTATGTGGTACCTCCCGGTACGCAAACAATGCGGCGGGCAGGAATTGATCCCACAGATCCGGTTTTTCGTGTGCCAGCTTTCTCAGGATAGAAATGAGAGTCCCGTTGAACCTCTCTACCTGGCCGTTCCCTTGTGGATGGTACGGACTACAATGAAAGTGCCTGGCTTGAAATAGCTTAAAAACTTCTTCCGTTAGTTTCCCCTTGAACTGAGATCCATTATCCGTCAAGATTTGATGCGGGAATCCTAATCGGGTAAATATTGTAAGTAGTGCCTCTGCTACATGTTTTGAATCAATTGATGGCAGGGCTACCGCCTCTCCCCACATAGAACAAGTGTCCACCAGAGTAAGGATGTAACTGTTCCTCCTCTTGGTCCGAGTGAGAGGTCCTACAATATCCACTGCAACCCTCTCAAAAGGTGTTCCCACTATGGGCATTTCCCTAGAGTTGCAGGAGCAGTCCAGTGCTTTGGAGCTACCCTTTGACATTCTGGGCAGGATTTGACATATCTTTTTATATCCTCCGTTATCCCTGGCCAGAAGTAATGACAAGCTATACGCTGTCCTGTGGCGCTGATCCCCATGTGACCACTGAAGGGAATCGCATGCCCGAGTTCCATCACTTTATCTCTATATGAAGTGGGAAGAACCAGCTGGTTGTGACCATTTGTTCCAGTTCCGGCCTTCCTGTATAAGAGTTTGTTCTTCATGAAATATTCCCCCTTGCTCGGAGGTGTGTGGCATTTGGGCAATTTTTTAAAACAGGGCTTGAGTGTCCTATCCTCAGCCTGCGCCTTCCTCATCTCCTCTGGATGAGCATTTATAGGTTCACCTTCTTCCTCCTTCTTCTGTGACCTGGTCTGCACTGTCGCCATGATCACAGGTTTCTCGGGATTCCCCAAGAAGACGTATCTACACTCCAATATCAGAGGGTAGATTGGTTCATCTATCACTGCTGCTCTGATTTCTCCTTCCACATAGCGAGTTTTCACCGTTATCCTTGCGATGGGAAGTGTCATGAGTGGTATGTCCTTAGTCGCCCCTTGTATTTCCACTGTTTCTGTGGTATACTGACTTGGGTCCACTAGGCTAGACTTCACAACTGAATCATAATCCAAACCTGTATCATAAAGGCACCTTATGGTGACCCCATTACAAATAACATCCTCACAAACTGGGGGGTGATAAGGTTCCTGTTGTCCCTTAGGATTAACCTTTAATCTTTGCGTCCCCGACTTCATTGCAGCAATGTTTGAAGGTTTCCTTCTACAAAATTCGGTGTTATGGTTATCCTTCTTGCACCATTTACACCATCTTTTTCCTTGGTTCAACGGTTTTCTTTCATTGAACTTTTGGTCATTGAACTGTGAGTTTCTGTCGCGATAGTCATTTCTTGGCCGCTCAAAGTTTGTCCTACCTTTATTTCCCTGCTCTCTATTATCAAATTTATTAAATTGCTGTGGAGCTTTAAAATTGTCTATGTGCTTCTTCTTAGCACCACTTACCTCTGCCTGGGCTGCCTGATACCTCTCAGCAACATTTAAAATTTCCCCCAACTTCTCTGCACCTTGTTCCATGAGAAATTTTCTCATGTCTGGAGCCATGGACTCTCTCAATTGCTCAATCATGATCATTTCTTTAAGATCTTGGGTCTTCCCCAGAGCCGTCCATTTCTCCAAATAGGTTTCTAGTCTAGCAGAGAATTGGTGGTATGTCTCCCCAGACAACAGTTTGGCATTTCTAAATTTCTTACGATAAAATTCACCATTCTTCTCGTATCTTAATAACAAAGCCTGCTTTAACATGTCATAATTGTCTTGGTCTTCCCTGTTCATTTTAGCAAATACTTCATAAGAAGTACCTCTCAATCCTTGTGATAGCTTTAAGCTCCACCTCTCTCTCTCTAACCCATATGTAGTAGCTAATAACTCAAACGTCCTAGGTACCCCTCTATGTCATCGTCTTTTTCAACAAAATGGTCTAAATGAAACCCCATAGCGGAGTTTGAGGCTCCCAGACTAGGCGTAGCATCTGAGGCAAAAGGGCTGGCACCATTTTCAGGAGCCTGGCCTTGTAATTCCAGCTCCCTTAGTCGTAATTCGTGCTCCCTTTGCAACCTTCTATCTTCTGCCTCCCTTTCGGCAGTCAACCTTTTTTCTTCTGCCTCCCTTTGCAACCTTCTATCTTCTGCCTCCCTTTCGGCAGTCAACCTTTTTTCTTCTGCCTCCCTTTGCTGTCGTTTTTCTTCTGCCTCAATCTGCAGCCTCTTAATGTCTCTATCAGCCTCTAACCTCTTCTCTTCAGCTAACCTCCTTTCTTCCCGTTCAATATATTTATCACATTCAGCCGTTACGTATTGAATTAAAATTTGACCATCCATTCCCATCTCCTTCGCGGTGAGCACAGCAGCTGATCTAAATTTTGCCAGCTCCGCCATACTTTTTAGACAATATAATAATATACAAGCTAAATCTCTAACCAGTAAATACACTAAGTACTTCTTATGACTATAGTCTAACTAATTCTAACTAACCAGTTAACTAATTAATTAGTTAACTGGTTGTGAAGATTCACCAACTTTTATCTGCAGGGACACTTTTAATTTTAAAGGGAATTTTACAATTTATTTCCCTACTTTTATTTCTCCCACCAGGAGATCCTAATATTACTGTTGGGCTAATTATCCCTGGACAAGACCCCAATTTATGTAGTGGTGTTGATGGTATTGTATGATGGTGATATTACTAAATGTAATTGTATGAGGCCAGCTGTGAAGGCTCCTGAGATAAAATGTAGTTGAGAATTGTCAGAAGGCCTTTCTTGCTACCACTACGACCTCACACTTAATTTTTTTTTAATGAATGTGGCTACGTAAAGTGTCTAGGGTTATGATATGTAGTGTGGTGTAATAGGTTATAGATATACCCACAGATATTTAACAAGACTAATAATATTAATAAATGTTAAAATACACTGAACTAACTCACGTGTGTAAAATTTTTGGATAGAATTATATTACATTTATTTTGTTCTGGATCAATTTTTTAGGTTGACCAGAACTTAAAAGGATTTAGAGATTATGAAAGAAATGCATGGAATATTATATCATAAATGCAATAGTGTACATATATATGTACTATACTAGTTAGTTTTATTAAAATGTTCTAGTAGTCATCTACTTGGGAGGATAGTTAATGTTTGTGCTGTTGGGGTGGCCTCATCACACCTGTCTATATTGACTACACAGTGTCCAGAAAATGGTGGGAATTTTTTATGGGGTTTTTCTATTAGTAACTACACAGCGTTGGTGAATGTCCAGCAGACCAGAGGCTCACTCATCTGGTAGTTGTAGCTCTGGTGCTGAAATCAGGTGGTCCCACCTCTCCGTGCTGGCGGGCAATAATGGTGGTCTCTGTCACAAGTACTGCACAGATACACTCGAGTAAAGTCACCAACTGAATAGACACTGCTTGGTTGACAACAGAAACTCGCAGCTCAGATTATGAATAAATAACACAGAATTGCTAGCAAAACTCAGCTGAGCTGCTGGCTATAGTATGGCGTCCCTAAATTTATTTCACTTTCTTTCATATGGAAATCACCACACTTTAAAATCTGTGTCTATCACTGAACAACTATTGAAGAATGGCCCCACTTTCGCGTCTGAGCGCTAATGATATGATTGTCTGTGGCCAATCACTGCCTAGGTTTATTTTAAATTTCAAATTTCCTACCATAAAGTCATTTCAGTCATGCTTCAGTCAAGTATGGATGTTTATCTGTTAGTCTGTCCGTCTCTACTTGTGTTTCTACAAAATGTACTTGATTTTTTGAACCAACCTTTCTCTCCCCTCCAAAATTTTGTCGTTAAAAGTTATATTTAGACACAGCTACCACCCAAAAACCCTCTCTTCCATACTACGTAGATTTGAACACCTGCGTCCCAAAGTCGTGTTTTTTTGTGCAATTAGCGACACTTTTAGATTCAATACAGTCTGTCGATGATGTGAACAACACTGTCTTTTGTCATTATCTTCAATATTATCTATCCGTCTGTAAAATTAAGAACATATTAGTTCACTGCTCAGAATAGGCCATCCGGCCAGCTAATTTTTATATTCCTAACATTAATATTAAGAAAAAAAGTACTTTTTAAATTTTGTAATATTTCGAACATCTGCGTTTAGCCGCTGAATTCAAATCAAGGGCTTGGTATCGCGCAAAAGCGTCCAATAAATGACTGTGGCGTAACATATCTGTGGTCCCTTCTGTCGAGTTGCTTACTTTTTATGTCAACTTGGGAAACGTGACTTTTCTCCGTTTCCCCCCCAATTGCGTCTCCTTAGCCTTTCTAGTCTCACGCAATCTTTCCAGTCATATTTTTTTCCTTTTTGATCCGCCGTTCCCCTCCTGTCTAGCAAGTCAATTATTATGGAGGATGATGACCCGCGGTCTAGGCGATCATGTACTATTCGCAGCCTACGCATTATGTTTTTATCCTTAAATGTTATCTTTGGAGGGATTTTACCGTTGTATCTCTGTCAATTTCACTACACTCCTGTCGGATATATTTGTTAAACGAACTGGACTCGTTAACGTTTAAGCTCGTGATCAATTACCTCTACGTATCGATCCGAGCCAGACGGCGGCTTTCGTCATCAACACTGACCCTAGCTATCGACCCGGTGACCACTGGGTCGCTCTATATTATGATGGTCTTGGAACTTTTGAATATTTTGATTCTTTTGGCCTACCGCCTAGACATCCGGACCTGGTTAATTTTATAGACAGAAACTCTAACCGACCTTTTAACTACAACGCTAGACATTTACAAGATGTAGTTACCAATGTTTATGGCCTCTACGCCCTTTATTTCGTATTGATCAAAGCTCGCGGTGGTACTATGCAGCGCGTCCTACTGCCCTTTTTGGCTAGACAACATGGCAACGATCGATTAGTTTTTCGACTAGTCAGACCCTGGCTAGCACGCCACAAGACTTGACATGGTTCATAGACACTCACTCCTCACATGACTACACGAAAGAGAAGTGATAGACTCGCCAAGTAATCCGAACCGACTGTGCTCTGAGAGCTCCTAGGCGTACACGAAAAGGAAGTGAGGTTAGACGTCACCCTCACCCATAGACCAGCTAATTTTGTCAATAAATATATAAAATGTATCTAGTTTTTTTTTCTTTTATATATATATAGTCTAACTGTTGTAATATATAGTTTAAATATATGTCTAACTAAATATAGTCTAACTGTTGTCATGTAAAATATATGTCTAAAATATCGTCTAAATATTGTAATATAAATATCGTCTACATATTGTAATACACACACACACAACAACCTACACACTACCAGGGGACGCCAGCTGATCGTCAGAGGAAGTCACCCCGGATAAAATATATTGCTATATAAAAAAGTCACGCTCCTCCTGCAGAATCGAGCCGGAGTATTTTCCTTATATAAAGTCACGCTCCCTCATGCAGAATACTAACCGTTTTCCGCCCTACTATACTACTCTCCTATTTCTCGCCCTTATCCGAGAAGGCTAGATATTCCGATCTCATAACCCTGAGGATCAGGGGGAATATGTCATTATTAGGACTCTGGTTCTGAAAAGAATTATATCAAAAATATACCTTTTACTGGAAACCGAACCCGGTACCTTTATAATTGGACGCCATACCTTATAGCCACCCCGGTCCCCAGGGTAGACAATAAACGACACAGTAAGAAACTGTTCTTAAAAGATGGTCAAAGTGCGCTGTTTAGCACTGATGAAATATTTTGGTGTACACATCTGCGACTGAACGAGATTAAAATAGTTCTGTAGTGTCATTGAAAGTGTCAGAGCATTTATGTCTTCACTACTTTAACATGTGCATCAAACTCCATATTATTGAAAGTTTTTTACTCTAAACATGAGAAACAAAAATAAAACGATTTTACAATTGTAAACAAATGTACTAATAAAAATAATATTAGTTTTGTATTCCTTATATAATTATGTAAAACGAAGTGAAAAAAAAATAAATAAATAATGAACGTCTGTTCTTTAGTTCAATAATTTTTTAATAACTAAACTATGCCCCTTTGAAAATAAGTAGGATGCCTTCCCCTAACTTATCTATCTGTGCTACAGTATCATATAAGTTTTTTTTGTTGTTCTTGTTTCACTTTATTCTGATATTCGACATCCCGTCAAAGCTGACCAAAGAGGCGTGGTCTATCGGTTATAAGTGGGGTACAATGTGTGTTACATTTGGTATAACAATGTGAACCGCTGGATTGTTTATGGTCTGTCCTCAAACTTGTTTTTTTTTTTAATTTGGGGAGGGGAAGGGGTGGGGGGGTGGGGGGCGGGGCAGGGATGGGGAGGTGCGACCAACCTTTCATATTCAGCCATGTAAAGGGACTAATTTTTGTGACGGACCTTCTCACTGGCTTTGTGGAACGTCCGTATCTAAGTGGTTGCTGCATAATTTAATCCAATAATAAACTTATTAAAATAAAAAATTTATTCATGTTATCTAAGAGTAATGATTTTACCTCTATAAATCTATTATTGCTAGTGAAACCGACGTGTTCGTTAAAAGTTCCAAAACTAGCTGAAATGACGATCCACGGTGTGTTTTTGGTGCCTCTTGCTGTCTACCGGATAGTTATGGGCTTCCTTAAAATCTCAGCTGATTTATTGGACTTTGTCAATGTAGGATTTGACGGTATGGTGTTGTCTACAAATTGCATTAAGTAATTCTTACCTTTGGGATTTGTTTGAACTGTGATGTTTTTATGTGATATTTTCTGTGAATTATATTGTCTCTCTTGTTCTTGCGCTATTGGATGGTGGATGGATTGTTTTTATTTTTTCTATAATTGTGTATATAATTGTATCTTTGCTAATCAGTTGCGGAGATGGGGTTTTGACGTGTAGGTTTCTGCCTTCAACTTGAACAAGCGTTTTAGTTGTCTTAGTTTAATGGTTTTCTAACTATCATTCTCAATACCACTATGGACATATATTCATAATGTTAAAAAAAAAACGTATGTGACAGCGTTGTAAGGTCTGCTCCAGTAAGACCAATCTTGTAGTTCTGTCTACATTACAAATATGTCTTAGTCAGCTCGTCTGAAGTTCTGTCTACATTAACAAATATGTCCTTAGAAAGTTACGCTCGTCTGAAATTCTGTCAAACATTACATAAAATGTCCTAGTTAGCTCGTTCTGACAATATTTCAAAATCTATCTCAGGACAGTTCATATGTTAATTTTGTCAAACATTACAAAAATGTTATCCCCTTCCCAGTTTATTCTAGCCCATCTGTAGGTTGTTCCAGCGTGGTAATTTATTACCAGCGTTATTAAAGTTGGTGTTAAAAAAATATGTACAGCTTCATACTAAGACACAGTACAAGAAAAAACTGTCACGCGTTTCGGCCACAAGGTTGTCATCAAGGACACAAACAAAGGAAAAACCGGAAGAACAAAGAAAAAGAATTAAAAAAGTAAAGTATAATAAAACAAATAAATACATAAAATGATATAAATTAGGAGGAATTTATATTCGTCGAGGTATGACGGTCATTTGTACGTTTATGTATTATAAAACGTATATATATTATAAACGTATATATATATATATATATATATATTATATATATATATATATATATATATATATATATATATATATATATATATATATATATATATATATATATATATATATATATATATATAAAGGTAAGGGAACCCGTTACACGCCCATTGAGGCATATTGGGAATATGGTGTTAGGCCCATATTATCTTGACCGTCGGCACACTAGGGGTGATGTGGTCGGCATCACGCCGGCCGCCTTAACCTTCCCAGAGTTGCTCTGGTACCCATTTGGGGCTGGGTCTACCCAGGAGCCGTTTGTGGCCTAAAAAATTCCCGCCTCATCCGGGGATCGAACCATAGACCACTGCGCTAGGAAGCCAGTGCACTAACCACTATGCTACCGCGGCTCAAAGTATATATATAACAAATACACCTGATTTCTGGTTTGGGAGTAGTGTTCTTGTGTCTATTACATTTTTTAGCAGAATCTATGACCTAATACGTTTGTGAGTAGCATCTGTAAGTCCATTACATTTGTGAGTAGTTTCTATGAGTCTATTATGTTTGTGAGAAGTGTATATGTGTCTGGAACGTTTTTGAGGAGTGTCTACGACCTCTATTGTTTTCGTGAGTAGTATCTCTAAGTCTGTTACGTGTGGTAATATGTCGAGAGTGTGTTACGTTCGTGAGTGTTGACTAATAGTCTATTATGTTTGTAATGACTATTTCTTTACTCTAATGAAATAAAGATTTCGTTCGTTCGTTCGAGCAAACACACAGATATGAACGCCACATTGGGAGACGAAATTCTCAAAATTGAAGACATCACTACGTTTTGAAAGGTATACGTGTTGGAAAATGTATGTACTTCATTTGTATTCTGCCGACGTTGGTCAGATTTTCTCGTCGATATAGTTACCTTTATCCATTGTTCTATCCGTCGTTTCTGTAAACCTAGCACAACAATAATTTAATGTCACATATAATCCAATGCCTCATACATGGTATATATATATGCATATAATACTCTGAATATTCAATAAACTGTTCCATTGTAATACATTTTATATCCGCGCTGAAATATACTCGAATCTAGCACAATTTAATGAATGTTTAACTTGTATTTAAGTTGTTTAGTTTCTTTTTTTTTTAAATAGTATTAAGCAGAGATTTAATAACAAAGTTTCAGTAACCCAAATGAAGAAAATCAAAAAACAACAAAGATCGAAATAGAATAATGATCAATGAGGGAGAGGTCCAAAAAAGCAGAGCATCATCAATAAAAAAACAGAGATCATTGAATAGATTCACGGAAAGCTTGGAAAGGGATGCCAAGAAAACACAGAGTGGGATGTCTTCATGATTTCACCAGAGTTCTCGGAAATAACCTTTACATGATGATGAAGATTGACATAAAGATGGAAGAAACTGAAGGCAGCAATGGAGGAAAATCAAGATGGGAAAAAGCAGCTGGGCATGAATGATCATAACACCGAGATAATGGGTTACAGTACAATGGGAGCTTCAGGCGACCTATTTACTCTTATGGGTTTCTACAGGCAGCGTGGTACAACAAGACTATACCAAAGGATTGGGAGATTGCCATCATAACACCAATTTTCAAAAAGGGTGACAATCGACAGTGTGGAAACAATAGAGGCATATCCCTTCTCATGTGTCCCTGGTAAAATCTACTCTAGAATCCTAGAGCAGAGACTCCGACGCCTAGCTGAGCCACAATTGGATGAGGTCCAGTGCGGATTCCGAGCAAAACCGAATGTACGCTCAAGGGACCTAATTCTTCACACTCAGACAAGCTGAGTGAAAAAGGCCCTTGAGTATTAAAGAGTGTAGATCCATCTTTGTTTCATCTTAGATCTGGAAAAGGCGGTTTGACAGGGTCCCCTGGAGCAAAACTTTGGGACTGTTTGGCAAGGAAGAACATTCCAGCACCTCTGATTCATGCTATACAGAGCTTCTACAAGTCTTGCAGAAATTATGTGAGGACAGCAAACCCATAAGTCAGACAGAGTTCAGGATTTACCACTGGTGTAAGACAAGGTGATATCCTGTCCCCTTATCTTTTCTTACTCCTCATGGACGATGTCACCAAGGCATGTAAGGCGAGAACAAGAAAGTATTCAGTGGGGTACTGGAAGATGAGACAGGTCTGTATTTCAGAGCTGGCATTTGCTGATGATGTTGCCCTGATTGTTAAATCAGAGGCACATCTCCAATCCAACCTGCAAGTCTGGAAGGAAGAGCTGGAGAGAGTTTATGTATAAAAAAATAATTCCATACACGAGACAAAAGAACATAAGATCTTGTTTCCTTGTATCACGCGGAGATGGCTACCGATAGCCTATATTTAGGCTGACAAACCACCCACCCATAAACCGAAGCCCATTCGACCCTCAATGCATCAACGAAGAGTTTTCTCGCGGTCTACTCTCAATGGTTTCTCGCGAAGTCTGCCCCTGACCCTCGATCTGCGTTTTCAGCATAACCACGCGGTATGACACGTAGTTAGCGTCACTTTCGGCCGACTTAGCACCATGCCAGTTGCTCCACACATATGTTGGTATATCATCAATGATAAACTCTCTCTGGGCACCGAAATTGATAGACCTCATTAACAAGTGCAGCTTACGTTTACCTGCCTCACAGAGTCACATGCTTGGGAAACGCCGCAACTCACAACGATTCACCAAAAGCTTGCGGTATATAGCACCTGCCTGCAGACCGGTACCACTTCTATAATGTTACGTGAGACCATGTCTGCTACATCTTATGGCTAAGGCACGAAAGAAGGCTAACATACCTGCCATCTACCGTGTCTGCGCCACCTCTCGAGCCTTAGTGCTGTGACCAAAGATAAACGTCAAATGTTGAGGTGTTGTCACGTGACTGGCCTTCAAAGCTGTATTAGGAGGCCTGAGACAGGTTTTTGGGAAGCCTACGCTGTCTTGGCATATTCCACCGATGAAAGAATGGTCGCCTTTGCAAGAAATATTTGGCGACTAGAAGAAATATTTTACGAAATAATTTGACAACTGTTTCAGTAGTATTTGAACAAAATGCTGTTGGAAATATTTGACAAACTGGAAGACCCGTTTGAAGAAATATTTGACAGCTAACAAAAAATATTTCAGCTAAAATATTTGGCAACTGTAAGAAATATTTGAAGAAATATTTGCCAAGTGGAAGATAATATTTTGACACCAGTAAGAAAATATTTGGAATTTTAATGTGAGAAGAAACTATTTTGACAAGTGAAAAAATGTTATGCCAAGTGGAAGAAATATTTTGCCAAACGGTAAGAAATATTTGCCAGGTGAAAGAAATATTTTTGCCAACTGTAAGTAATATTTACTAAGTGGAAGAACCATTTTTTGCCAGTGCTGCGGAAAAAATATTATGTGCAAAGGTGGGAAAAATATTTGCAAGTAATATTTGACTAGTGTAAAGAAATGTTTGTCAAATGGAAGAAAATATTTTGACAAGTGGAAGAAAACTTTTTGCCAAAGTAGAAGATAATATTTTGACAACGAGTGAAGAAATTCTTTCCGAAACGATGGGAAGGAAATATTTTGACAAGTGGAGAAGAATTTTTTTTTTTTCGACAAAGTGGAATTAATATTTTGACAAATTGGTAAGAAACAGATTTGACATGTGGAAAGAATTTTTCGTTTGCCAAGTGGAAGAAATATTTTGACACCGAGTTAATAAATATTTGGACAAGTGGAAGACAAATATTTTGACTCACGGTCAAGAAATATTTGACAATCTGGAATTAAATTTTTTTGACAAAGGTAAGAAATATTTTTGCAAAAGTGGAGAAATTTTTGACAAGTGAAAGAAAATTTTTTTTTCCCAATTGGAAGAAATTTTTTTGACCAAGTGGAAGAAATATTTTTGTCTGATACAACCAGGTAAGAAATATTTTTGACACTGGTAAGAAATTTTTTACCAAGTGGAAGAAATATTTTGACAACTCGGTACGAAATATTTGACAAGGGTGGAAGAAAACATTGCTTTTATCATAATGGAAGAAATTTTAAAGAAGTATTTGGACAGTTGATCTATTTACCTACAGCGTTGGACCCTTTGCGCAGGCCTGGGAGAAAAATTTTGGGACCCGTCTTTGCTGCTTGGAAGAAAAAGCTTTTTGACTCAAATAGTTTGAATCCATTGCAGGACAAACGTAGATAACACCGTTTTGATAACTGGAACAAAATAGCTTAGTTTACATTTATTTAATGTACCCACTACATTTCCGTAGTCGCCGCATGTTTGAACGCTTCGGGAGGACATATAAAACCTATACACCAGATGTCGCCCATATGAAAAGTGAAAACCTTAAGTCGCAGGAGGTTCCTTTAACACACGAACGAAGGGATGTTTCTTTCATAAATTTCTACTTCCATTGATCGAATTGTGTTTTTGAATCTTGTGACGTGAACAGAAATAAAGCAGCAGGGTTAGTCTTACAAAGGTAAAAATGTATGTAAGTCTTACAAGTAAATTCCCGTTGCAGCTAGGCTTTTTCGTTCTAACAATACGCAAAAATATCTGCATGTTAGATTTTTTATTACGCTTCTCTCAGATAGCTTTATTTTGCCCTGCCGTCACACCTTTATGGTGCCGGAATTTTATTATTCGAGTCATGGTTATACGCGCTAGATGTTTTGCGCGGGCCATCGATTTACCGGTTCAAAACTAGCGGATAACAACAATTAGTCGTTGTAACAAGAACTCAAATAAAAAAATACGTCAGCTCTTGTGGTATTTCCTGGAGAATACGGCTGTGTGTGTGTATGTGTGTGTTGTGGGGGTTACTTACATACCATGGTAAGCTGTGCAATTCGGCCTGTGTAGACTTATTACTCGTGACAATACTATAAAATAATAAAGAAAACTACCCAATGGCCAGCACCATGTATCAATATGTAATTACATTCACCCATCATACGGAAATTTCCCTATCGTTCTATTTTTACATAAACAGACAGGTACATAACGATAAACGTCCCACTACACATCTTCCAATCTAAAAAAAAGCTCTCTTCTATTTATGTGTCCCTGTTTGTATAATGTTTTTCTTCTATTAAAGTATACGAGCAATGTTTTCCGCGCGAAGTTTTTTGCGACGACCATCGATGCCGAGTTTTCTTACTAGTGAGGGTAAAATCACGTCATCGTTTGTCAGAACTCCAAGAATAGGATTAGTTATACGAAGAAGAGAACCCCTGGTTGTTTTCGTGGAGCACAATAACCTAGTACTATAAGGGGCTGAATAAAAAACATCACAAACACAATTAGACAAACACACGATGTTTTTGGCGGTTCTCACTAAAAACAAAAAGCGCGGGCAGGACTCTCACTGTAACTAAGGGAGCTCAATCGTAAACATCATAATAAGCTAGACTTTTAGCTGTCCTCATCCAATTGGGGGAACGAAATTCCTCTGTTTCTATTTTTACATAAAAAGACATTGCACACGCCGATAACGTGACCACGTCGCCTCTTTCAAGCTATAAAACAGCTCTCTTCCATTATGTCTCCTTTGTTACTGTTGTTTGAAAATAAATAAAAAAATTGTACACACCTCCCTCTTTCCATCTAACATAACCTGTCTATTCAATATGTGACCCTGCTATATAATGTTTTTGTTATGCTGGTTTGAAAACCCTAAAATATACACAGATTTATACTTCAAATTTATTATAACCTTGTTCTTTTGTTATCTTTATTGTCAAAAAATGTTTGTTTCTACAGTATATTTGTATTGTATAAAACAAACACACTAACACATTGCTGCGAACTTAAATAAACCGTTGGTTTTTTTCTCTCACCCTCATCACACCGCCTGCCAAAATCATACCCCCGTGCCCTACTCCATACCCCACCTACCATCTAACGACAATAGGTTATTTTTATATTGTCTTATTCCCGTGTCCCCCGATACACCCAAAAACAGAAATTCCCTGTCATATTTTTACATAAAAGACCATGTCCACACCGATAACGAACCACAATCTTTCACAGATTGTACTGAGCGCATGCGGTACCAATCCATAATTTCTTGGTTTTGTCACAAATTTCTGCGGTCGAAAAAGTTGTTAGAACCCAGCTAGTATCGATTATGTAATTACAGTCACCCAACAACGAAAATTCTTGTCCTATTTTTTACACAACAAGACAGGTAACGGCGATAATTTTTCACCCCGGCTCTCTCACCACTTCACACAACAATTTAAAATACCTACACAAAATACCCCACCCGCCAGCCGCTACCTATACCAAACCTGCGTCGTCCCCTTCCGCCAGCATTAACCAAAAACCCCAGCTCACTTAAAATAATACACACTCTGCCATAAAATTTATACTAAAGCGAATTTATCGCTATTTTATATTTTCCTCTTTATCTCTACTATTGGAGGGTTTTTTTATTTCCGCGTTGTATGTCTGTTGTTTCAAATTATATACAAATAACTTGATATTATCTATTCTTTGTATGGGCTGTGACACTCACTGCAGATACGGAGCGAAGGATTCGGCTTTTGAGTCATAAATGTTATAGAAGATTTTGCGCATTTGCTATAAAGGGCACAAAAACAAATGTTCTATGTTAGAGATAGATAAACACCTTTGCAGGACACCAAGAACCACTTTTTGTCAATAGTGATACTTCGAAAGCTTGCCTGGTTTTGGGATGTCACTCGGCCATGATCCCTTTCGAAAACGATCTCCATGGGCCTACTCCTTACCCCTTCACCTATTCCTTCCATCCAATTATAACCCCCCCTCCTTTCTTTTCTTTAAAACCTAATACTTCCAATAATTCACTCTCTCTATTCTTCATAATAATCATAACCCATTCCACACCCAATCATTTAACTTTAATTCACCATCATCATAATAATACACACCATACATCCACCCCCCCCAACCTACACCCCCCAACCCCAACACCCCCCCCCATTACCCT
>JAMPIV010015809.1:0-474975 GCA_024509875.1 Oreohelix idahoensis | reverse complement strand
AAGTTCGGGGCACAGCGGATTGATCAACCGCTTGCTTGTCACATTGATTACGGAAACAACAATTAATATTCTGTTGTACCAATAAACGCCTTTAGGCGTAACGGAACAACGGATAATTTCTTGTTGCCCTAAGACGCCGCAAGGCGTAATGGCCACTGACTGCTTGGTCGGTCTTTGGCTAAGGACGGAAGAAGAAGAAGAAGAGAAGGACGAGAAGGGGGGGGGGGGTGTGATGATCAGAGATAGGCAATTTAACCCAATGGTAAATTTATTATTCTGAGTCAAGGGGGTTACAGTAATAAGGGGTAAAGGAAAAGCTAGGGGTCCTCAAATGTTTTCCTTTAATCAACCAATTTTCCCGGGAGGGGGGAATGCTCACAGTTAAATAATCCCGCTAGGAGAAATCCCGTACAATTAATACAGTACACCTTAATACTATGTTGAACTAATTATAAGGGTAAAACGATTAAATCTCCTTTTTCATAAAAAAACACGCTTGGCTGGCCAGCACACAGTCACACACACACAGACTTACCAAATGGTGAATTCTGGCACTTCAGGGAAATACATAAAAAACAGCACTAAACCTTGGCTTAGGTAAAAGTATTTTCTTCCGTGTACAGCCCCAGATTAGCGGGTTGTTGAAGTTAACAAAGTGTCCCGAAATCGCTGGACGTTGAAGTTTCACGGTACTGTTTGTTTATGAGATAAAGTTCCTAAAGAATGGCACAGGCACTTGGCTAGGTGTGAGGAATTGTGTGGTGTCTAAGATTGGCACAGCTGGTGGAGATAACTTTCTTTTGCAGTAATGTCACAAACTACAAAACACTGAGGTGAGTTCTTCAGGGGGTGGTAAAATCCAATTATTATGCTTGACAGACAGTGTCAGGGAAATCTATGTTTACTTCACAAATAGAGCAGTGAGTAAAATATTGCTACTGATGACTGTTCGTCTTCCAGTTTGATAACTATAAAACGACTTTATGAATTGGGATTTTAAAATAGTCTTTGGGTTTGCTTTGTTTCTGTATACTTCAGATAGCTGAATCCCAACAGGATCGCCACAAAGATTAAATTTCAAATATGTTCATAAGTCACTGGAGTAATCGAACTGAGTCGGCAAGACTCTAGATATATATTACTGCTGCGTAATGGCTGCTTAAATGATGTTTCATTGCTGCTTAATTGCTGGGATGCGAGGTTCAAAAGATCATTCGTCTGCACAGAAAAAGAATTTCACTCCAATAGCCAACAATTTAGATGAAATCTAACAGGAATTTAGCTATACGCTAGTGAATCTTAGAATTCTGTCAGAACGAATGATAACGTTGCCCTTTTCAGATTCTGTATTTATGTATTAGAAAGGCAAGATAAATGGCACGTGTGAAAATTTCTCGCCTCTTCAGTTCCCAGGGAAAGTCGAAGTTATTTAGCCGCCATGCTAACCACGATGGCCCGACTGGCTTCCGATCTACGTTCGTCTCAGGGTGCTCGCACGAGGCTGTGAAATTTCGGCGAGACTAGCCTCGTTCGCGGTGAGTTTCCTGATTCATCAGATCGTATCCGCTACGCTGAGCGTTCAGTCTTTCGGGCTAGTCTGCCGGTGGCCACAGAAGTGCGAAGTCTGCAAGAAGCTTTCTTCTGACCGCTCGTGTCCGTCTTGCGAAAGGTTCAGTGTTCGTACGGAGATGCTAAACTTCTGCTTCTCTGTTCTGGGGATCTTCTTTGACTGCTTTGATCATAGCCGCTACTCTTCGTTGATGAAAAGTTACAACAATACTGATGTTCAGGGATTCTAATGTTATGAAAAGCTAAAGTCCCTTTAATCATCCATCAAATCAGGGAAAATTCACTTGACAAACTAGACGTACGTCCCAATGATATTAAATGACGTTCTGTGACTCGCATGTGAAACTATTGATTATGCTGAATGTGGCCTTAAGAAATGTCACTTTGCGTGTTTGAATGACATACTGACATGTCTTGCATTGTATCCGGTTACAAGATTGGGTGCCAAAGTGACCATCGCTCTCGGTAGTCAGATTGCTGTGAACAAGGAGATCCCTAAGTTTTTGTCGCGACTATAAACCACAAGAGGTGGGTCAATTAACATTTCCTGGATCTCAGAATCAGCCTGTAGAAGAAGCAAGTAGCGAAAGATGATATGTCTAAGAACAGTGATGTGAGTGGTAATAAGTCAAGGTTAATTTGACTATCCAAAATAGAGGGATGGTGAGAGTTGAGGGCCTCAAGACGAGTAAGAGGGATAATACATTGTAAGGCATAAGTGAGGACATGATCTTGATGGAGTCGATTCCGGAAGCAGTCCAACATCTCACGTGCTCATAATTGACAGTCATTAGTGTCTAACAATGAGCGATCTATTATTCCCTTACTTCTCCGCTTCCATGACTTATGTTTAGAGAATGATGATAATTATTTCACATGCAAAATAAATGGTTTAGTTCTCTTAATCTTTGCTATGACATTACCTTCAGAAATTCCTCCATAGCTACAGATTCTCTGGTGTGAAGGGTTAACCAAAGACTTAACTGTGTTAGGATGTTGAGTTGGCTAATATCCCTAATATGTCTGTTTTCTGCAGTGCGAACGACGGCCTAATTTGGATAAAATTCTTATCAGCGCCTATTAAGTCTCATTATTTTTTAATACTGTCTAGTGTGCTCTTTCTTGCTTTCCCTCATTCTGTCTTTCTTCCGAGTGCTTATAATTTCTTAAAGTTTATATTTCTATTACCCGGTGTAATATTTTGCCAACACTGTTTAGGAAAAGGAAGTTAAAGATTAAACCGAGATAACTACAGACATCTTTCTCCTGGTTTCCGTCACTGCTAATCAGACTTTGATTAAACAAACTAGGATCAGACAAATTAGGATCAGGCAAACTAGGATCAGATAAGCTAGGATCAGACAAACTAGGATCAGACAAACTCGGATCTGACAAACTAGGATCAGACAAACTCGGTTCAGGCAAACTAGGATCAGACAAACTTGGATCAGGCAAACTCGGATCAGACAAACTAGGATCAGACAAACTAGGATCAGGCAAACTAAGATCAGACAAACTCGGATCAGACAAACTAGGATAAAAAAAACTGGGATCAGACAAAGTAGGATTTTTAAAAAAACTACTATCAGACATACTAAGATCAGACAAACTAGGATAACAAAACTAGGATCAGACAAACTAGGATCAGTCAAACTCGGATCAGAAAATCTTTTGTTCCATGGAGCACGTGACCATCACTGTAGCTAGTCACCTGACAAGAAACGTGCCCAAAAATATTCTTATTCAGTTGTAGTGATTGTTTCGGTAGCACTGTATTTTACATGATGAGGTTGTACGCCTCTTGCACAACCTCATGTTTGTCGCATCTTACGATTTTCCTGAGGGAGTGTCACGGGATTCCCTCCCCTTGCTTTGCAGTAGTGGTCCACTAATGGTCACAACGCAAGCGTATCTAAAAGTAGGTCGTCCAAGGTATCTATCTTCGCGCAAGATTACTCTTGGCAAAGATATAGATAGAAGACGAATGGCGTTTCTACCTTAGGGGAGCCTTCACAAGATATTCCCAGAAGTCAAGAACAAACGCTGCTTAAGGGTTGAGCAAACTTGTTAACTTACTATCTGGTCCGTTGCCTTTTGTGAAGGGGTTATGCAATGATTCTGGCCAGTCAAGCCCCCAGTTGGAATAATCCAACGAATGCTCTCTTATAAGTAATGGCTATATATATATATATATATATATATATATATATATATATATATATATATATATATATATATATATATATATATGTCTTAGATTTTTCGATAGGAGTATTAAGACTTTGGTTGGTCCCTTCTGAATAGGTTGGAATGCGTGATAGTCACAGTGAGAGATGGAAATAAAAAACATAGACTTCCACGAGTGAGGTGGTAGAATAGTGATAGATGCTGTCTCTGAGAGCGGAAAATCTTCTCTCTCTCTCACCTATCTTCTACGACAGATCTAAAGTAGTCAGACAGTCTAAACACAGATATATATATATTACATATATTTCTATCTAATCACGGGCACGCACATACACGTGACGACAGTTAAACACACAGACGTGGGAAATCTATAACAATGGATATATATATATATTTTTAGAACGAGCTGACCGACGCACTGATTAGTTCAAGAGATATTTTTATTATTATCATCAAAAAAAATCTTCTCACAACACCAAAGAAATACATCAAGGAGAAACATATACAAATAGTCATAAAATTTAAGAACAAAATGCTACAAGGATGATAGCCCGTTAGAATCTTACTCTAGGTTTAGCCCACAGCCCCGTTAAGAGAACAGATGATGGCCCAAAGAGTTATAGATACATAGGGTTGAGTCTAAGAGGTTTCTTTCTTTCTCGTAAATGTATGAACAGAGTTGGATAATCTGATTTAGCCTAAGAAAAAGAAACTCTAGCATTTGTAACAAATTCTGCACATTAAAAAGTTAAGACAGCAAATGGGTGACAATAATACACCGGTAAAATAACACTCTGGCCTGTGTACTCTCATTCATTCAGCCATGGCCTTGCTCACACATATATACTCACAACTTTGCTCGCTGCCTCTGGGAACATAATAATTCTAGGACCTTCGCACAGACCCGAAAAATGCAGTCATCGACCAAGAAATCCCCAGTTCCAAAAGACGTACTGAACTCTCTGTCTCAGGGAACGATTCCTTGGGTGTTCTAATTTTTTTTCCGAATGTCTGATTAAGTCACATAAAATTTGTCCAGGCACGAAAGTTAGCAGAGCACAATGTCATTAGCTTTGGATTCTAGGATTTAAGGAATGTCAGATCGGTGTCTTCTTTCAGGCAGGTACTATATTTGGTCACCACAATACTAGTCACAATCTCTGTCGGAATGTTAATGTTATTCTTGTAATATTCTCGCCGCCAGGCAGCATGTACATTTAAATGTGTGCAGCAATATGAACTGGCTCAAAAGCCCAATATATATTTCTAGTCTTTAGAAACCGTTAGTGGGATTGCTATTACTGTCTCTCTCTGATGGCATATGCACTGTCAGACCAGTGTTACTTGAAACAAAAAAACCCACGTGGTTAAAGATAGGAACTGTCTATGCTTCACACAGATATGTCTCTTTACTAAACGCTGGCAAGTTGGGTACCACCGTTTCACTATATAAAATGGAAAGAACACATATCAAATAATTTACATATATGTACTCAATATAACTTACATTTTACACGACAAGCCTACAGCTTAACTTATATTTAAAACTACCCGTGAATTAAGTTATATAAAAATCAATCATCAGGAATTAGGAATATCTTCGTATTCCGTCAATATTCATTGATGTCGCATCTAGCATTTATAAGTTAGTTATTAAAACAGTTTCGACTGAGTATTTAACATTTAAATTAAACTCATTTCAGCTACTTGTTTAGTAAGCTAAAAATGTAATTTATTTTGTATTTCCACTGCAACTCGTCGATTAAAGAAATAACAAACTATCAAAATATTCACTCTGCACACAGAACTAGTTTAAAATGAAATCGGCGATTTAACACTTAATCACTTCACAAAATACTAGAGATCTATTATATATAATATTTACCTCAAACACAGAAGTACTAAGAACTTAAACCACTTCGACCAAACTAAAGGCCATCTCTATTTACAGAGATTATTTAGAAATCGAACGAAGGCTAGTTCTGTCTTTACTGCGAAGTTACTGAGTGAGAATGAAAATAAAGTTTCAAACTCGGGCCAATATCTTAAAATCAGACAAAGGGCCCCAACTTATTTCTCCAATCGA
This sequence comes from Oreohelix idahoensis, assembly GCA_024509875.1. NCBI lineage: Eukaryota > Metazoa > Mollusca > Gastropoda > Stylommatophora > Oreohelicidae > Oreohelix > Oreohelix idahoensis. The sequence continues at coordinate 469,133 of JAMPIV010015809.1, read as the reverse complement.
AATTATCTCCCCTACTCCCAACATTTACGTCAGCTTAACGCGTGTCGTAACTGCCACCCACTGACCGAGATGTACGCGTGTCAGTAGCAACTCTCAGACAACCGTCTCGTACTGCGTCGTAGAGATGCCGGGTTTGACACCTTACGCTCGTGTCAGGTGAAAAATGGTAGACCAAAAGTCTGATCTATGTCCAGCGAAACGAATTATTCGCACATTCTCGTCTACCTGCGCGACTGACATCTGCGTAATAGAATGCTAGTGCGATTCTCAGTTTTGAGAAAAGAAACAGGTAGAGTTTGAGAATACTGAAGAAAATATTTTTCGCAAACGAGTGATGCGAAAAATACAGGAAAAAACAAGTAAGGAAAGATAATAAAATAAAGGATGCGGGTGAGAGAATAGGAAGAAGATGTAGGCAATTTAATGATCAAAACCTACGTGACAATATATAAAGAAGAATTGCCTCACTCGTTTGCTTTCGTACACATAAACTGAATCAACTATTATTGTTTAGTGTAAAATAACATACAACAAACTTAATAGTCAATTCGTTCACCAAATTAAAATAAGGATTAAATGGGGTGAAAGATATATTAAATAAATTTTTCCTCATTAAGGTTTTGGTAGGGGGTTAATAAGAATATCCGTAATTTTTGCCGTAGCCTGTTACACACAACTTAACTCCAGCTGAGTCCTGCAGCTGTGGTTTCCGTCACTTCTTTTTGGTGATGAGTACACTTCTCCACGTAACACGTCCACTGTATGCGGGTCGTGTTGATACTCTTCTCTCACACTAGTGGCGTAGGAACTTCAGTACTTAAGTCTGATGTCTTGTAACCACGAACTGTGACAAATTAGAAACAAGCAAATGCCTCAGTACATATGTTCTTCGCAAACTAACAGGCTCATTTTCATGCGTTCCATCCACGAATGTTAGCCTCTCAGGAGAATTAAATTCCCGAGCACACAATGTAACTCAGGGAATCTGATGAAATTTCACCAATATCCTTCTGGGTGTCAACTAGGAAATTGCGTCTGAAGTGCATGAATAAGGATTTTCCTGAATTACAATTAAAAAGGTATATGAATCTCACAAAATGATTCTATACACTTTAGGCACATGTGATGTAATAATCACTCAATACTCGTCGCTACTCCCGTCGGGGTCTAGGTCATCTCTGCTGTCGGGTTTCCCCGCACGACTAGTCAGAACAATCACCAGCTCTAGCAGTAGTGGTTCATGAATATAATATTTTCATATGTTGAGGTTGCCAGCCTCATATATAACCACTTTGCAAGAAACCTGTATAATTTACATTAGTAAATAATTTGTTTACACTTATCCCAAAATTGTTGGAATACACACGTCTCCTGGCACATATTTAGAATGGACCCAAAGCCCTGTAGTTAGATGCTGCTCGAATTACTTAAGTCTGAGCAATTCCTCTTATGACGGGTGAAACACTTTGTCTTGAAATCTATAATTCCTCTTATGGCGGGTGAGACACTTGGTCTGGAGATCTATAATTCCTCTTATGACTTCTTGTGATAGAATTCCCAAGTTTCCAGTCTTGTATTAAAATGGCAGGTTTACTTGTGAATTCCAAAGTTGCCCAATACTCGATTTGGTACTTATACGTAGTTGTGAAACTGTAAGTCCTATCCTCTTTCTTCTGGCCTGTAGGAGGTGTTTAGTTGACGCTGCGATGCAGTCTGTCTGTGTTGTGTGCTGTGACTCCGAGTTTGTTAGATTATATCTCACAATCCTTTGTTTCAAATCTGAACTGTGTTTCCGCCGAAAGTTCCAATCAAATCATATTAGATTCTGGCGAACCAATCCAATCTATCTAGTACTGTTTGGGTGGGAAAATTTATCATTACTCATCCCACGCGTATTTGAAAATATTAAATTTAATATACACGCGTGGCCTCTTACACAGTGATGTCATATTGTTACCTAAGACTTCCGGCGCACCTCTGTTTATCAGAATAATCTGCGTGCCTACGCCGGACAGATGTCTGGACAGCCCGTGTGGTCTTTTTTCATGTGATCAGAAAACCAGCTTGTGTCAACACGATCAGCCGCTTCCCAATGGGGTCAAATGTTTGACGGCCACGTTTCCACATGTGTTCAGACAGATTAGGCGATAAAATATTATCGCTGGCCGGGTCACCAAACCTGGCGAATCGTAACAACAGTCTGGGAGTGGCGTGTGAAACAATAAGATACGCATTACTCCCATAGCAAATACTGCCATAAAGGAGTGGCGTGTTAGAGAATTCACCATGCTGTGTCCAGCATAGAGCAAAATAGTAGAAATAACGAATGAAAAGGCATGATTTATGCCCCAAAAAAATCGTTGAGTGAGAAAAATGAAGAGAAAGAAAGGATACTGCCGGAGGGCTGAAGGTCTGAGAGATCACACAAAAGGACACCTACAGAAATGTCGTCACAGGGAGCTGTAGTCCTATTGCTTGTCTTTATCAGAGACGCTTGGTATTTAAACTGAGCTGACAAGAAGAATAGAGATACTAAATAGTTTGCACTTTACGTAAGTCATTTCACATGTTTAGTATGTTGCCTAACAACCCAGTATATGTCTTATTCTGTTTTCGTCTTCTTCGTCTTCGTCTTCTTCTTCTTTGCCGCCGCAAACTCTTATACATCTACTTGAATATTTTCAAAGAAAGTAGAGGTCAACTAGAGGCTATTTGTATATCCATAGAGTTTTTTTCTTCCGGGAATGGTACTGGTGACAGACAAATATACTTTCTCTGTTCCTCATTAATTGGGTATCTTTGTAGCAGATGTTCAGATACCATGTTATGTTATCTAACCAGTAATTTCGGTTTTCGTCTATTTTTCCACGAAATTAAAATCATACATACAACACATGTATAATTAGGAAGAAGGATTCTTCGTGGTTACAAACACCAATTCCGTCAAATGGGTTCACATTATGGACATTAGAGATACAAACAAGAACATTCCTGGAGGCAAATACATACGAGTTTAGAAAATATTATAAAATTACTAAGAACAATTTTAAAACTAATGATGGTATTCTAGCAGAGGACATTGAGCACAGATAGGATTCTTTAATTTTGTTATATTTTTTATTTTATACCAGTTTTCTGATATGTGTCGCGTTGCACATACGTGACGCTCAAAGTCATTGCACCTCTAATCGCATATAGCTGAAACTTTATTTACAGCTCTCTTTCTTGTGACATTTTAATCTATCATGTTTTTATTAGTATTAAACTGCAGAGTTCATATAAAATGTATTAAATATAATTAAAATGTAGTCGGAATAACTCCGCTTAATTTAACAGTACGTAAGGGAAATAATAAACTATGAATATAGAAACTATTTTGTATTTAAAGGGTTGAGCGTTAACTGTGGTGTGCTTTACGTTATTTGAAACAATTATGTCAAAAGTTTGTTTACATTTGTAACACGGCTAAAGTAATTATACTACTCGTCAAAAGTCAAGGGCCACGCTATTATTTTCAATACACTTTTATATAAGCGCATAGAATGATTAAATGAAGAAAGTTTTTAGTAAAAATGGGTGCAATATCTTCCTCTGACAGTCGTCTATGCACGTTAAGCATAAAAACAACTCACCGACAACCATGGTGATCACGTGCAATTTGGTTTGCTGACCATAAATTCACATTTTAAATCTGTTTTTTCAAACTTCCGTACAACAAAACAGGTGAAGTAATCGTGCTGATTGACATTCCACGTGCAATGGCGACTTTTCGTGAACAGAGTTCACTCTTAATTTGTTTTACAATCAGCAGACTTAGGGTAGTTTCATCACTTGCAAAAACCATGCCACCGAGAAGAAGTCTTGACACCTTACAAAGAATGAGGGCTATAGCGTGGGTTGAAAGTGGTTTATCTGTCCGTGAGGTTGCTAGACGGCTTGCAGTGTCACACTCTACTATCCAAAGAATTTTGGAGAGATTTCAGGCCACAGGAAGTGTGGAGGATCGCCACCGGCCAGGTCGCCCTAGATGCACCAATAGACATGATGACCGGTACCTCTTATTGTCAGCCCTGCGCCATCGAACAGTGACTTGTTCCACTCTAAGATGTCAGCTGAGACAAACTGTAAACGTTAATGTCAGTCAAAGCACCATTCGCAGACGTTTATATGAATTTGGACAGGCTGCTCGACGTCCTGCAGTCAGAATCCCTCTTACTCCTGCTCATCGCAGAGCCCGTGTTGCTTGGTGTCGCGAGCACATCCGATGGACAAGGCAACAATGGAGTCAAGTTCTCTTCACTGATGAATCTCGCTTGACTGTGTCATTCAATGATGGCAGGATTCGAGTTTGGAGACGACCAGGAGAGCGATTTACTGATGACACAATTCGAGAGGTGGATCGTTATGGTAGGGGTTCTGTCATTGTCTGGGGAGGCTTCTACAGACACGGCAGGACCCCACTCTACAACATCCAAGGCAACTTGACCGGTCCAAGATACCAGAACGAAATCTTGAGACCAATTATTCAGCCTGCTCTGGAGGCCATAGGTGGTTATGCCATCCTCCAAGATGATAACGCTCGACCCCATCGAGCTCGTGTGGTGAATGAGTTTATTCAGCAACATGGGATCATCAGGAAGGCGTGGCCAGCTCATTCACCTGACCTTTCTCCTATTGAGCACCACTGGGATGTCCTTGGTCAAAGATTGTCAACAAATCACCCCCTACCAATGGATATTGCACACCTAACTGCATTTCTGCTTCAGGAATGGCAAGCTGTTCCTCAGGATACTCTTCGGACCCTTGTGGACTCGATGCGTCTACGCTGTCTTGAATGCCTTGCTGCAAACGGTTATCATACCCGATTTTGAAATGTCTATTTGTCCAATATCTATTGTGTGACTTTTGAAAAGGTGGGTGATAAGGGTGGATTTAGGATGACGTCAAATTACCACCCCTATCGACACCAGGTATTAAAGTGCAAAATGTGGGTGTCTTATCTGGTTTATAATGTTGCTGTGTATGTTGCAGTAGAGTAGTTCACAGGGTACAACACAGGCAACATGATGTGTAGAGTCATAGAAATGGTAACTTCGTTGTATAATTTCTACCATTTATTGCACGCCACAAAACAACAGTCATGATATTTATGACATCAACATAGTTCAACGAGTTCAGCATTCAAATCATATTAGCCGATAGTCATCTAGGATTCAATACTCAATAGTTGTATTGTAAACAGATAGCTTCTGTATGTTCGATATCCTAAAGTTCTGGTTCGTGAAGCTGTATAAATAATATATATATAACTTCTGCAACAGTGTCAGCTGCAGCTCAACAATGTTCATAGACAATAATAAATATTCCCTTCCTGATGCTAGCAGATCAGATGTATACAATAAGTCCGTTTACTGTCTGCACGTGAATAGCATACATGGATTACAGGTCAGCTCGACCTTTATAACCTTCCTAAGTCTAACCATCTGACTTGGACGTGATCTCTGATATAACGAATCCTGGAACACAGACAATAGTCTTGTTGGTCTAGAGCGACCCATAGGTATATATATATATATATATAACTAGTTCAGGTATAAAGATACCGGTGACTTAATCCTAGTCAAAGTACCTCTCCATTTTGAATCACACAGGCGAGCAAAAAGGCGACAAAATGACGAACCTCTAGATGATAGCATAAAGTTCGATACAAGAGGAATTACCTTATTTCGGAAAATCAACCACGAACATATGCCTCCAGGCAGGCTTGAATAATACTGGGAAATAGTCTAGTTAGCTAACTAACTCACAAAGACAATGTATTTCCCTCAGAAAATCACAAGACGCAGGTCGCGTCTGCTCGCTACTCAGACCATTTCTTAACTGCCAGCTGGGCGGAACACACAGAACGAACTCCCAGTTTTTGACATGCGCAGAACTCATCTACGTGAGTATCAATTCACACAAAGCAATTTTAAGAACATTCGAGATAAAAGTCTTACACAGTCGCGCCTTTTATGGTCATGAACAGAAGCGTTAAGACAGATTTTCAGACATCTACCATAGTTGACTGATACTACCAAATAAGGAGATATGGTCACGCTTCGTTCAAGAAATTATAGACCGAACGTGTCTCTATACAAGAGAAGGCAAACTCCTAAAAAATTGTAGTCTCAATAACTCGGATTATGTCCCTTTGACCGTAAAAAAAACATAATACACATTTCAGTCAAAAAAATGATCATACATACAAAAAATGATCATACAAAGACTTTGGAAAAAAGTAATTATTTGTGCGTAACATTACCGCACCCTCCCGGGAAAAAAAAATGAAACATTTTTTTTAAAAATCCTGGAGCCGAAAAAATCTAGGCTCCTAACGCACGTATGATGCGCGGATATATACCTAACAAAATAGCTCAACACTTGGAGCGAAACTGAGATCATATCTCAGATCCTTAGAGAAAAAATTTATCTAAGTATACGCTTATATATTCCAGGAAGGTGCCACCAACACACGCCACAATGATGGCAACATCATAATAAAAGTCAAATTATTCTCATACCAATATATGAAATTAAATATATTATTATGATATCATACAATGTGTTGCAAATAGCGGTGTAATTTACTAATATACCGCACTATATTATTACATTATATAAAGCAACAGTAATTAATAAGTAATACATGTGTTGATCTTCGTTGACATAAAACATTCAATAGAAGAAGATGTGGACATCATCCGCTCCCAATCTAGGACAGGACTTGATATCCTCAAAGTTCCACAATGGACATAATGTCGCAGACTTCAATGATGTGCTGCGAAAATATCAATAACACAAATCTTAAAGACAACTGGTAAATCTCTTAATACAATTATGCAAATATATTATGTAAATGTGGCCGAGTGATCTTTTGGCCCGTATATCACTAACTAAGCCTTCTTAGATAATTACATGGTACAATGTTATAAATTTCCCTAAAAAAAAAGTGAGAAAAAATCTACTAACATGTCATTATAATATTGGACTGTATATCAGGAAATATATATATATATGACAGAAGAATCATGTGGAATCGTGTGGGCATCTGGACAGAATGTCTGCCATCACATTATCCGAACCACGGATAGCTCGCACCGAGAAATGAAATGGTTGAAGAGCTATGGCATAACGAGTGGACCTCGAGCTCTTCAAGTTTTTGCTCTGAATAGCAGTAAGCGCTTTCTGGTCGGTTTCCACAATGAAATGTGCGCCTAGAAGAAATCTTTGTAACTTCAGAATAGACCATACCATAGCCAATAACTCACGGTCTAAAACCGAGTAATTCTTTTCTGCATCATTTAATTTCCTAGAGATATACATCACCGGATGCAGAGTATCAGAATACTCCTGCATTAGTGCCGCCCCAATCCCAGTTGACGAGGCGTCACTTCGAAGAACAAAAGTCTTCTCAATAGTAGGTAACCTAAGAATAGGTGGAGATGAAAATAGGGCTTTAACCTGGTCCAATGAGGATTGACATTCTTTAGACCAGCGGATCAGATTAGGCGACCCTTTCTTCAATAAAGTAGAAAGAAGTGCCATAATGGAGGACAGATTCGGAATGAATCGTCCGTAGAATTGGATCAAACCTAATAGACTCCTTACTTGTTTCTTCGTCTTAGGGACCGAAATGTTAAGTATTTTTGAAACATTGTGGTCCCCTGTCTTTAAAAGACCACGACCAACCCGATGACCTAGGAAAGAAATCTCACTAAATCCTATAAAGGCTTTAGAGGGTTTTGCAGTCAAATTATACTCGCGAAGAGTAGACAGTAATTCGTATAAACCCAAATAGTGATCTTCCCAGGAATCACTGAATAGACAGATATCATCTAGGTATGCTATGACATCTGTACGATATGCGAGAATTCGCCGCATCATGCGTACGAATGTAGCAGGGGCGTTCATAAGACCAAAAGGCATGAAATTCCATTGGAATAAACCCCTAGGTGTAGAAAAAGCTGTAAAAGGTTTGGCACGTTCAGTTAGCGGGACTTGCCAATAACCTTTAGACAAATCTAGTTTGGTAAATAATCTAGAATTAGAAAGTTTATTGAGTAGCTCTTCTAATGAAGGCATAGGTTCAGCATCGAACTTCGTAACTTGGTTCAATTTGCGATAATCTACGCAAATGCGAATGTTATTATCCTTCTTTCGAACAATAACCATAGACGAAGAGTATGCTGAAGTGGATGGCTCAATGATTTCCAAACGTATCATTTCATCCAATTCTTTTTCGACTTGAGACTGGAAATGGATAGGTATTGGATAAGGTCTGACTCTGATAGGATTATGATCAGTTAGCACAATGTCATGTTCAATGACATGTGTGTGTGTCCCGGGATGTCTGTAAGAACATCCTGAAATGTTTGCAACATCGAAGAAACTTGTCGATGTTCCTCAGCGGAAAGATTTGGAGAAACGGTCACGTTTTTCCAAGATTCCGTAGAATAAAGTGGGACCATAGAAAGAGGAAGATTGACATCAGAAAAAATAGTTTCCTCATCCTGTATAACTGACAGAGATGAGTACTGACCATGAGGTGCTTGAGAATTGTCCGTTGCCTGGAAAATAGGCTGCAAATAGTCAGGTCTTTCATAAAATTCCGTAAGCATATTTATGTGGAAAGTTTTATGCTTTCCATCAATATCGACAACATAGTCGACATCAGAAATTTTGGAGACTATTGCATATGGACCTTTCCATGCAATTAGAAGTCTGTTCTCCCTTGAAGGAAGTAGAACGAGAGCTTTGTCACCTGGACAAAGTTGTCGCAGACATCTATTCTTATTTGCAAACTGCCTTGCCTTTTCTTTAGCAAATTCGGAAGACGAAGTTGCTAGCTTGCATGCCTCGATGATCTTTTGCCTAAGAGCAATGACGTACTCATAAGAAGATTGAGTCTCATCGCTAATATTATCGGCAGTGATTAGATCATGAAGTAAAGACATAGGGCCGCGCGGTTGCGCGCCAAAGACAAGTTCAAACGGGGAAAACCCCGTATGCTCATTGGGGACCTCTCTATACGCAAAGAGAGCCGCGGGTAAGACCCTGTCCCAATCCTGAGGATGATCCTCAGTTATTTTACCAAGTAAAGTTTTCAGAGTCTCATTTAAACGTTCGACCAACCCATTAGACATTGGGTGATAGATACTGCTGAGAGACCTTTTAATGTGTAGCATAGACATTACCTGTGACATAGTGTCTGATATAAGTTGAGTGCCATGGTCTGACAATATTTCTCCGGGAAAACCCAAGCGAGAAAATATCAGCCAAAGAGCGTCTGCGATATCAGCAGTTGCGATGCTCTTGAGAGGTATTGCCTCTGGCCAACGTGTGCACATATCGACACATGTAAGGATAAATTGATGTCCTCTAGCCGACTTAATTCTAAAAGGACCGATAATATCTATTGCCATTTTTTGAAAAGGGCGAATAGGAATGTCAGCAGCCTGGATAGGCGCAGCATGTCGTGGTCCTTTAGATTTGACCTCCTGACATACTTTGCAAGAGCGACAGTACATTCGTATGTCCTTGCTCACAAATGGCCAAAAGAAAGCCGCAAGAACCCTCGACTTTGTACGGGAAAAACCCATATGTCCAGCACATTGCGAGTCATGAGCATGTTGCAATATTTGCACTCTCATGCTCTTAGGCACAAGAATTTGTGAATGAGTGGACGTAGTCGAGTCTTGTACTATACGTACAAGTACGCCGTTCTTCATAGAAATCCAGGATTTTCTATTAGTATTCTGATTAGGATAACCTTTTTTTGCTAGAATGAAGAATTTTTGTAAAGAAGGATCTTCTTCTTGCAATTTGATAAATGAGTCACGTGTAATAGTCAAGTGACTATCTTGGTCATTTACTTCATCATTATTAGTTAATGAAGTTTGAGGTGGATCCAGAGCATGTGCTCTTGTGACCACCGCATTGGTAGCTTCAATGTTTTGCTCTTCCCAAACAACAATCTGCTGTGGGGTACATTCCCTAACTCCGTGAATACGACCAATAATAAGGTCCGCAATAGGATTTGGAAGTAGACACGAACATATGCCTCCAGGCAGGCTTGAATAATACTGGGAAATAGTCTAGTTAGCTAACTAACTCACAAAGACAATGTATTTCCCTCAGAGAATCACAAGACGCAGGTCGCGTCTGCTCGCTACTCAGACCATTTCTTAACTGCCAGCTGGGCGGCACACACAGAACGAACTCCCAGTTTTTGACATGCGCAGAACTCATCTACGTGAGTATCAATTCACACAAAGCAATTTTAAGAACATTCGAGATAAAAGTCTTACACAGTCGCGCCTTTTATGGTCATGAACAGAAGCGTTAAGACAGATTTTCAGACATCTACCATAGTTGACTGATACTACCAAATAAGGAGATATGGTCACGCTTCGTTCAAGAAATTATAGACCGAACGTGTCTCTATACAAGAGAAGGCAAACTCCTAAAAAATTGTAGTCTCAATAACTCGGATTATGTCCCTTTGACCATAAAAAAAACATAATACACATTTCAGTCAAAAAATGATCATACATACAAAAAATGATCATACAAAGACTTTGGAAAAAGTAATTATTTGTGCGTAACAGTGGGTGATACACTTCACAGCTTCATTGCGTTTGAATGTGTGTTTCCATTTCTTCACGTGACATGTCAATTTGGTATTCATTAATTGCCGTTTTGACTGATACCAGTTACGTTTATATCAGATTTGTTTTATGGTTTCAACCAAGGTTTTTCTAAGTGGCCCTTGACTTTTGACGAGTAGTATATTAACTTTTTTGTGAGCTTGATATCAGGTGTTTAAACTTTGCAAAATAAATTTTATAAAAAGCTAAACCTCAATTTTCGGAAAAAAAGTAATATTCAATTTTGGCTCAAAATCACCAAACCCCATTTTTGAAATCGTTAACAAATGCATTAAAATTCGAAAATAAATGCTCCACACATTCTACTATTTTATGACCTATGCTTCTTTGAGAGCTGAAGTTTGATGATAATGAACGAACGAACTTTATTTTCAAAGGGTTTAGAATTGGGCACGCAGGCCCGTCTAACATTCTGCCCTTCCTTTCTCTCATATTCCATTCTGAATCCATTTATTCTCACACGTATCTTAAATATTACTTAAATAATAAAATAACAAAATAAAATACAATAAAATAAAATCCCAACATTGCAACAGTTACACAGATTTACAGTACATTATCATAATTAATATTAAACAGGACACAATTATCTTTAAAACCTACATTTGATGTTATGTAATTATTTAAGAACATAACGAAATTAGGGTGGCATATAATCAGCACTCATGATGTATTTGAAAAGTCTGTGATTGAATGAATATGTACTAAGAGTATTTTTTAAGTCGTGTGGAAGATTATTCCACAGATGAGCTAAACTTTTTTTGAATAAGTCGAGCCTAGGCTTGGGCATGTGTAATTTATTTAAGCGTTGACTGCATCTTCCGCTGTATTTGAAAATAGGCCACAGATACGTTGGAGCATTCTGTGACAAGATTTTTTGAATAAATTTGGCTTTGTTGAAGAGAAGGCACTTTCTTAGTGGTAATATGTTAAGATATGTATATGGGTCTAGACACTGTGTGATGTTTTTTGTCTGAAATTAGGCGCACTGCACGTTTTTGTAATGAATACAGTCTTTTAGTGTTGGACATGGTGCAGCCATCCCAAATTGTGGAATAATAGTCTAGATGTGTTTGTATCTGGGATGTATAGAACGTGTTTTGTGTCTCCTCATCTAGGAAATGTTCGATTTTAGCTAACTGGTAAACTTTTTGTGCCGTTTGTTTGGTCAGTGCTTATACATGCGAATTCCAACTTAAATTAATGACGTAAAAGTAGAAGAAGAGGTTGATGAAGATGATGAAGATAATAATGAAGGCGAAGAATGATGATACATTCTACTGTCTAGAATAAACGGAAATAGCCATTTATCATCAGTAGTTCACAAATGTATATTTTACTCTTCCACCTGTTGTAATTTCTGATTGATGTTCTCATCCCAGGTAACACTAACAAATTTAGCCACAGACACCAGTAATGTCATCAACTGGACAGACCAACTGTCTTACATTTTTAATCAAGCAAACGTGGACAGAAACACCGAAGTGGTAGTGATCAACAGAAATTATATACGGAGTGTTACAGCAATGATTGCATCACTTCCAGGCGAAGTGAAAAATCGCATGCTTCATAATTACCTTATATGGCGTGTGGCTGAAAAATACTTTCAGGTAATGTCAAGGTATTTTACTATTTCATATCATTACTTTAAACAAGTTTTCAACACAACATATCTTGTGCAGAACAGATATTCAAACTGTGATAATAGCTAAAACAACTGAACTCATAACTTTACAGCGGGTTTGTGGTAACGAAGTAAAGCATTGGACGGTTTAGATAGAGAATCGCTCTTGAAACTGGATAGGTATTGTGAAATCCACCTTAATCACATGTAACCCGACAATGAATACAGTAATACTTGGAAGGCAGACTTCTTCAAGAAGGACAATTTACATAATGTTTAAAATAAGAACTGTTACGCTGTACTGATTCTTCGTGTACCATTTTACGTCCTACTGGCTATAGACTAGGTTTACAAAATTAACAACATTAGCTAACATAATTGTTCGTCACCTGCACGTATCTATATGGCAACGAGATATGGACAACCTATGCTAGACAAGAAAGAAGTCTCAACATCTTGCACCTACAGTGTCTCCGCCACATCCTTGGTATTTCTTGGGAGGACAACGTGGCATATTTTTAGGTGCTGTCACGTGCTGACCTTCAAAGTATGTTTAAACTGCTTACACAGTGCAGTCTACATGGCGTGGCCATATCTGCAGCATGAAAGAGAGTCGTATCCCCAAATTTATTTTCTATAGACAACTGGCAGATGACAACAGAAAAGTCAGGCGACCGCCGCTGAGATTCAAAGATGCGTGCAATGCACTGGACATAAATCCAGTAACCTGGGAGGATGAAGCTGCTTATCGCAGCAAGTGGTGATGTTCCCTTAGATATAACTTCAGAGTGGGCGAAAAGAAGCTTTTATCACAAGCACAAGAAAAAGAATACTCAGAAAGGAAAAGCAGAAAAAAAAACATCTTAGGTCTATCTCCTCAGGAGCGCATTCCCATCCCATAGTAAAGTACGACTGAAGAGGGCCACTACTAACTAACATAGGCGGAAATACGTACATTCTGACAGAGACAGTTTGAGGATGTACATTTTGTCCACAAGCTGGGTTTCAAATATGGGAAACGAAAAGCCTTGGATCCATACCTCCAGTCCAAACCAGAGTTCACTGAGAGGACAACATTACAATCTATGAAGGACTGGGGACTAGACTGGAACCAGGTCAGAAGGAAGACAGACGATTATAGTATGGCGCTCTCACTGACAAAGCTCTACACTCCAAGATAAAAGAAAAACGCCGAAGTAAGTCAGTAAGTAATTCACAGAAAACTTGATAATTTTAATGACGGAAGAAAAGTTTTTTCAAACACTTTGTTGCAGGACTTGTCTTGGGAATATATTCACGCCAATCGAGAAATCACACAGAACGCCGTCGGTCAGCTAGACTTAGCACCCCTGTACAGAAACTGCTTTAGTGCCATCGCAGATTTAATGCCTGATGCCCTGGGATCCCTGTTTCTTACAGAATACTTTGCCGATGACAGTAAACAAACGGTAACCATTTTTTAAAATAATTCTGTTCTAAAAAATGCATCTTCTATGTGCTACACACTTTAATTTAAAATCAAAATCGAATTTGATAGAGTAGTAGAAGTCGTAGTATCCCTTCCAGTCCTTAATGACTACGGCAAGCAGCGCCAAAAAAATATGTCTCTGAGGGCGTGGTATTGAGCACTTGGTTAATGTGACGGTATTGCCTCCCCTGCTTTACAGCAGTGGTCCAATAGTGGCCAAAATTCAAGAGTATGTAATATGGGCTTGATAGGTATCTACCTTCGCACAAGATTACTCTTGGCAGAGATGTAGATAGAAGGGTGATGACACTTCTATTACAAAGGGAGTCTTTACAAGATATTCAGAATAAGCGAGAACACTACTGCTTTGGCGGAGTATGTAATTCTGCCGACACTTTTGTGAAGCACTTATTACTTTCAGCTCGTTTAAGCCCCCACCCCTGATTTACTCAGTGGAATTCTATTATTTTAGTATAGCTCTGTTTAGAGTGTGTGTAGTAATTTGACTGAGACAAACATGCAGTAACTTTAAAATGATTAAATCGAAGTTAAATTTGTATAATTACAAATAACAAAATTTAATAATCACTTGAGGTTTTAACAGTTGGAAAAAAAATTGAGCAGTTATGGATCAAGAAAATTTATCCTCACAGTCTTTAGGGAATGTGAGATATTACAAGACGTTCAAGTGGCAGCATATATTTGAACTTAGCTGCCAAAGGTATTTCTGCTTCTTCTTATGGGTTGGTTCTTTTCACTCTGCTCTCGCTCGTCTCTGATCAAGGTTGCCGGGGGTAGCTCGTTTTCCAGAAACGTCAAGGAGAGTCTACCACGTGCGACCTTCATCTTAAAGCTTAGGCCACTGATTCTTTATTGTTTCAAAGAAAGAACTTGCTGCTGGTACCACTAATAACTATGGTAAAGAATCGAACAAAACGCTCTTCTGAGTATCCCGTTTTCCACCCCATAGTTATGGGTTCCTATCTTCCCATACCACCCTCCCAATTACCCAGACTTTACCATCGAAGAGAATTAAATTTAATTCCTCGGGATAAAACTTTCTTTACATTTAAATAGAATATTGTTACGGGGTGTTTATATTATGTAGTGAGTATTACAGCTACTCAGGGCAATGTCCAATTAGGAGTTTGCAAAGTGGACCCCGCACACAGCCAATCTCCACCAACAAATAATATCACCACGAAGGCACGGTTTTACGATTCAAATATACATTTAAATGTACGAAACGATGCTCCTCAAATCTCTTCAGTAAAGCCATACAATACATTGGCTAAATATGGAAATGCAGTCCTCAGTAAACTTTCATGTCGTCTTTCACTAAAACGCTGTCCTTGACAGGTTTCTCATAAAGTTTTTTTTTCTCACGTTCACAATAATAAGAATTCCTTTCATACAATAAACTAGCTTCATCACACGGAGGTGTATGGATGAACTGGAGGTCGAAGCATCCAAGGAATCTGTAGTGAAGTAGTAGAGTAGTTAGGAGCTCAACCCACAAGCGTCCACCTGCCTTGAAACACACACAGAAAAGACCTAGCGACAGATCGCTGACATCCGCAGACGGCAACTCTAGACGTCTGCTACTCGGCCTAAAGGCAATGACGCACTTTCTGTAACCCAGGGTAACCGGCCATAAACACATATGACTACTTGTCGAACCGTTTTGATATCGACAAGCATGGTATTAATTTAATTCATACCAAATATCTTTCATAGTTACTTTACATTCAAATGAAAAGGTTAATAATACACATAGTGTCTGTTTAGATATACATCTTCACTGTTGAAAAGTGTTCACAATATAAATTAAAAATATTTTCTTTTATGTTTTACACTGATTGAAAAGATTGAAACTTCCATTACTTTAAAATGAATATTTTCATTTAGACATTTACATTGGTTTAAGCTTGAAAACGTACATCAATTTTAAAGTGACTATGTTTATAGGGACATTTACACTACTTTGAAAATGAAAGTATTATACTTAGAATGTACATCATTTCTTTATCTTCTCTTCCCCCCCCCCCCCCCCCCCGCTGCTCTATAGGGAAGTTGGAACTGCTTTATGCTTTTAGTTCTTTTTACGAAACTAGCAATAAAGCAATCACAAGCACGTGCTGTGGTGGTTCATGAATCATCCTTCTATACGCCGATGTTGCCAGCCTCAAATGACGATGACATCCTGTATCAATTTTCACACCTTAAAATTCACATGGTTATATATATATATATATATATATATATATATATATATATATATATATATATATATATATATATATATATATATATATATATAAATATATATATATATATATATATATATATATATATATATATATATATGTTATTTCATACGTTAGTGTGGTACTGGAAGATGAGACAGATCTATATTTCGGAGCTGGCATTTGCTGATGATGTTGCCCTGATTGCTAAATCAGATTCACATCTCCAATCCAACCTGCAAGTCTGGAAGGAAGAGCTGGAGAAGAGAGGGATGGTCATAAGCAGCTCTAAAACAAAATCCATGGTGATATCACGAGAAGAAAGAAAACATCAGATTAAGCTGGGAGAACAGGTCCTGGAGCAGGTCGACCACTTTAAATACCTCGGAGCTATTATAGACCGAAAGGGAGGCATCAAAGAAGAGTTGGCCACTCGAAAAGCAGCAGCTGGGAGACTTTTTCAGGCCATAAATCGAGGATTCCTCAGCAAGAGAGAGGTTGGTAAGAAAACGAAGATGGCTGTATACCGCTCCACCTATGTCCCAGTCTTGACATACGGATGCGAGTCATGGGCAATGACTACAACCCATAAAAGCCAGATCCAAACCTCAGAAATGAGGTATCTGAGGAAGGTGGTTGAAGTAACAAGAAGAGACATGGTACGCAACCAGACGATACGTCAAGGCCTTAAATCCTACCCCCTGCAGACCCAAGTAGAACAGTCCCAATTAAGATGGTTTGGCCATGTCTGCAGAATGGGAGAAGATCGGATACCACGACAAGCATGGGAAACAAAGAGCCAAGGATCCAGACCCCGAGGACGACCCAGAGTCTGCTGGGAGGACAACATTAGACAATCTTTAAAGGATCGAGGACTAGAATGGAACCAGGCCAGGAGGAAGACAGCCGATAGGATAGTCTGGCGCTCTCTCTTCCAAACCTCTACACCTCACGGTAGAAGGGGAACGACTAAGTAAGTAAGTAATGAAAGATAGAATGAAAAATACACTACTCACGCTAATTTTGGCTACAGTCTTGTTGAACAGATGAATAAAAGAGACGTGTCGGTCTCTTACACGCGTCTGGGGTATCTTTAATTTGACAATAGATTCCCTCTCTGACTCCGTGTGTTTCTTCATTTTCGTAGTCCCGGTGTACCTTATTAAAATGTAGAGATTCCCTGTGCTTTGTAAGTCTTATTTGGTTCTCCAATAAAAGGTCCGGTTAACAAAAAGGAATTATGAATCTAGTCTTCACTCTGCCGAGGTCTGATGTTGTCATGGCAAGCGTGAAATTCACAGTGAAATAAAACTGCGAAAAGGTCAGACTATATTCCTATCTTCCCACGCATTGTTGATATGAATCTAATCAGAAAGATCCAATCATTTCAAAACTAGCGCATAGGGTGTGAGGATTTCACAAATATTCCGACATCAGATAATTTTGAACGTAAGGCAGAGGTCAACTCTCCCATATATGTTAATATGATGTCCGATGCCCTTGTGTACAAACTTACAGACAGATCGTGGAACTCACATGACAACATGCGTAAGCTGTAATACTTATTACTTTATTACAAAGTAATGTTGTCATAACAAATCACACTTGTCTGCCCACATGTGTCACACAGACAGTAATCTCGTTATCTATCGTATGAGTACTCAAAAACTCCGTGTCTGCCCATCTGGGTTACCAAACGAGTCGTCTTATCAGCGGTTCAATCTAAACACGCTGGCGACTATCTTATCTCAGTTGCTCACCGCAAGCTAGGATGAACGAGTACCAAACAGGTGACATCACAGATAGGAGCATCGAATGATTTGATAAAATCAAATATCTGCCACTTAGCAGAAAAATAACGAAGAAAGAAAGGAAAGCAAAGAAAGAAAAGTGCGACAATTGAAAGCAAATAATAAAAATCAGTACCACAAATGTAACGATACTGCCGGAGTGAAACAAAGATCGAAAGGGGCCGCCCCACTTTGTCACGGTAAATCAAGATTTTGCCAAAGTAGCATGCTTCTCGTAGCTGGTGGGCTGAGAGGAACGGCACAGCCGATACAGTCTGGCACCAGAACACATATCTCAGTTCCATACATATGCTATACCTCAAGACCCTAGACAGTTTAGGGTGCTCTAGAAACACCACAGTTATCCAAGAAGGATTGTGTCATCTAAGGAACCTCAACTGATTTGATATTTGTCGTCTTAAAATATTTGTCGCTCAAAGTGTGAGTGTTCCAGACAGTTATACATTTTCGTGTAGCTCTTTCTCTGTACATTTTAGTCTCTAAAATTTTGACCAGCTTTGACCTAGTTGACTTTATAGGATACTTAACACAATGTGATGAGAAATATCTCTATTAAAGTGAGAGTTTTAAAGTAAGGAAAGTAATAAAACTGAGAATAAAGATTGATTAAGATTCGCAGTTAAAGAGGCAGGGCCCATTTAATGACGGATGTTGTGTCATTGAATCATTGTTATTTCTTAAACAGCTAACCAGGTGGTCTTGAGTTGCTAACACAGCTCTAGTACTAACCAACTATCTGTGCTATCTTTACATTGCGTGTTTATACTGACGATAGTACACTTTATTCAAAGACGAATCTCACTTTCCCGTTAGTTCCTTTTTTCTTGGTTTTAAGGACCATCTTCATTACACACGGACAACTCCATCAGAGCTCCGATCTCCTCTCTTAGATCACACAAGGAGGATCTCAGCACAGTGCATAAACCCCGTAGCACAGGCGAGGATGCCAGTGTTTGTGTACATGAATCACACATTTTTATAATAATATGTGTGTTGGGTAAAAACAAAAAAAAGGTAAAGGATCCCGTTACACGCCCGTTGGGTAGGTATCCTAATTTTGACATTGTTCAAGGGCAGCGGTTATATGACCTACTCTTTATGACTTACAACTGTCGAGGGATTTACAACGTGTGCAACTATACACGGAGGCATATCTGGAGTCATCCTTATATGACAAGCAGCTAACCACATTGCTACGTTATACATATGTGGAAGTGAACCTCGGTACGTGAGACTAATTACACCCTTATTTACATTTGAAATTATAAATTACATTTTAAGGAATTCCCCCTGTGGTGAAACATGTTGAGAATCTAGCATTACACACTAAGCTTGGCGGAGTCACTTTAACCCCAGCGGTAGCTCTAGTTGTTACCCGGTTGGCTGCGTGCAGGGGGACCTCACTGTGGACACATAATAGGCAGTCGGAATTGAGAAGTGGCTCCGTGTAGGACGTGACAATTCCTTCTATGATCCTTTAAATGCAAGCCAAGCTGAAGAATGTTTATGACTTAACACTCGAAATGGTATAAAGGCCACACAAAAAAGCCTACATCTACAGAGTACATAATACCAAGCAGTCTTCAGCTTGGTATTGGCTGGGAAAGAGTGAGTTCAGCAGTCCTAGTTAACAACAACAACGTGCGCTAATTGCACACAGAACCTCCTACTTGTTTGCCCTGATCCGAGAAGATTAGGCATCCAATGTCACTACCCAGGACAAGGGGTGGGGGAGGGGGGAGAGAATGCCATTATTAGAAAGTATTTGTTCTGAGAAAAAAACATTTCTATCAATTATACTCCTTGTACTGGAAGCGAACCCGGTACCCTTAGAACTAAAGGCGTACGTCATAGCTCTGAGTCACTCCAACCCCACTTTCTGGGAAAACTAATACTGGTTTATGAATTAAAATCAGAAATCAAGTAGAGGAGAAATAAGTTTAAGGACCACTTTTTTTTTCTTTTTGCCTAACGCAAAATAGATAATAAATGTTCCTCACATTCTAATTACGACCCAGAGTACGCTGAAAGGACAACATTAGACAATCTCTGAAGGACCGATGACTAGATTGGAACCATGCTAGGAGGAAGACAGGCAATTCGGTAGTATTGTGCTATCTCTGGCAAACCTCTACATCCTAGGGTTTAAAAGAAACGACTAAGAAGCAGTAGTAGTAGACATCTTAATTACGGAGTATAAAGCTGTCGAACCACTGTTCATTAAACAGTAATTCTTCACATCATTCACAAATATTATTTAACCAATTACTGTTTAATGAAAACTGCCACCCACTTTTATTCAATGCAATAGAATGTATGGAACATTTGATTTTACTTAATTTTGTGACAGTAACTATACATGGAGGCATTTCTGGAGTCATCCTTATATGACCACCTGGTAAGCACAATGCAATAGTGTACAGATGTGGAAGTAAATCTCTGTCCGTGAGACTAATTACATCCTCATTGCCTCCTGAAATCATCCAGTCAGTTCCAATGATTTCCCTGTTTTGAAATGTGATGAGAACCCAGCA
Organism: Oreohelix idahoensis; assembly: GCA_024509875.1. NCBI lineage: Eukaryota > Metazoa > Mollusca > Gastropoda > Stylommatophora > Oreohelicidae > Oreohelix > Oreohelix idahoensis. The sequence goes on along the minus strand of JAMPIV010015809.1, from coordinate 448,741 downwards.
CTGCACGCTAAGCTTGGAGGAGTTACTTGAGCCCCAGACTGTCGCAGGTTTGCCTCCCCTGCTCCGAAGTAGTGGTCCAACAGTGGCCAAACAGAGTTTAGTAATGAGGGTATTCAAAGGTACCAACTTTCGCTCAAGATTACTCTTGGCAGAGTATAAATAAAAGAATGGTGCATCAAATTTAGGGGGCCTCAGGAATGTTAAGAAACCAGGCATAACAATTGAGGACATCTATGTTTTCATGAACCTTTTATCTTCCGCCCTTTATGTGAAGAAAAACGAAATTTGCTCGTATTGTCTGAGCCCTGAGCTGAAATGATTCAGTAAAATTTTACTTTAAAAGCTCTGTACGGTTATTTATTTAACATAACTGAGTCGTACGGGTGCAATTCACTCAATAATGATTACATCAACTATCAGTTTGTATTTACAGATAACAAATTTAATAAACATTTATAGTTAACAAGATTAAAATAATTAGGTTGGTTCTTCAGAGGTAATTGATTCGAAAGTGGTTATCTTTCGTTTAAAAAAGAATATGTCATTTTGCTGGGCCTGACAGTTACACTTAACTAGCCAGGTATTAACGATAATTTGTTGTCTGTGTTGGGTTTCGTCACTGCCGGTTTCCAAATGTCTTGTTGACTGTTCCGTCAATCGTCAAATTCTGTGGCGGCGGGACATTCCTGTCGGTAATGCTGAGGGTAACCTATCCAATCGCCAAGGCAAGCGGTAGCTAGCGTAGATGGCTGGCAACTTGAACCACAGATGTATTGTACCAAATGTTGTACCACAAACTGGTATCACCAACTTGTACCACAAACTAGGAAGAAAATAAATGATTCTTTTGCATATTGGGTCACTGAAATGAGTATCGTCGCCCGCTGCTTCCAATCCACCACATCTATCTTCCTTGGAATAATTTACCTTCCCTGAGAGTTAATAAACTTCAGTCTGTCGCATAAAAGTGCTTTTTGGATAGCGGAAGACAACAATTCCAATATATATATATATATATATATATATATATATATATATATATATATATATATATATATATATATATATATATATATATATATATATATATATATATATATATATATATATATATACAGTACTTTGCAAAAAAAATGGCAGTCATATTTTCGCAACACAGCACACTCATAGAAGCAAATAATAATAAAAACTGTATGTCCAGAGGAAGATTGGTATCTCCCCTATCTATTAACAGTGGTTTCAGTACAATATAATGTTGCCTTCTCCAGCAAGGCAAGCCTGGATGCGGCGAGGCATACTTCCCACAAATGTTTGTAGGTAATTGAGAGTCAGACTGTCCCAGTATTTTTCAGCTACCTTCTTCAATTGTTCAACGTCTCTGAGTCCACTCTTTTTTAAATGATTCTTGAGTAGTGCCCAAACGTTTTCAATTGGGTTTTGATCGGGACTGTTGCTGGGCCACTTCAGCACTATCACATTCTTCTCTTGCAGCCATGCTTTGGGGGTATGAGCTGTATGATTTGGGTCATTGTCATGTTGAAATGTGCACCCATCGGGGTACATGACCTGCATAAATGGCAGAAGGTGTCCCTCTAGTATGTCGATGTACCTTTCTTTCGTGAGAATTCCTGTGAAAACACACAGTGGGGTGGCACCTCTTGCTGACACCCCTCCCCAAAGATGGAATTTCTAGGTATGTTTCGGTCGCTGGTACACAGGCGTTACAGAGCCTTTCGTCCAAATATTTATTTGAGCAGGATAAGACCAAAGAGAACATTCATCTGAAAAAATCACATTGTCCCATGACAAATTTTGGTGTTCGTGGCACCAGTTCAAGCGCATCTGTTTGTGAGTCTCTGTGAGCAATGGTGACGAAATTACCCGCTTTTTTGTGTAATTCATCCTGTGTAGCTCCCGGTTGACAATAGCATTAGATACCTCTGGGCTTCCCAACTCGATCATGCGCTGCCGTATGTTTTCTACACTCTTCATTGGCCCAGCCCGAACGATTTGGGCGAGACACCGATGGTCCTTTGTGACCAAAATTCTTGGCCCCCCACTACCTTCTTTTCGCTCGATTCCATTACCTGCTTTTAATTTACTCACAACTCTGTAGACAGTCCGCTCAGGAATGTTCAAGGTTTTAGAAATGTTGGAACATGTTTGATTTCCTTCATTCCAAAGCTGGGAAATTTACATACACTTTGACTTTGTATCCATTTTCTGCCACTAGCATTAGAAATTGTCGTCTGCTCTATTATCAAGGGACGTTACTCTACGCTAATTTTTTTTTACTTTTGGTAGTGTTTGCTCACTTAAGTGGAGTGCAAATTTGGGGCAGAACATGCATATTTAATTAGATTTCAGCTTATTTAGCTGAGCAATATGACTGCCATTTTTTTTGCAAAGTACTGTATATATATATATATATATATATATATATATATATATATATATATATATATATATATATATATATATATATATATATATATATATATATATATATATATATATATATATATGTGTGAAAATAATAAAGTGCTTGTATAATAACTGTGAACATCATGATATCTTCATTCATTCCCTGCTCTCTATGGAGTCTTGGCCCAGCTCTGCTGTTAGTTCCTTACGAAGAAACCCACACGAAGAAGCCACTGTCTCTTACAGTGGTGGTTCATGTGTTTAGTTGTTTATAATGATGAGGCTACTAGCCTCATATTTTTTTTATTTTTTTATGTAAAACGTTTACCTAGTTTTGGCGAGGCGCGTCCCGTTCAACCTAGTCGGTTATATTAGGGCGCATGTCCAAATATAAAAGACCCGTAGGTCTGAGACATACCAGCCTCATATGCCATTGCACATCCACAAGCAAATTATACCTGAAAAAATGCACAATTTTAATACTTCTTCCTCCTTCGCCTTCAGACTTCCAGATTTATGACTCTAATAAAGGCAGTAGTCAACACAAGGTTCCTGACATCTCCAAACAGTTTTTCGTTGACAGAAGTGGGTTGTTGCCATATGCTGCTCCGTTCATTACTGTAGGTTGGGCAGTACTGCAGCAGGTGTTCGACTATCATCGGGCTGGTACCACAGGTGCAGGGATCTGTTGCACAAATTTTGTATTTGCCATGCACTGATTGCCGCTCACCGTAGAAGTCCTAATCTATAACAATGGAAAAAAAACCTTCCAAAACTGGTCAACGTAAACTCTGCGGTAAGTAGGCACTGCACTAGATAATACGCCAAACTAGCGTTCACAATAAGGTCCACAGAATCCGCCCAAAGCAAAACTTAGAACATAAATGTCCTGGCATACAATCCTCAGCAAAAATGCTGGACAGGGAAAAACTCAGTACCTCCACTCTCGGCTAAGACTAGACGATCACTCCCTATCTTCACGCCCAAAATTTCCGCTACCGGTCACCTGACTTACGGGTATTTAATCCACTGTTGCCAAAACTCCGAGTTACCAATGTTGCGAGTCTAATCTTTCTTCACCGCGAAATAGCGCTGTGGCTTTCGTACTGCTGGCCCATTTAGTTGTAGCTTTGTTGGCTGTGGTTTGTGTGACAAGGTAAAAATAGTGTGTGTTGTTTTTTGTTCATTGATTTTGAGCAGCCACTGGATCAACTTTCAAGGGATAGCAGTGAATCCTGCATGCGCACTCTTTCTGTGGTGATGTAGTCTTCTGTTGTCCACTTGACCAGGTTTTCAGCATAAAGGGGGTTGTGGACATTCTTGTGGATGTTTTCTGTTATGTCATATATATATAATAATAATAATAGCCCCTTCAGTAATAACTGACTATGGGAATGCGCCCCTGAGCTGACAGCCCTCAGCTGCTTATTTTCCTGGTGCTCCTTTCGACGTTTTCTCCCCTCCTCTGCTTGCTGTGTGAGCCTATCTTCGCCCAATCTGAGTTGGCGCCGTAAATAGCATCGCCACTTAGTGCGATCGGCAGCTTCATCCTCCCATGTTGCTGGATCCATGTCCAGTGCCCTCATATCTCTCTTGCACACATCTTTGAACCTCAGCTGTGGTCGCCCAACTGTTCTCCTGCCATCTGCTAATTGTCCGTAGAAGATATCTTTTGGGATGCGACCATCTTCCATGCGGCGAACATGACCAAGCCAGCGAAGTCTGCGCTGTCTAAGCAGTGTATACATACTTTGAAGGCCAGTACGTGACAACACCTCGACATTAGTCACTTTATCTTTCCACGAGATGCCAAGGATGCGGCGTAGACACCGTAAATGGAAGGTATTGAGCCTTCTTTCCTGCTTAGCATAGGTCGTCCAGGTCTCGCTGCCATATAGGAGTGTGCTGGTGACGCAGGCATTATATACCGCAGCTTTGGTCTTCATTGTGAGTTTGGAGTTTCCCCAAACACGCGATGTGAGGCGGGCAAAGGTAGCTGCAGCTTTGCCAATGCGGCTGTCGATTTCTGTATCCAGTGAGAGTTTGTCATTGATGGTAGACCCTAGGTATGTGAAGTGATGCACCACTGCCAATTCATAGTTATTGATAGTGATAACTGGTGCAGCACCCGCATCCTGACTCAGCACATTCGTTTTCTTTAGACTTATTGTGAGTCCAAAGTCCTTGCATGCTTCAGTGAAGCGATTCATCAAGTTCTGAAGCTCCTGTTGGCTTTGAGTGACGACTGCAGCATCATCAGCGAACAACAAGTCTCTTATAGTGACCCTTCTGATTTTTGTTTTTGCCTTCAGCCTTGAAAGATTAAACAGACGGCCGTCTGACCTAGTGTGAAGGCATATTCCTTCAGTTGCATCTCTGAAAGCATGTTTTATGAGTAGGGCAAAGAAGATCCCGAAGAGGGTCGGAGCCAGAACACAGCCCTGTTTAACGCCAATTCGTATGTCAAAGGGCTGTGACGTGCTTCCAGCATATTGGACTGTTCCCTTCATGTCGTCATGGAATGACTTTATCATTTCCAGCATTTTAGAAGGGCAGCCTATTTTCAGTAGGATTTTGAAGAGTCCATCCCTACTAACCAGGTCAAATGCTTTTGTGAGGTCTATAAAGGCGATATATAAAGGCCTTTTCTGCTCTCTTGATTTTTCCTGAAGCTGGCGGACAGAGAAGATCATGTCTGTGGTTGATCTACCAGCTCGGAATCCGCACTGTGACTCTGGATATCTGCTATGTCATATATATATATATATATATATATATATATATATATATATATATATATATATATATATATATATATATATATATATATATAATTAAGAGTGTTGGGGAAAGGACCCCACCGTGTGGGACTCCCTACTCCATTGTAGTCTCTTTGCTTAACTGTCCATGCACCTGCACTCTAGATGTTCTGTATGTTAGATAGTGACTGATCCAGTTATACACTCTTCCACAGACTCCATATTTAAGCATTTTAACTCTTAGCCCATTTCCAGCTATAGTTCATAATCTTGAGGAGGGCTTTCTTGTCACTGGGCCCAACCCTTTGAGCATGTCATTTGTTACCCTGTCTTTTCCAGGTGACTTTCTTTGTTTAAGGGATACAATGGCTGCATCGAGCTCTATCATGGTGAGGTTTGCTGCCATGTGCTCTTCTGGAACAGTTGTTATATTTTGGTAAAGCTCTTGCATTTTGATAATTTCCTGTTTTCGGTCAGGTGTAACATTTATCTGGCTCTCATGTGAGAATTTTTGAGCAAAGATATTTGCGGCTTCTTTCTTTGTGAGTATTTTCTAATTTTGCTGTAGATCTATTTTCTTATTTTGGCATTCCTCATCATTTGAAGCTTTGGCGAGCCTCCAAAATTTTCCTCCATCTTTGTCGAGGTTAAGACTGTCTGTTGTTTTGATCCAGCTATTTTTGGCTGAACAGTTTAACGTGTTCCTGTATTTTGCAGAGACAACTTTGTAGGCGATGTTTGCCTCAACTGTTTTGTCCCTTTCTGCTATATTTCTGGCCTCTGTTACCTGTTCTTCCAGTTCTTTGAGTTTTTCTGTCCAGTACGGCTTATAATATTTTCTTGCCCTTCGTGGTATTGATTCTAGGGCAGCTTTCAGTACTGCTTTATTAAATCCGTCAGCTATTTCTCCAATTCTTTTGTTTTGAGCGTTTATCAAACCACAGTATTCATCTGTCAGTGCTGAGAACGTCTTTCAGTTGGCATTTTTGTAGTTCCAGCGTGGTAATGTCTTATAGAAGTGGAGTGTATGTTCCATATTAATCATTCGTTTTATCGGTTTGTGGTCACTGCATTTGGAAGAAAGAATTGACGCTCTTGAAATGTGGATATAGAAGAATGGGGCGTATCTCATGGAAAGAGATGAAAACAAATAAGGAGGTCCTAGAACATCTAGGTATGAAAAGAGAACTAATGAGGGAGGTCAAAGTTCGGCAGCTAAAATACTTTGGCCACATAAAAAGGCATAACACCTTGCAGAAGACCATAACAGAAGGGAGAGTTGAAGGCAAACGTGCAAGGGGAAGACAGCGCTATAAGTGGGAAGATAACATCAAGAGATGGACAGGAAAGAGTCTATCAGAGTGCACCACCAAGACAAGAGATAGAAGACGTTGGAGATCCATTACAGCCAACCTTCGTTGTGGAGATGGCAACTGATGATGATGATGATGGTCACTGCCTGCCAATTGGTTGAGCACAATACGTTCGATCTAATGGCTTATTTCGTCTGTTGAGTAAGCAAGTTCGGGTGTTGAGGTTGATTGCCATCTTCTTCAGTAAGAGCTGGGCGTATCATCTGCTCTATTGATGAGTTGCAGATTTGAGTCAATCTCCCAGTCCTCCACCTCAATGCCACGGGTATCGGCCTTTGTGTAACCCCACATTTCTGAATGGCTTTTTAAATCACTAACAACCAGGTAGTTGGTGCACCTAATCTCCATTGTGGCAAGTGAAAGATCTTTATGTGGCGGGGGGGGGGGGGGGGGGGGGGGGGGGGGGGGCTTATAGGTTGTACACTCTAACGGTCTGGTCATCTATCGTGATGTCAGCTCCTATAATTTCCCATGATCGTTTGTAGCAACAGAAAGTTCTCTGCTAGACAAGAAGTTTCTGATTAACACGAGTACTCCTCCCTTGTGTCCCTCTCTATCAAGCCGGAAGGTTTCATATCCTGTTACAGATAATCTGTGGTTTGAGTTTAGTGTGTTTCTTGATTGCAAGCTATGTCAATTTGTTTATCATGTAATTGTGTTTGCGAGCGGTAGTTTCTTCTTTATGACACATCTGCATTCCATTGGAGTACATTTAATGTTGTTTCCTGGGTGTTTTGGCCAGTCGCACTTTCCCTAATATTTCTCTCCCAGGCTGCACGATGCGAAGATAGGTGACCACCAATAGCTGTGGGCTTTGTTTGAGACTGCTTCCCTAGCCTCTGGTTTTCCGTGACATTCCTGCAAGGTAGCAGTTGTTTGACATCAGAGTTGTCTCTCCAAGGAAAGCTGTCTTTCCGGACTAACGAGTCTTACCTACCCGGGTCTGTGTGAAGTTGTCCTTCTCTTAGGTGGATTGTCAACCAAGACTATCGTGTCCCTCCTTCGCCCGTTTTTTTTTTTGGCTGGGTTTACTCCCTGACTTAGAGGATAGATGGCAAACAGCGAAGAATGAGGCAAGAACGCATTTAACCATGAAGTGGGGGTTGTTACGGTATTACCTCCCCTGCTTTGCAGTAGTGGTGCAACAGTGGCCAAAACTCAAGGGTATCTAAAGTGGGTCGTCAAAGGTGTCTACCTTCGCACAAGATTACTCTGGGCAGAGATGTAGATAGAAGGCTAATGACACTTCTATAACAAAGGAGTTTTCACAAGATATTCAGATAAGGGAAAACAATGCTGCATTGGCTGAGCACGGTCATTCTAGAATATGTCGACAACTTTTGTGAAGAATTAAGCAATGATTAGTTTTATCTCGTTTAAGCCCCCACTCATGATTTACTCAGTGGAATTCTTCTTATTCTGGTATAGCTCAATATAGAGTGTGTCTCTTACACAGTGCGGAAGTGTTTTTATTTGGCTCCACAACTGGGACATTTTATTCTAAGTTGTTCATATTTAATATGGATGGTTTATACATCCCTGTGTTGGCGGTTTTGTTTGGCATACAATGAAATTGTTTACTTTGTAATTGTATTAAATTCACTTGTAAATATTGTGTTTTTTTCTTCATGGAATGACGTTGGAAGCGTTCATCGTGTGGTGCCACCATTTTTCAATATATCGAGAATTACATTACACGTAGCACTATCTTCAGTTTTGGTAACACATTCCAAAGTGTAACTGTGACCCTATGGCTAGGGGACAATAGACTATGATAAATCACAGGGCTTATCCGCCTTGTAGCATGTAATGTAATATGGCGAGCGGGGAGAAACGCGTCGTTTTAGCGACGGTAAAACCGCCAAGAGATAAATTCTCGCAACACGTTTTATTTCAATATCTGTTTTATAACGCAAGGGCAACAACTGCTTGAAATTTATAGTCACTTTTATGACTTGTCTTGCTTGTTGGTCGATCGGTTTCCGCCCACGACTAGTGGAGTGAGCGATTTGGAATGGCGAAAGAGATGCCTCGTTGAAGAGGGGATCTCCGCTATTTTTTGTTCTGTCAGGGATGTGTAGTCCTCTTATGGATATTTCGTTTATTCGGGATAATACCTCTAGTGTATTTGCACATGCCGGGAGGCGTGATATTTCTGTGTATTTCATGAAAGCAAGGTAAATTGACTTTTTCATTAACTCTATCGATTTTGGGTCGTGAGCGATTTCGATTCATAGCCTGTCTCCGAAAGTCGTCGTCACGAGATGTTCTTTCCCAGCTCACATGTCGCTGCATTGTACTGCATCGGTTGATGCATGTACCAAGGACCATTACTTGCTACTTTGTTAAATGAACTAGGTTTGGAAAACCTTGATTATCTAGAGGATATTTTTGAGGACATTATTTATACTTCGGCAGACGTGTCTGTCTTGCTGAAGTCAAACTAAGGAGAGTGAACTGATCTCATACATCTGGTTATCTCCTGGCTGTTATAGAAAAGGATGGAGTTTTCCACCTGACTACATTTACAGCACTATGAAATATAACATGCATCTGACTCATCATTGTAATGCTGTCTACCGTCTATTGCTGTATTGAATGTTGCTGTGATAATGACTGTTTGATGTGCCTACACATTTGCGTAACCATTTTGTCACTGTGGCGTCCACAATAAATAATGAAGAAAAACGTCAACGGCTGTTTCAAGACTCATTGACTTTATACGTCGTGAGTTTACTGACGTCCTATGTGGATTGCCCTGTTATTGTTGTATGAACATTGTTTTGACTGAACACATCTACACACTACACAAAACCAGACATGCGGATACCATCCATCATCATATGGCATCACGCATCATTTGGTGGCCATAAGCTGGTTTGATTCTGGTACCAGCAAACACGGGGTCCCTTACCCACTTCATTTTCAACAAGAATTCATCAGCATCCTTCAAGAAATTAACATTCTTCAATACAGTCAACATCTTCAAAATTTTTAAAGTACTCGGCGTTGCCCGGTAAAAGTCAAAATTTCAACTTTTGACGGAAACAAGAATTTGACAGTACCCGGCGTTGTTACATATTGCCGGATAACTCGGACTGCTGTTATCTTTTACGCAAGTCAAGCAAGTTGCTGCTGTCAAGGTTCCAGTGCTGTCGTTTTTGAGAAGGTCAAGTGCCGGTTGAAACGGGTTGTTTTCTGAAGAAGGCCAAGTACCGATTTCCATCAACTTACTTTTGGATTAGAAGGTCAAGTGCCGAAACAACTCAACACACAGTATTTCAGAAGCTCTTGTACCATCGTGTTAGCAGTGGAAGCAGTTCAGATGTGCCATCATCGTTGGAGCTTCGCTCTTTAGGACGTGATTGACATCCGTTTTTCTGCTGTTCTACGATTGGAAGCCTATAAGTTAAGTGGCCTGTTTGTATGTAAACTGTGCCCTTATACTTCTGCTGAGTCTTCTGTGTATCATCTCATTCTATATGTTATATGTTTATATGTTATTCGTATATTTATATGTTTATATTTCAGCGGGTTCTCGGTTGGGTGGTGTCTCCGTTAGATTATGCCACGTCATAGAGGTCGTCTATTGTGAGCGTTTTCTGTAAGGTTTGCAAATTTCCGATACTGGAATTTGCTAAGCGACTTCTGTTGCTATTTATGTTAGCTGTGATGACATGTTTTAATATTGTTTTCGTTATTATTTCGCATTCTTTAGTTTTGTTTTGATTTGTTTGTATTTGTTAGCCTACTCTTGTCTATAATTTAGTTTCATACAACATTTTTGTTTATACACTGTGGTGTCATGTATTTTGTTTAATTATAGCGCAGATATCGTCACATTTTTTGTGATATTTCATTAATTTCTGCTTTATTTTTAGTTGATTTCTGCGAAAGTTTTTGTATTGTTGCTGATCTTTGTTATTGTTTACATTGTTATTGTTTACATTGTTTGTATTGTTTACATTTTCAATGTTTACATTCTGCATGTGTTTACATAGTCATTGTTTACAGTTATGGTAATTAGTTAATGGGCTATGCTAATGCACTGTTACTACTACACTGATGATAAATGAATGATGAATAGTGTCGTGCACTATTTAATGAGAAGTGCACTTATGATCAAGAATTGAGTGCTGATATTTCATATACAAGTTCTTTGATTGGAGACTTGTTTCCCACAGAGACTGGGATAATATAATGTGATGTGAATATACAAGTGCTTAATTAAGACTTGTTACACTTAGGTTTGAAATAAATTAGTTAATTATTTCAGGTTTTGGACTCATATGTTAGACAACATGTCTACATTTGAGCACTTTATTGAGCAGGGTAAATTGCTTGGCAAGACTGGTGATAAGTTAGAAGAATTTGCAACTGCTCGATATGATAAAGCAATGGAAGCTGAACAAAAGAAACTGCAGATGCAGGTGGATGAAAAAAGATTCCAAATGGAAATGGAAAAACAAAAAAGGGAATCAGAAGCTGAGGAGAGAAAACTCCAGCTACAGCTAGAAGCTGAGAATAAAAGACTTGAAAAAGAGGCTGAAAATAAAAGACTTGAAAAAGAAGCTGAAAATGAAAGACTTCAAAAAGAGGCTCAGGCTGAGGAAAGAAGATTACAGAGAGAGTCTGATGAGAGGAAAGAGAAAGCAAAAATGGAACATGAAGAAAAGGTCTTAGCTTTAGAGTTGGAAAAATTGAAATTGACGAGCATGAGTAATGGTAATGATTCAAACAAGGGTTCATCTTCTGGTAAGGCTAATAATGATACTTTTAAGATTAAGTTACCAACATTTAGTCCTTCCAGTGATGACATAATGTTCTATCTGGACAGATTTGAACAAGCATGTACAGCTCATAACATAGACAAAGCAAAATATGTTTATCAGTTATCAGGGATACTGACAGGTAAAGCTCTAAGTATATTAAATATGGTGGATGAACCTGACAAGAACAATTATGAGGTTGTCAGGGCCGCTTTGTTAAAGAAATATCAGCTTAATGAAGACGGCTATCGTCTACAATTTAAAAACATGTTACCTGAAAATGGAGTTGAATTCTCCGAGTTTATTGCAAGAATACGCATTACTTTCTCACGATGGGTTGAACTATCTAAGACGGAAAAAACTTATGAAGGACTTATGGACTTAATACTTAGAGACAAAGTCATGTCGTCTGTCAATGAGTCTTTCCTTGCTTTCCTTCATGAACGTAAACCTAAAACAATAAAAGAAATGGAAGATTTCTGTTGCCAATACGTAACTGCGCACCCACACATAACCATGGGTAACTCTAAGGTGAAAGAAGGTTTACCAGTTGCTTCGGCAGCTCCGTATGGCCAAAACTTTGCTCGTAGATCCCAACAAAATTTTGATAGAAAGAGTAGCGGTAATTTCTGTCAAAATCATGGAAATCAATTTCATGGTGATTCTTCGTCGAAGAATTGGAGACAACCTGATAGTGGTCGTTACTATCACCCTAATAATTATAGGCATTTCAAAAGAGGATATGGTAATAGAGGTTATTCCTGCCGAAGACCTCAGAACCAAACAAATAGATGTTCGCATCAATGTGAACATGATAGTAATCGTGGAAACTGGAATTCGAACCAGGATAACAATTACAATAGAGACAATAATAACTGCAGAGATAATAATAACTCTGATAACTTCAGAGGTAATAATAGTCGGGGTAGATCTCAACACAAAAAAAAGAGATATCAGCAGGCTAATGCTGTACAACAGGAAACTGAGGGAGCCTGTAATCATGTTGTTGATAGTAAAAACTTTGACGCTGTCACTGGTTCTGCTTTTGACTTTGAGAGAGAGCAAACAAATGCCCCCAATGCAGTACTTTATTCGAACCGGGTACCATAACTACTTTGAGTTGTGGTCACCCACTTCCCGCTCTTCCTGCTGCTGTTGCGCATGACGGGAGGGGTTCTTTAATTCTACATAAGGGTCTTGTTAATGATACTCCGGTCTCACTACTTTTCGATTCCGGATGCACCACTATTGGTGTTAGACAATCGCTTGTAGATCCATCTTGTGCTACAGGAAGGGTTATTAAATGTGTCACATTTGGCGGCACTCTAGAAAAATATCCTACTGCTGTAATTCGCATTGCCACTCCTTTCTTTACTGGAGATGTGCATGCTTGTCTCTTACCTAATCCTATTGCGGACCTTATTATTGGTCGTATTCACGGAGTTAGGGAGTGTACCCCACAGCAGATTGCTGCTTGGGAAGATAATAACATGCAAGCTACAAATGCAGTAGTTACAAGAGCACAAGCTCTACAAACACCCGAAACTTCACTGAATAGTGATAATGAAGTTGATAGCCAAGATAGTCACTTAGTAATCACTCGTGACTCTTTCATAAAATTGCAAGAAGAAGATCCTTCTTTAAAAAAATTCTTCGTTCTTGCGAAGAAAGGTGATCCGAATCAGGATACAAATAGAAAATCTTGGATTGCAATGAGAAACGGCGTACTTGTACGTATGGTACAAGATTCGACTACGTCGGCACATTCGCAAATTCTTGTTCCCAAGAGCATGAGAGTGCAAATATTACAACATGCTCATGACTCGCAATGTGCTGGACATATGGGTTTTTTCCCGTACGAAGTCGAGAGTCCTTGCGGCTTTCTTTTGGCCTTTTGTCAATAAGGACATTCGTATTTACTGCCGATCATGCAAGGTATGTCAGGAGGTCAAATCTAGAGGACCACGACATGCTGCGCCTATCCAGGCTGCTGACATTCCTATTCGGCCGTTCCAGAAAATGGCCATAGATATTATTGGCCCTTTTAAGGTCAAGTCGGCCAGAGGACATCAGTTTATCCTTACATGTGTCGATATGTGCACACGTTGGCCAGAGGCTATTCCTCTTAAGAGCATATCTACTACAGATATCGCAGATGCTCTTTGGTTGATATTTTCTCGCTTGGGGTTCCCCAGAGAAATATTGTCAGACCATGGCACTCAACTCATATCTGACACTATGTCACAGGTAATGTCTACCTTACATATTGAACGATCTCTCAGTAGTATCTACCATCCTATGTCTAATGGGTTAGTTGAGCGTCTGAATAGAACGCTCAAGACTTTGCTTGGTAAGATAACTGAAGATCATCCTCAAGATTGGGACAGGGTTTTACCCGCGGCTCTCTTTGCCTATAGAGAAGTCCCTAATGAACACACAGGATTTTCTCCCTTCGAACTTGTCTTTGGCGCGCGTCCACGCGGCCCTATGTCTTTATTACACGATCTCATCACTGCCGATGATATTAGCAATGAAACTCAATCCTCATATGAGTATGTCATTGCTCTTAGACAAAAGATCATTGAGGCATGTAAGCTAGCAACTGCTTCATCAGAAATTGCTAAAGAGAAGGCAAGGCAGTTTGCTAACAAGAATAGATGTCTACGACAACTTTGTCCAGGTGACAAAGCATTCGTCCTACTCCCCAGTAGGGAAAATAGACTTCTTATTGCATGGAAAGGTCCGTATGCAATAGTCTCTCGGATTTCCGATGTTGACTATGTGGTCGATATTGATGGAAAGCATAAAACTTTCCACATAAACATGCTTTCGGAATTTCACGAACGTCCGGACTATTTGCTGCCTATTTTCCAGGCAACGGATGATGCTCCTGCACCTCACGGTCATTATTCATCCCTGTCTGTCATTCAGGATGAGGAAGCTACCTTCTCTGATGTCAACCTTCCCCTTCCAGTGGTTCCATTACATTCCACGGAATCTTGGAAAAACGTTTCTGTTTCTCCTAATCTTTCTGGTGACGAACATCGACGAGACTTGTCGATGTTACAAACATTTCAGGATGTTCTCACTGACATTCCTGGACACACAGATGTCATAGAACATGACATAATTCTTACCGACAATAATCCAATTAGGGTTAGGCCGTATCCTATTCCTATACACTTTCAGTCGCAAGTGGAAAAGGAATTGGATGAAATGATTCAATTAAATATAATTGAACCATCGACTTCACCATATTCTTCTTCCATGGTTATTGTCCGGAAGAAGGATAAGAACATACGAATTTGCGTTGATTATCGCAAATTGAATCAGGTCACAAAGTTCGACGCTGAACCGATGCCTTTGTTAGAAGATCTACTGATTAGACTTTCTAATTCTAGATTCTTCACTAAACTTGACTTGTCTAAAGGTTATTGGCAAGTGCCTTTAGCAGAGCATGCCAAACCTCTTACTGCTTTTTCTACACCTAGGGGTCTATTTCAATGGAATGTTATGCCTTTTGGTCTCATGAACGCCCCTGCCACTTTCGTTCGCATGATGCGTCGAATTCTGTCACATCGTTCGGATGTCATCGCATACTTAGATGACATCTGTCTCTTCAGTGATACCTGGGAAGATCACTATTTAGGGTTATATGACTTACTGTCCACTCTACGTGAGAATAATTTGACAGCAAAACCTTCTAAAGCTTTTGTTGGTTTTGGTGAAATCTCTTTCCTGGGTCATCGTGTTGGTCATGGTCTCTTGAAGACAGAAGACCACAATACTTCCAAAATACTGAACATCTCTGTTCCTAAAACGAAGAAACAAGTTAGGAGTCTCTTAGGTTTAATTCAATTTTATGGTAGATTTATTCCAAATTTATCTTCGATCATGGCACCTCTATCAACATTGTTGAAGAAAGGTTCGCCTAATCTGGTCCGTTGGTCTGAAGAATGCCAATCTTCACTAGACCAAATCAAGAATATATTTTCTTCTCCTCCCATCTTAAGATTACCTACTCTTGATAGGACTTTTGTTCTTTGGAGTGATGCTTCATCCACTGGGATTGGAGCAGCACTGATGCAAGAATATGCAAATACTCTGCATCCTGTTATGTACATTTCTAGAAAACTAAATGCGGCAGAGAGGAACTACTCGGTTTTAGACCGTGAGTTGTTAGCGATGGTTTGGTCAATTCTAAAACTACAAAGATTCCTCCTGGGCGCACATTTCATTCTAGAGACTGATCAGAAAGCTCTTACAGCTATTCAGACTAAGAATTTGAAGAGTTCGAGATCCACTCGATATGCTATAGCTCTTCAACCTTTTCACTTCACGGTACGAGCTATCCGTGGTGCGGATAATGTGATGGCTGACATTTTGTCTAGATGCCCACATGACTCCAACTAATACTTCTGTCCTATATTTCCATATATTACAGAGTCATAACACACCTATATTTCTACAATAGATTAGCACATCTGTACTCACTTTATATGTACACACTATCGTGCTTTGTTGTCATCTTCTTCTGTTCGTTTTTTAAGATGATAGAGGAGGACTGAGTAGTTAATATAAGGGCCGTTAGTTTACTAAACAGCCACAATTATTAATAATGTATTGTACCTTATGAAGCATATTAGTTATTAATTAGCATTATATTGCTTGTACTTTCTCAGAATGTCATTGTTGAGCTGAGGACTTACCTTACTAGTTTCAAGCATGACGAGTTCTAGATTGTGTACTTACCCTCGGAATACCAGAGCATATATCCTGGATCGTCATGTAGTTTAACTTTACTATGTACTTATGTCATTACATGTCAAAGAATGTACTATTTAAATTTTCCTATCAGATTTGTACATCCATTTTTAAAGACAATATTAGAGTATGCTGTTTAATGATGATTATAGTAACTTGCATACGTATATTGTGTTTACATGCTAACGTGATGTGTGTTGGTGACACCTCCCCGATGTGAATATTTTTTGAGACATATTTATTTTTCTGTTGAGGTATATCCTCACCAGACACTCTATAATTAGCCTATTGTTTGGCAATTTAGTTAATTATCAGCGCATAATTCGTGCGTTTTGAGCCGCTTATCGCATGCTCTTTGATATTGGAAAAAAAAAAAAATATGTTCCACATTTTTTTTTTTATCGGGAGGAGGTGGTGATATGTTGCGTGATAAATTCTCGCAACATCGTTTTATTTCAATATCTGTTTTATAACGCAAGGGCAACAACTGCTTGAAATTTATAGTCACTTTTCTCGGTAAGCATTTGTCTTCTCGCGTTGGTATCGAATGCAGTTAAGTTTGAGCTGTGGTCATTTTGCGCTGGACTGCGCATGACTTGTCTTGCTTGTTGGTCGATCGGTTTCCGCCCACGACTAGTGGAGTGAGCGATTTGGAATGGCGAAAGAGATGCCTCGTTGAAGAGGGGATCTCCGCTATTTTTTGTTCTGTCAGGGATGTGTAGTCCTCTTATGGATATTTCGTTTATTCGGGATAATACCTCTAGTGTATTTGCACATGCCGGGAGGCGTGATATTTCTGTGTATTTCATGAAAGCAAGGTAAATTGACTTTTTCATTAACTCTATCGATTTTGGGTCGTGAGCGATTTCGATTCATAGCCTGTCTCCGAAAGTCGTCGTCACGAGATGTTCTTTCCCAGCTCACATGTCGCTGCATTGTACTGCATCGGTTGATGCATGTACCAAGGACCATTACTTGCTACTTTGTTAAATGAACTAGGTTTGGAAAACCTTGATTATCTAGAGGATATTTTTGAGGACATTATTTATACTTCGGCAGACGTGTCTGTCTTGCTGAAGTCAAACTAAGGAGAGTGAACTGATCTCATACATCTGGTTATCTCCTGGCTGTTATAGAAAAGGATGGAGTTTTCCACCTGACTACATTTACAGCACTATGAAATATAACATGCATCTGACTCATCATTGTAATGCTGTCTACCGTCTATTGCTGTATTGAATGTTGCTGTGATAATGACTGTTTGATGTGCCTACACATTTGCGTAACCATTTTGTCACTGTGGCGTCCACAATAAATAATGAAGAAAAACGTCAACGGCTGTTTCAAGACTCATTGACTTTATACGTCGTGAGTTTACTGACGTCCTATGTGGATTGCCCTGTTATTGTTGTATGAACATTGTTTTGACTCATCATTTATACTCCTCTCTTAAACAGCTCCTAGTTATTGAGTACACTAACGAGCAAGACAGCTCCGAAGTGCGAAGCCTAGAAGAGGGAACATAGAAGCGCTGCTGTCAGGCGTTGATTACCGTCTTTGAAAGTTCAGTGAGAAACATCATTGCTGAACTCAAACAAGACCTGGACAGCTCACTCAAAAGAGAAATACACGCACTCAGGCATGAGGTCAAGTCTCTCGGATAAGAAAATACAAGGCTGATAAATAGAATAGACCAAATGCAAATGCAAGAAGCTTCAGACAGTAAAAACAAAAACGACGGTGTCCAAAACCCTCAAATATCGGGTCATCCAATTACACCAGAAATATCACCTGCTCTTTTACCCTCTCAACCTCAAACACCTGTTCCTGACGACAAAATATGCCCACAACATCACACGCTTGAAAACAGCCAACAGAATATTAAAAACAAAGAATGAAAAGAAACATCACCAAATAAGACTTACCCGATTGAGGTAAAAATTAGTCATCGTACTGAAAACCTACCAAGACAACCCATACAAGTAGATCCCGATGCAACAAAGACAATGGGACGTGAAAGAACACAACAACCGACACAAAAATCCACTGAAGACCTCCAGCAAGAAGAACATCAATGGCACCAACAACGCCGTCGTGCACGACCTCAGCCACAGCACCATTGACACATACCTCACAACACACATCACATCATCATTGGGGACTCACTGCTAAAAGGTATTCACAGTGACAGAATGTCAACAACGCCAGAGGACATTGTCACAGTAATACTACTACCAGGAGCTGGAATAGTGAGAACAACCAATGTAATCAGCCATCTCAACAGAAATACTAACATAAGGAAAACAACAGTACACGTAGGGATAAACGATAGCACAAATGGATACACTATTAACCCATTAGACATCTCCAGAATGATTGACAACATAAAACACAAATTCCCAAGCACCTCCATATCTATCTCGTCAATAATTCCACCCAGCTATGTCAAGCACGCCAAACTGTAGACATCAACAGCCAGGTGCTATATAATTTCTGCACTAAACATCACTTTTCTTTCATAAACATCACACCTTTTTTCACATGAAAGTCAGGTGCACCAAAAAAGATGCTATCTTAAAAATTTCAACCGTGAATTATTTTTGAATGATTTGCGAACTGCGCCTTTCGCCAACGTTTTTCACATTCCTGATGACGCCATCGCATATTGTAAAAATGATATTTTATAGTATTTCTAATAAGCATGCTCCTACTAAAGAAATTCGCGTGAAAAGGCAAATTACATCTCCATGGATCACGCAAGAAGTTCTTGACGCTATGAGGCAAAGAGATAAAACGCATAAAAATAAGGCTATCACTACATATCGGACAGTAAAAAATAAAGTACAATACTTAATTCGCAGAGAGAAGAAAAACTACTTTAGAAATTTAGTTCAGAGAAAAACAAACAGTAAAGAGATATGGAAGGCAATCAACACTTTAGTAAACAAACGAAATTTTCCAGACCCACATACTCCCAATACGCCACTTACTTGTACAGACTACAGCAATCATTTTCAGGCAGACATCAACAATATAAAATCCACCATTCAATCTCCCCCTTGTGATTTAAGCAAATTATCAACGTTCTGCGAGAACAAATGTACTAACACAATTCCACCCGACATCCCTTTTATAACAGTTAACGACGTTTATAACTATATTACTGGTCTTAAAGATAATAACTCATCGGGACTTGATAGAATCAGTAATCGAATACTGCGCTTTGCCGCACCAGCCATTAGTGATTCACTGACATACATATATAATCAATGTATCGCACGGAGTTACTTTCCATCTGCTTTTAAAAGCGCTAAAGTGTACCCACTTCTCAAACCACGTTCATCTGATAGTATTAATCTTAATAACTATAGGCCCATTTCTCTTATATCGTCGCTGTCCAAACCACTGGAAAAACACATCCACAAAACAACACTACAACACCTAGTCAATAATGACCTGCTAATCGGCAGTCAGTCGGGGTTTAGACCAAAGCATTCATGCCACACAGCCTTAACAAAGATGATAGACAGTTGGCACCTGAACATCAATAACGATAATATATGTGGAGCAATTTTTGTAGACTTCAAAAAAGCATTTGATATGATAGATCACTTTATTTTAACTAGAAAATTAGAAACAATGAAAGTAAATATTAAGATGGTAAAGTTAATTAAATCGTTCCTGTCAGACAGACAACAAATAGTGTCTTACAATAATTCCTTTTCGAACCCAACCGTTGTCAATACAGGTGTTCCTCAGGGCTCTATTCTCAGTCCTCTTCTCTTTATCGTATATATATTAATGATCTTCCTCTATACTTCAAACACTCATTATGTGACCTGTTTGCCGATGACTGTACTGTCTACACAAGTGATAAAAGTTGCATTACACTAGAACAATCTTTACAAAACGATACACATAATCTTATTAAGTGGAGCAACGAGAATCGCATGCAAATAAATATAAGTAAAACAAAATGTATGTTAATATCAACCAGACAAAAATTACAAAACTTGCAGAAAACAATACTTCAGCTCTACATTGGAACATCACTAATTGGAAACTTAAATGAACACAGAACTCTAGGTCTCACTGTTGACCAAAACCTAAGTTGGAACTCACATGTACATACACTCACAAAGGAAACAGCACAAAAAGTTTACCAATTAGCCAAAATTAAACATTTCCTGGATGAGGAGGCAAGGAAAATGTTCTACATGTCTCATATACAAACGCATCTAGACTTTTGTTCCACAATCTGGGATGGTTGTTTTGTCTCCAACACAAAAAGGCTCCACTCCATTCAAAAATGCGCAATGCGCCTTGTTGACGATAAACACCAATCACATAGTATAGATTTATATAATTATCTTCAAATATTACCCATCAGGAAGCGCTTCTTATTTAACAAAGGGAAATGTATTAACAAAATCGTGTCACAGAATGCTCCAAAGTATCTTTGGCCGCTTTTAAATATAATGAAAGACGTAGTCAGCGCTTAAACAAATTACAGGTACCCAAGCCCAGGCTAGACCTATTTAAGACTAGTTTGGCTTACTCAGCTGCTCATCTTTGGAACAATCTTCACAATAACCTGAAAAACACGCACAGTCCTTACTCATACAATCGTGTACTGTTTAAATACTTTATGAGTGCTGATTATATGCCACCCTAACTGATTGTGTTGTACTTTTATCTAATATTCTGTATGGAGGCTCTGATGATCTTGTTTTCATTACAATATACTTATTCTTAATATTATGTTCTTAATAACTTATTTTCTTAATTTTATGATCAGATATTGTTAATGTATGCTGTTATACTTCCTTGTAATGTTGCACTGCCCTTAAATTAATATTTTAAGTACGCTGGAGAATGTTTGAGTAACAGTAATGAAAGATGAGCATGAGATAGGAAGAACGCAAGAGGGGACTTTGCCCGATTTTCAACCCTTCGCAAATTAATTGCTTTCGTATATGTCTATCTAACTATCTAGCTAGTCTGATTCTGGTCTTGAGTTTGGGGCGCAAAGACACGAGGAAAGTAACTGTTTACCCCACCTCATCTTGATGAACCTATCATTACATTCATTGCAGCAGTATCTGCTATGAGACTCAAAGCTGCTCACCTCTCGTGAAGTTGTTCGCGCGCACTGGAAAAAACACAGTCCTTGAGTCATTCAGTAGCGGACCGTTTGAATATTTCACGAGTTCTTATAACACACCTCTGAATATGTCTCAAATCACTAATTTACTGTATGAAGAATTCGATTTCTATCAGTCTTGTTGTTTGTTTGTTTTTGTTTATGCATACTTTCTCTTTTCCTGAAAAAAATGGGGTATGGATATCAACAATAGCTATGGGATAAAATTCAATAGTACCACCGAAAGTAATAAATTTAACAAAGCTACCCGTCGCGCCAGAAGGATGAACAAGCAACTGTCTGAACCCAACAGTAGTTGACCCTGAATCCCGGAGTACAGACACTTGGGTACCATTCAATAACCCACTGTGAAATACAAGAGTGCCTGTGCCGAGAGGCCAGTCACAGCAGGTAAGGGATGCCCGCACTTCAATACCGAAGTACTATCCGCTTTAAAAAAGAGTTAGACATTTATGGCAGCGAGAAGCAATATCAAAATCGAATGCACAACATGCAGCTGATTGATTCTGAACACCTATTTCCTTATTAATTATTGGTGCATTACCAGTAAATGCTGCCTCAGTGTTATGTTCTGAACGTATAGGAGCACGAGAACGTGATCGTTGTCTCTGGCGATCAAAGCAAGTGCCCTGATTCCTACATCCCTGTGTATTATTACTATTTTGGTAAGCTTGATTATTAGACTTGTTAATATTCCAATTGTTATTATAAGGAGAAAAATTGTTCTGTCTCCTCCAATTTGAATTTTGTTGGGAATTATTAGGTCTAAATTGAGGCGACTGATTTCTGAATTCTTGCCTACCTCTGTTGTAATTTTCATCCCTGTTAAAGTTCCCATTCCTATTGTAGTTATTATCATTGTACCTTCTTGGCATAACATCTCTATCCAGGCTGTGAGATCTTTGTCTACCATTATTATTGTTCCAAATTGCAGCTGAAGCAACTGGTAGTGATTCTTTAATAAGGCTATTGCTAATACGTACAAGCACCAGGATGTGCTGTGCAGTATTGTTTTGCAATTTCTTCTAATAAAGACATGGTCATAGGCTCGCGTTCATGCAAAAAAGACAAAAATGGCTTACTTACAGAGATAACACCTTATCCCTTAACAACAGATCCATAAGGCAATCATATGTTTACTCCATTCTCGAGAGTTGAACCCATCTGTTAAAAGTAAGTCGTATGGCAGAGATGAATTCAATTCTGAGAAGTCCTTCCCAGTTTCAGGAATCATAGTTTTAAATCTCATACGATATTCCTCTGCATCAACTTGGTAGCGTTTTAATAATAGAGCTCTAGCAGCATCATAATTATTTCTAACAGTCTCATCCATTGTGCACAAGGCAGTCAATTGCTCTCCACTCAAAAATTCCATAAGTTTTGCACACCATTGAGATTTGTCTAATTTATGTGCCTCATATACACTTTCATAGCGACTTAGGAAGCATGAAACGTCATCACGAGCTGGGTTAAATATTGGTAAGCGAAATTTAGCATTACCGTTATTTTAACCTGAGAAATTAGGAATATCCAAATTACCATTATGACTAATTGGACCCCTTAATTTCAATTCCGCTAAATGAAGAAGCATCATTCTTTCTTCATGGGCCAATGTCAAAGCTTTCTTCTCCATTTCTCAATCATATTGTTTTTTTTATCTCCGCCATTTCTTTATAATGGTGCATTCTAATATTTCTTTCCTCTATTTCCTGGAGACGTTCAAGTTTCTGGATGGCCCAAACGGCGTCCAGTAATTCCTTCTCCCCCACTGAGTATTTTCATTCTGTGTCCGACAGCTTGCGAGATATATACAATGTAGGATGTAACACGTTGTCAAATTCTTGAAATAAGACATGCGCTCAATCCTAGATTGCTAGCATCTGTCCGGAGAATATAAATACGATTAATGTAATATAAATACGATTAATTTCTGGTAACCTCAAAATGGGAGGTGAAGAAAAAATATTTAGTATGTGGTTAAAAGCGGTCTGACACTTTTCTGATCAGAGCACTTTACTTGGAAAACCCTTTTGTAAAAGAGATGATAGAACAGCAGTGATGTCTGACAGATTAGGAATGAAACGACTGTAAAAATGAATCAGTCCTAAAAAACTACGCTCTTGTTTTTTCGTAGTAGGAATAGATAAATTTAAGATTTTAGAAACATTTTGTGGTACAGTCTGTAGACCAGAACCAACAGTGTGACCAAGAAAGGAAAGTTCATGAAAAGCAACCTGAACTTTAGTAGGTCTCGAATTAAGGTTATGTAAACGAAGAGTGTCCAAAAAGAGAACGGAGCCATACAAAGTGCTCTTCCCAAGATGAGCTAAACAAACAGATATCATCTATATAAGTTATGATGGCAGATCTGTGAGAAAGAATTCTGCGCATCATTCGAATGTATGTGGCAGGGGCGTTCATAAGCCCAAAAGGCATAACATTCCACTGGTATAACCCACGTGGCGTAGAAAAAGCAATAAGAGGTTTGGCACATTCAGTCAATGGAATTAGCCAATAACCTTTAGTGAGATCAATCTTAGTGAACAGGTGAGCTGTAGGCAGACGAGAGAGAAGATCATCAAGCAAAAGATGTTGTTCCGCATCCGGAATAGTTTTAGAATTAAGTTTACGATAATCAACACATAATCTAATATTATTATCTTTTTGTCGGACAATGACCAGGGGAGAAGAGTAGCGAGAAAAACTGGTTTCAATAATACCAAGACGCAACATCTGATCTAACTCGAGTTCAGCTTGCTGCTGGTAATGAATAGGTACAGGATAAGGACGTAGACGAATAGGAGTATCATCAGTAAGGATGATATCGTGAGATATAATAGAAATATGACCAGGAAGATCGGTAAGGACATCAGCAAAGGATTCCAATAGATTGGACACCTGGCGATGTTGATCAGATGATAATGAAGAAGAAATAGAAACATCACGCAAGGATTATTTAGAATCCACAGGAAGTATAGGTAGAGTCATGTGAATATCAGGGAAGGAAGATTCTTCCTCATGAATCACTGATAAGTTAGTAAAATGACAAGGATTAACCACATTGTCATCACATGAAAAATAGCATGTAAATGTTCTTGTCGTGTATGATATTCCTTGAGCATATTAATATAGAATATCTTTCTTTGCCCCTTAACATCTATGACGTAGTCAACGTCTGAAATATGAGATACTACCTTAAAAGAAGCCACGGTAGCATAGTGGTTAGTGCACTGGCTTCCTAGCGCAGCGGTCTATGGTACAATCCCCAGATGAGGCGGAAATTTTTTAGGCCACAAACGGCTCCTGGGTCGACCCAGCCCTAAATGGGTACCAGAGCAACTCTGGGAAGGTTAAGGCGGCCGGCGTGATGCCGACCACATCACCCCTCGTGTGCCGACGGTCAAGATAATATTGGCCTAACACCATATTCCCAATATGCTTAAATGGGCGTGTAACGGGTTCCTTTACCTTTACCTTTTTTACCTTAAAAGGGCCATTCCATGCAAATAGCAATCTATTATCCTTCCGAGGAAGCAATACAAAAGCCTCATCACCGGGAAAAGGTTGTCGTAAACGTCTATTTCTGTTTTGAAAAAGACGGGATTACTGTTTAGCAGCCTCGGACGAAGCTGTAGCCAACTGACATGCGTCTACAATCTTCCGACGAAGATTAACCACATACTCGTAAGATGACTGAATGTCCTGAGTCATCTCAGAGTCAGTAAGAAGATCTTTAATTCGACCATAGGACCACGTGGCTGAGCTCCTAAAACAAGCTTAAATTGCGAAAAGCCTATCTGCCCGTGCGGTACTTCACGATAGTCGAAAAGTACATCTGTCAGGACCCTGTCCCAATCTTGAGGAAATTTGGCAGTTACTTTGTGCAACAGTTGCTTGAGAGTCCTATTGAGTCTCTTAACTGCACCACTGCTCATCGCGTGATATATGCTACTAAGAGACCTATCTATATTAAGTGTCTGCGTGACAGATGTCATGGTCTCAGAAACCAATTGGGAACCATTATCAGAAAGGAGTTTGCGAGGGAATCACAATCTTGAAAAGATGAGAAGAAGTGCATCAGCCACTTCAGAAGTGGTGATGTGTTTAAGAGGGATGGCCTCAGGCCAACGAGTGCATAAATCAGTGCACATGAGGACATATCTGTGACCTCTAGCAGATGCAACAGAAAGAGGACCGATAATGTCTACGGCCATCTTATGAAAAGGTTGAACAGAGATATCATAGGCTTGAATACGAGCAACATGAATAGCTCCCCTAGATTTAACTTCCTGACAGGTAATGCAGGAGCGCACATAGGATGATACGTCCCTGGAAATACGTGGCCAAGAAAAAGAAGACAACACTCTGGAACGTGTGCGAGTAACCGATATGACCCGCACAATGGGAGTCATGTGCGTGTTGCAAAATGTATGGTCGAAGTTTAAGAGGCACCATAACTTGGTGTTTGACAGTAGAGTCATCTACAAAGTTTCTAACTAAGATATCATTTGTAAGAGTAAACCAGTGTTTAAGACTTATCTGTAAGTCAACATCATCAGTATTTTTGACCATAGAGAAAAATTTATTTACGGAGTTATCTTCTCTTTGAAGTAAAGCGAAAGATACTCTGTCTATGACAAAATGTACCTCAATGTCATCCTGAGTCATTTGGTCGATCTCTATATTGTCATCATTTTCCAGCGCCTGAGCCTGGGCACGTGTGGTAACTGCATTGACAGTCAACAGATTATGTTTTTCCCATACGTCAATCTCTTCTGGTGGGCAATCTTTGCTCCGGTGGATATGACCAACCGTTAAATCAGCAACAGGATTTTTCAACATGCATACTTTCACCTTTCCTGAAAAAAACGGGGTATGGATATCAACAATAGCTGTTGGTCTAATCTACCTATCGCTTGGTTTTTACAAGGTAATTTACGCGGTAATATCTCTATCTGTGGTTAATCATGTATTTGCACGGTTTTTCATTGATCTTGAACACTACATATTTAATACGTCACGGGCAGTTTATGACGTAATCCGTTTTGCACTAATTTATGCAAACGGTTGGTTCTTGGCCTTTCGTATATTATAGTCGTCAAAGAAGGACGTACTTTTCATAGCTCCTGATATTGTGGAGGAATATTATAATTTTGTGTGGCATTAAGTACTTCACTATTTATTGCTGAAGAATGAGAATGAAGCGAGAAGATTCGTAATAATTTAAGAAGGAATTATTCAGATATTCCTATGTCTACATAATCTGTCCCACATTACTTGGTTGGATTGGATGCCACCTCTAGTACAGCGTCCAGATATGTATTGACCAGACAAGACTGTGAAGGATTCGTGAATATATATGTACCTTTAACCATGCCCATGAAATGAACTTTACATCTCAATATTAAACGTCGTTGTATGTGGACCCATTCACCAAGATATTTGGATTAATTTATGAACTGAATGTTTCATCTGCACACCCCACGACATCCATCATTTATTAGCACGATGCATTGATAGAATTTTTACAAAAACCATCTTCACCACGCTATTAGACTGACTATGAAAACCCCATCCGTAACAACCACAGACACATATATTCGTCAGTCAGTGACACAAATTACACACATAACTCAATGAATCCATGCAGAACCCCTTATAACCACTCATCGTCATCCTCAGATAATACTCATTTATCTAGCAAAGCTACACCTACTCCCATCCCCCACCCTAATCTTTATGACAAAATGTTTCCCCCATTACCCACACTACAGACACCTTCGCCACTACCTGCTCGACAAACACAACTGGACAGATAGAAAGACTGGGCTACAAGTATGACCCGTTCTTCCTCTACATCAAGTAACCACAACACAGGAACTACAACTAGAAAATGGGACTTTCTTCATCCTGTCTCTACCCGCCAAGAATGCCACTCTCACAGTTCGTCTGTGCTACATTAGCTTAGGCAGTATAGCCCAGAAGTATTGATGCAGGCATTTCAGATGTCTGTATACGACTTTTCAGAACAAAATTCAACGCACAAACACCAAGCTGTTGCAGATAAATTCACTTAAAAGCTGTATTTCAAACCAGCTTGGAGCTTAGTTCCTAAATTGATGCCTTCTCTCCGCCTGCACCTTTGTTTATTCGTGTTCAGAAAAATTAGGAAATCCTCATAAAATTAACAAGCTAAGTAACAGCGAGGACCTTTAATTGTCTCGAAAAGATTAATTCTCTACATTGACTGTGGTTGAAGTAAAAATATTCATTTGTTTCGGAACAGACTATTTTAAGAAAAAAACCGCACTTGTTGCTAAGATTAAGATACTGTAAACAGTGTCCACGGACTATAGAGAAATCTATTGCAGTGTATATTTTATAACTTGTTTACAATTTTGTATTAACCATTGTGTACTAATTTTATTGCTTCTTACTCATTCCTACTCCCCTCATTATTTCATTCATATTATCATGTCCGAGTGCAAAAACTCAATTCAAAATATAGGCAATATCACTAATTCATGGCTTAAACTATCAGGGCTTAAAATTGGCCATTTAAACATTTACCACCTGCTAGGTAAGCTTTCTGAAGTCTCCACCTCTCTCCAACAAAACTTCCACATATTTGGTTTTTATGAAAGCCGTCCCAATGACAAAATTACAGATGAAGAGATTAGGATTAATGGATTCACTACCATTTGCATCGATTCTAACAGAAAACATGAAACAGGGCTAGTCATATACATCTCAACATCTCTTCAGTACAGACGCCGTGATGACCTAGAACATACTGGCATTGAATGTATATGGCTGGAAATACAACTTCCCAACCTGACCCCCGTTTTAATTGGTTACCTGTACCGAAACCCTAGCTCTTCTACTGTATGGTTTGACACATTCTCACGAATGATGGACAACGTTTGGGCTTTCTTCGAAGGAAATTATTCTACTGGGGAATTTCAATATTGACCTTCACAAATCGAACAACACGTGGAAGGATATCACCATCTCATATAACCTCACACAGTCAGTCAATCAATCCACGAGATTAACAGATTCATCATCTACACTAATTGATCATATCTATACGACCTGCTCAGAAAACATAGAACGCACAGTTACACGGACAGCATTAAGTGACCACTATCCTATTTGCTGTACCTGGACGAGAAAAGGGTTCAAAGCACCTAAAACGGAACACATCACAGTCCATTACAGGAATTTAAAAAACTTTAACACCCAATTATTCCTACAAAACCTACAAATATCCCCTCTCTCATACGTGTACCAACTTCCGCATCCAGAAGAAACCATAACATACTGGACACAAACTTTCAACAACGTATTCGACAAACATGTTCCTATAACGCAAGTTCGTGTTAAAAATATAAGAAAGACCCCATGGATAACAAACGAAATATTTTCAACAATGAGAGAGCCGGACGAAACACATAAACTCAAAGATTTCAGCAGGTATCGGATGCTTAGAACCAAAGTACAATACCTCATTCATCAGGAAAAGAAATTACATTTCAGAAAGCTTATTCAAGTCAAAGCAAACATCAAAGAAGTCTGGGCAGCCATTAGAACACTAACACACAAATCAAAGTCAATAAATTCTTTACCAAAACGTTGCCCCCTCAGGCTACTCATTTTAGTAACCACTTCAAAACAGAAATTAACCATCTCAAGTCGACACTAAGGCCTATGGACTGCGATATTAGTAAATTGACAGCCTTCTGCAAAACTGAGCATATCATAACAGAGATAATCCTTTTCTAAGAGTACATGAAGTTCTCAAATATATCTTGGCATTAAAAAACAAAAATTCATCTGGGCTTGATGGTATCAGCAAAAAGATTCTACGTTACGCTGCACCCATCATTTGCGACTCCTTAACCTACGTGTACAACCAATGCATTGCACACAACTACTTCCCCACAGCATTTAAATCTTCCAAAATGTATCCTCTCTATAAATCTGGCTCATTTAGTGATCCCAACATTTACAAACCAATATCCCTTCTATCATCTCTTTTAAAACCACTAGAGAAACACATTTACAACACCACATTTCAACGCTTAACAAACAAACTGCACATTGAGAGCCAGTCAGGTTTCAGACTCAAACATTCCTGTCACACAGCTCTCACCACAATGGCAGACAACTGGCTGTCGAACGTATATGAAAGAAAATTAGGTGGTGCTGTTGTTGTTGACTTTAGAAAAGCATTTGACATGATTGACCACAGCAACATGCCTAAGAAAAATTTACGAATCTTTTGGCCGAATACCATCACCAACCAAGATCTGCTTACTCGGAGCAAGCAAGAGGACATGCACGCCATGGTAGCTGGCAGACGCTAGCGTTGGGTTGGCCATGTCCTCAGAAGAGACCCCGATGCCATCACAAGAACAGCTGTGCTATGGACCCCTGAAGGAAAACGAAAAATAGGCCGACCAAAAACAACTTGGCGGAGGACTGTGGAGGCTGAGATGCAAAGAATAAACCAGAGTTGGGGCACTGTACGAAGGATGGCCACCGACCAAGCAAAGTGGAATCAATTTGTTGTTGCCCTACAAGACGCCACCAGGCGTAATGGCCAATGACTGCTTTGACGGACGGCGGCTAAGGATCAAAGAAGAAGAAGGAGAAGACCACACTATTTTGGTTCAAAAGTTGGAAACCCTCAGAATAGGCCCTACTCCACTGAAAATCATCAAATCATTCCTGGCAGATCAACAACAGTTAGTGCTTCACAACAACTCCACTTCATCTAAAATATTCAACATGTGACCTCTTTGCAGATGATTGTACTATCTACACTAATGACAATGACTGCGTGGCACTTGAAATAACTCTTCAAAGCGATGTAGACAATCTAATAAAATGGAGTAATATGAATTGTACGCCAGTAAACACAGCAAAAACGAAATCTATGTTGATTACCACCAGACAGAAACTCCTAAACAGCACCAAAAAATCGCTACAGGTACACGCGGAATCAATACAAAATGAACATGTAACAGAACACAAAGTTCTAGGGATCACGATTGTCCAGCACTTAACGTGGAACTCCCATGTACGGAATTTAACCAAACACTTAGCTCAAAAGACGTACCAGCTAGCCAAAATAAAACACTTCTTAGACGCAGACACTAGACTATTGTTCTACACCTCACATATACAGACACATCTAGATTACTGCTCTTCACTATGGGATGGTTGCCCTGCTTCCACATCAAAGAGACTGCACTCCCTGCATAAGAGAGCAGTACGTCTGATTACCGATAATCGCACGATACCACACATAAGGACACGAAAAGAACCCAAAATACTGTCCCTTAAAAAGTCTTCTCTACAACAACGACAAGCTGACTCACGCAATTCAATCTAACAATGCCCGCCGTACCTACGATCATTGTTTCAAACCAGTAGAAGAGAGGGACAACAATTACATCAGTTACGTCTACCCAAACCTAGGATCGACCTGTTCAAAAAGAGTCTATCCTACTCTGAAGCCTACTTATGGAACAGCCTTCCACACCACCTAAAAAGTCTACTTACACAATATTCTTTTAACAAAGCACTTTTCAAACACTTCCTAAACACTGATCATCTACCCCCAAAGAACATCATTTGCTTGTCAACATCTCATCCATAGGTCAACATTTCTTTTCCTCTTCCGCTCGTTTTTAATGTGAATAATTTGTTTTATATCCATGTAATATTATTATATAATGTAATGTAAGTGAGAATGTACCCGCATACCACTGTACTTTGGAGATGTGAATGTTTTCGTTTGCTTAAATGGGATGATGTATATGAGAATATACAGATATACATTTTTATTTCTATTTTTTTTTAAACTGCTGAAAGACCTTTCCTGCTACAGAAGTGCGTAAGAACGTGTTATTATTATTATTATTTCATTTTCCACCAAGAATGTATGGATATAAGCGAGAATGTGGTTATGTAATTTTTGTATTGATGATTGATGACACATTCAAAAATACAGATTACTTGTAGACGTTTTGACCGCATGAGTGAGTGTCGGTATACAGAATTTATTTATTTATTGTTTTGTGTATATTATTTTATTTTGTATTTATTTATTTATTATTATTATTTTTCTTCAGTCACTATCTTGTTTGTTTAAAAGTTTTTTTTTTAATGATTGTATACTGTAAATGAATGCTGTTATGTTAACTTTATAATGTTGCATGCCTTTAAATTAATGCTTAAAGTAATATGTGGGAATAAAAGGATATAGTATGCACGATTAATGAGAGTGAAAGGACAGAATGTTAGACGGGCCTGCGCGCCCAATTCTTAACCCTTCGAAAATAAAGTTCGTTCGTTCGTGTGTTTAATAAATTGACTGAGACAAGCAAGCAGTACATTTAAAATTTTTGAATCGAAGTTAAATTTGTATATAAACAAATTTAATAAGCATTTAGTTTTAACAAGTATTAAAATAATTGAATAGTTTAAAAGAAAGTGTTCATCATTGAATGATAGTAGGTTTTATGAAAAAAAGTTCGCTTTGGTAGCTTATTTGTTTCACTTAGCTTCCAATAGTAGTTTCTGCTCCCGCTGATGGGTTCTGTGCAGATAGGTCACTAAAGTTCTTACGTCTCTGGTCAAGATTAAAGGTGCAGCACGTTTCAAGTAGAATCAAGAAGTAACTGCCAAGCTGGTACCGCGTTTCTACATCAGTCTACTTCTGCCCTCACTTTGTTTCAGAGATTAGTACCCTCACAGGTACTTCCACCAACAACTATAAAATAAGAAATGGAAACAAAACTCTCTCCTGAGTATTGAGTTTCTCGACACATACTTATGAGTCCCTGTTCTTATTCCACCATCCCATCTTTCTCAGAATTTACCCTCGATGAGAATTAAACTAAATCCTTCGAGCGAAAACTTTCTTTACATTTAAATTGAATAGCGTTATCTTTATTTTACATTTAAATGAAAAGGTTAATAGTACAGATAGAATATGTTTACATTTACATTTCCACTGTCTGAAAAGTATTCACAATATAAATTGAAAATGTTTTCATTTACATTTACGCTGATTGAAAAGTTTGAAACTTTCATTAATTTTAAAGTGAATATTTTTACACAGACATTTACACAGGTTTGAAACTGTAAGTATTATAATTAGAATTTACATCATTTATTTCGTTCCCCCCCCCCTGCTCCATATGGAACTTGAGACTACTCTATGCTTTTAGTTCTCTGTAAGGAACTAGCATTAAAGCAGTCACCAGCCCTTTCAGTGGTGGTTCATGAATCATCATTCTATACGCTAAGGTTGCCAGCCTCAAATTACTTGGACATCTACTAGCGATTTCCACATTTTAATATTCATATGGTAATATATACATATTAGTTCACATGTTAGTAATGAAAAATATAGAATGTAAAATGACAACTTACTCCAATCCTGACTCACAGACTTTTTGCTCAGATGAATGGAGTTAAGGCACTTAATAAGGATTCTTACACATGTTCTTGGGGTCGTTAATTTTAACTTTAATTCCCTTTCTGATTCCGTGTGTTCAGTTTCCTCAAATATTCCGGTTTTCCGTATTTAAAATGATAGAGATGTCCTGGGCTGTTTTGTAAATCCTAATAAATACTCCAATGAAAGGTCCGGTCTGATGAAATGGAATTTCTGAATTCTAACTTCTGGCAAGTATGGTTGTCATTTGGTGAGCGTGATTATCACAGTGTCTGAACACTGAAGCGTCTCAGGTTATATTCCTGTCCCACCGCCGCATCTGTTTCTTATGGATCTACTGAAAAGCTCCAATCATTTTCAAACATAAATGTCCCGTGGCGAAATTCGAAATGTTTCTGCGCGTGATGTAGAGGTCAGCTTTCCCTTATATGGTATGAAAACATCCGATGCCTTTCAGGCGAACTCCCCAACACATCTGTAAACTCGTACGACAATATGTTTCAGATGTAACAAATTATTACTTTATCGAAAGTAATCTTATCATTCCTGTCTGTCCATACTGTGTCATTCCGTATTACCAGCTTTGCGACGAGCGCAGTCTCGTCTTATCAGCCATTACGCAAATGCGCTGAGCGATTTTTGTGTTAATCTGTAGTCTAATGTCCATTGCACTCGCGATTAGCCAACATTGGTGTCGTTAATATTATTTCTGCCGCTCCGTGCAAATGTGATGTGTTTATCATCAACTAGGAGTGTCAATTGTTTGTACAAACAAACTGTCTGCTACATAGCAAACAGAAAGAAAAGAGTGCGGCCATGGAAAATCACGCAAATACAAGCAATACAAAAATGTAACTGATACTGCCGTAGTGAAAGAGTGATCTTATGAGAAGGGTCACCCCATTCTGTCACAGGGGTGAATTGTTGCAGACCAGAGCGTGTACCACTCGCCGGTGGGTTCTGCATCTACACCTATATGGCTCCACCTACTCCTCATCCCATTTAGTCTGACCCATCACCAAGGACATGTCCGGCTTGGGTGACCCTGCAAGGAGTAAAACTCCCGTCGGCATAGCTCTAGGGATCATTGGGGCACTCAAACTCTCGAATCAACGGCAAGGTAGGCTTCCATGTGCAGAGACAATTTTAAATGATAAAATACATATTTAAACCTACGCCAAGTTTGTTTCGGGCGAGTTAAACACAAACGTTTTGCATAGGAAACGCCCGAATAATGTCAGTCAACTGATCAAAGATGCCGTCTCTTTAGGTGAGTTAGGTATCTAACTTTTAACATTTGAACTAGGATCTTAGAGCTCAAAGCACAGAATAATTTCTCCGTGCTTAGTCTCTTCCAATCGCAGAATTCACGTCCGGTCCTCTTGCCTGTCCTATATTTGGATGCTGATAGTCTGTGTTTCTTGCTGTCTATGGTTCCTCCTTGAAGATTTGAAGTCAGTGAAGTAGGCTTACAAGGCGCTAAATCATAACAAATATGTTTGCTGAACCACCCAGATTGCTTTGTGGTCGAGAAGTGCATTCAAGAGCAGCCTATACTTGAATCTTAAATACCAAACCAACGCAAATAACTTGTCTGATTTTGGTAGGGTCTCTATTCCCCGCTACCCTCGTTAATCTAGAATATTCTACAAAACATCATAAAATGTTATTTTCTGCATATCATCCACGTATTTATTTGTTGACCTATATGACCATATAAAGTTTTGCCTCCTCCGTTTCGCCTTTCATATTCATAAACGCACAACTTTACAGATCTACTTCTGATAATCTTTTACAAGATGTCACTTATCGTAATTATCCATTACACCAAATCTGAGCGGAAGGAATTACGTCGCTTTGTGTGCTTCAACATACTTTCGTTATCTACCTGTCCATGTCTTAATTTTTAATCAGATTAACACCTTGCGACACGTCATGAGCAAACTAACAACTCATCCCCAGTTCTGCTTTGTAGCAGTACAAGAATACTGGCCATCATGACTTGAGGCAATTTAAAAAATTTAGTTCATTTACTTTGTCTAGCTACTTCAGAACGGAAACAGTGACGTAACCGTATCTAAACAACTCTCCCCTGCACAGACGGGAGTCATTGTGTTTCAAAACAGGTCAACGATCAAGGTCATTAGTAAGGAGTAAAGACAAAGGAAAAAAAATTGGAGAACAAAACCATGAACTATGACTATGAAAGCGGAAACAGTGTAGATAATATCAAATAGTTTTCACCTTGGTATTGGCTATAAACGAGCGAGAAGCTGTGACCGCCTGCGCTAATTGGTGGTTACTGTAGCGAGATTTTGTACCTCTTGCTTTGTTGTGGAAAAAAAAATGTGTAACGCAACGCACACACACACAGCGCAGTAATAACACTCGGCGGATCTTGCTTTGAAGTTTGAAGACGGCGGAAATGTGAATTACGGTTAAAGCCAGACAATATTACTGAAGAATGAGGAAATAGCTAATATAGGAATGTATGGCCGACTTTTAAAATTTGCATTTACAGGAAATTAAATTTTAAACTACAGGAGAACGCCTGGTTGGAAATCAATTAAATAAAAATAATTCACTAAAGGAGATAGACTAGGAATTATATTCAAAAGGATATTATTCAAATATAAATAGTTTTAAAGATAATTAATATTTTTCACCTTCATCACATCTGCTAAAAGTTAGCTAATAATCTTTAAAAATTTATTATACGTATATGTCTAAACGGATTTAAATATAAATTGGATAGAATGAAAGCCTCATATGGGGAAAATGAAAGGATACCTAGGAAGGAAGGAAGGATATAAGTGTGTAGTGAACAGAAGAGAAAACAAGTACAGGAAAAGCACAGATTGCCTCAAATCGCCTCAAACCGAGAGATTAAACGAAAATCTTTTTGGACTTTAGGAGGTGCTTTCTCGTACGGGCGAGAGACTGAAATATAAGGACAGAGCGGCGCGTTGAAAATCACACACACCAAATCCAGAAGCCAGAGTGAGAAACTGGAAGACAGTATCTGCAAGAAAACCTATTTTTTTCACGCTGCATGCAGGGCAGATTAGCTTCAACAATACAGTCTTACCGTGAGCTTATAAATCCTAAGAGGGTATGTAAGTTTATTAAAGATATATATATATATATATATATATATATATATATATATATATATATATATATATATGACTAATATCATTTTATTTTAGTTTTTGTTTACGATTTTATTGTATCAGATATAATAAAAAGGGAATGATGCTAAGCACAGATAACTTCCACCGGCATTGTCAGGAAGCATAACCATTAATTGGTTAGCCAAATATATCATGGCTAATTCTTGCCTGGAAGCTTACGACATACCGGCAAGTACATAAGTGACTTGGCATCCATGAGGGGAAGGAAAGGTTATATCGTACCCATGTATCATACCATGTGATTTATTCATGTATTTTGTTAATTCTGCACAGTAGACATTATCTTATCATGCTATCTCTGTAACATACTACCATGATTCATTCATTTATATACAAACACTGAACACATGGTCGCATCATGTACAGCAGTTGGTGGTGAGATTGTTGGAACACCATGGCCACCTATTACCTCTTGTTCAAGGTTTTCATGATCAATGATTATGATCATTCCTGATCGAGAAACTAAAGACTTGACGACCGTTGATCCTGCTAACTGAAGCCTAGAGGTCAACCAATCTTCAACACCTTAGTCCCCTGTAGTTATAGGGCGGGCTGAAGGACAGTCTGTGTATTCAAGTGTGTCTCAGGAACCTCGAGCATACGTGATTAACATAAGATGAGTTTTATGTGTATCCCTCCAACAAACACTGTGAGCAGTTTCTAAAACGACGGTCTATGATGACAACTCGATGGCAAGAGATAATGTGAACAACTTTTTTTTGTAATTACAGTGGAAGATAAATCCAAGACTTTTTCTATTAATTATTTTAATTTGTAACTATAAATACTCATACATTGTACCATCTTCCACCAACCATTTCTCATTATAAGAATATATATAGATGTACATAATAAATATTGAAATTGTACTCATTTGACTTGGTAAATTTTTAACTGTTAAATTTTGAGTTACTTTTACTAATTTAATTATATTATCACATAGGGTTACTATAGCGAAAGTAGCAACTTATACTTCTGAAGCCTAAATTTATTGTCCAGCTCAGAGTATTCACAGCTGTAACTCACTTGTGATAGTTCTTTGCCTCAAACGTTGGTGATTGACTTTATGGTTATTGAATTTAATTTACAACAGTCACACACACACAGCGAGCGATGACACAACGCCAAACAGAGCTTTCATATAACTAGTGAATGCCACAGTCAACTGAAAATAGTTTATTTACACTGATATGGACCACTGCTGTTACTTGGACCTCTAACAATCTTGGCCCGTCATAACACATTCTACTTTACTATTGCCTTCAACATGGCTACCCTTGTCTCTTTCGGGTATATGTGCGACCTGCACTGCTTAACTCACGCTTCTGACTTTCCCCGGAAAGCGTGCCTCACTGGATTTTCATTCACCTGTTTTCTCATGCACATTCGTATTCGCGCATCCCCTTTTTCTACTCTATCTAGACTTTCCTATATCTTATTCTCATTATTCGTTCCCTTATCTGCCACATCTATCTCCTTATCCCTCCAAAATAAATTAATTATCCGTAGAAGAAAAAAAATTATTTCCATGGTTGTACCAACACTATTGTATTTTTCTTATATACAAAAGTCCTTAGCAATGTGCTGTTACAACCCTTGTTCAACACATAACTAATTTCGATCTCTCCAATGGACAATTTCTTTTTACACAACATAATTATTATTGTACTGGGAACATTCTTGTCCCGTTTTTTTAGCATTAAATACATTCATCAACATCTCCTTCCCTTTCATACTTCTGATGAAGAACAATTTATATTTCTCCATTTCTTTCATTCATAATCGACCAAGTTTATTACCTGACAATCACTCTTTCACTTCTGCTATCTCACACGCACATCATTTTGCTAACAATTTTAATGTATTACACACCTGGTGCGGTTTTCTTTTACCTTTACTTCACTATACTCAGAACCTGCTCTGTGTCCTTTCTTATTATGTTCAGTTTTCATGTCTGCATGAGCGTTTCCGACATCGACTTGTCTGCGTAAGCCATTCAGTCGTCGTAGTCTCATTCTAATGCTGTCCCCCTGTCTGTCCCTGGGAGAAATGTTTACCTCCCATTTACAAACACTATCTTCCCTTTTTCCTATCTGCTCATGTTACATGATTTTAAATACATACTTTTGACATGTTATATTTTCCACTTCCTTAGTGGTATTCATTTTTTTTTCGTATCACTTAACATGTCATTATTTTCTTATGTTACAACATATCATCATACCAAAACTGAGGAATTACTCTTTTCCCGTCACTTTTCTTAAGTGACCTTTAATTCCTCTTTAAATTTAAGACTGTTCTTCACCTTGTCGTTCGCTCTCATATTCTGCCCACTCTGTACATATCCACACGAAGTTTATTTCCTTTTACTCATCCAGTCACTCCTATTGTCATATATGTAAATGCATCATTTTCTATTATTGTCTGTCACCACACACCTGGTGTGAATTGTTCGGTCTTTTCCTTCTCTCGTATAAAGCCTAAACATGTCTTCTGTCATGTCTTTGTATATACATAGTTTATGATGGCGTGAGCCATTTAACTATCATGGCAACACTGAATTGCCATCCTCCTGTGCACCCTTTCCTAACTAGACTTCCATCC
Organism: Oreohelix idahoensis; assembly: GCA_024509875.1. Lineage (NCBI taxonomy): Eukaryota > Metazoa > Mollusca > Gastropoda > Stylommatophora > Oreohelicidae > Oreohelix > Oreohelix idahoensis. The sequence goes on along the minus strand of JAMPIV010015809.1, from coordinate 410,217 downwards.
TTGGTCTACTACGTGGAGATATTTGCAACTTCTTGGGTCTACCTATCCTAAACCATTTTGTCGCTTTTACCTTCTTTCGTGTTTTTCTACAGCTGACTTGTCATTTGACTTCCTTTTCCACTTACGTCCATTTTCTCTTTACTCTATTTTTACGTCCACTCATTATCACTTTCTTTCATGGTTTCTCCATATTTCTGCTTTTGTCACTGTTTCTTCAGTACTCCGTGTCTGTTTCATGTTCCTGTGCCTTTTCACTTCTCCTTTTCTTCTTTTGTCACTTTCTCTTGGCTTCTCAATGCCTGTTCCCTCTCTGGAATCTCTGTGTGTGCTACCTCCTTTTCTTTCCTTCTCCACAACACTGTCTCCCCGTGTCTAAATTTCTACTGTATATGTTACCCTCAATAGACTCTTATTTGTAGTCTGGCAAACACCACACTTAACGTTTTATATGTTTTTCGTTCCCTCCCTGGAAAGTTCTTAACCCATTTCTCTTCTCTCCATGTATTACGGAGAAAAAAAATATGATTTCTCCCCAAAGTCTTCCTTAAATTCGGCCACTAAAACAAAATCTCTCTCCTCACTTCTACATTCGTTCCTTCTAGAACTCTCCCTTCTATATGCCTGTGCCATCCTTCCTGTGGCTTCTCAATACTCCCGTCATTTCTCCATGAATTTCATCTCTTATCCATTTACCTAAGTGTTACGCACAGATCATTTTTTCTAAAGTCATTATATGATCATTTTTCCTAAAGTCATTGTATGATCATTTTTTGCTAAAGACATTGTATTATTAGATTGACTGAAATGTACACTTTAATTTTTTTCGGTCAAAGCTACATAACTCTGGATAATTGAGATTATCATTTAATATGATGTTACCTCCTCTTGTGACGAGACACGTTCGGTCCATATTTTTTGAACGAAGTGTGATCATTTTCCTTATTTGGTAGTATCGGTCAACTGTTGTTGGAATGTCTGAAACCAGTGTTTAGGTCTCTGTTCATGTCCATATAAGGCTTGATCTAGCATAAATCTTTATCTGGAATGTTCCTAGATCGTCTTGTTTGACTGCTATTCAAGTAGATGCGTTCTGCGCATGTCCGGACGCGAGGCGTCTGGGAAGTTTCTTTTGTCTGGGAGTCGATGGAAAAGTTGTGAAGCAGAGAAGACGCGTTTTGGCGTCTCTGTGATTTTGTTAGGGAATTAGAAGCCTTATTGTGAGATAGTTAGCTTACAAGGTCCTTCCCTTGAGTATTCTAAAAACGCCTGGAGGCGTATGTTTTCTGTGGTGTGGATTTTTGAACGAAGGTAATGCCTCATTTACATCCAATCTGTAACTTTACTTTATGTTTGACAATGGTCGATCTCTGCTCACGTATGCATTACAGAAAAGGAGGTTCCTCTAATAGAAGTCACGCCCCAGGTATCTTCATACCTGAGATCTATATGTACACGGGTCATACTCAGCCCGAAGGACAGTTCTTTGTTCTATGAACGTCGCTGTGTGTAAGCGATTATGCCTACATCAAGGTTAGACTTAGGAATGCCTGTAAAGGTCAGTTTGACCTGCACTCCTGGAATGCCATCCTCGTGCGACTTATGATTTGACTCATTTAGCACATCTGAACAGTAAGAGGATTTTTTGTTGATGTACTTTTGTATTTGGAGCCAACCATATAATCCCTTGGCGCCACATGATCTTTCTTGAGAATATGCCAAATGCATTGATGAACTATGTATGCTGATATTCGTGAATGTCATGACTTTGCCCTATTGTGAACTGGATGTAACGTACCTGTACCTGTGGCGTCAAAATAAATGATGAAAAACGTCAAGAGCAGTTTACCCATTAATGACTTCACATGTCGTACCCTATGTGCTGTAACTCTGTGAACTACATCACTACTATACACAGCAACAACAACAACACAAAACCAGATAAGACACCCTACATCTTGAACTATAATACCTGGTGTCGATAGGGGTGGTATTGTGACCGGGCTGAAGGTTTTCCAACGAAATTGGATTTATATTTACAACGTCCATGGTGGTCAGTTCTGCCATTATCATTTTATGGAAGCATCACAACAGCGGCCTTATCACTAAAGAGGAGCGAGCCCTAAATCCATCCTTATCATTTTATGGTGGCCAGATGTTGGTTTAATTCTGGTACCAGCATTCAAGGGAATCAACAAACCCAGACAGCATATTTCATCATACAACATTGCAGTTTCAACTCACTTCCTTCAAGAGATATTTTGAAAGTACCCGGCGCTGCTCGACAGTTTATCGAAGTTTTCCTGTTCTAGAAGGACAAGTGCCGTTTGAATCGATTTGTCTACATCTAGAAGGACAAGTGCCGTTTGAATCGATTTTTCTACATCTAGAAGGTCAAGTGCCGTTCGAATCGATTTGTCTACATCTAGAAGGTCAAGTGCCGTTTGAATCGATTTGTCTGCATCTAGAAGGTCAAATTCCGAAGCTTATTTCCAGTATCAGAAGCTCTTTTTCCAGCGTCATGGCTGTTCATGGGAGCAGATGTCGATCAACGTTGGATCGTTTATCCTAAGAATGCTGATCACATCCTGTTCTGCACCGTGCTGACGTTTGGGACATATAGAAGTTAAGGGGCCTGTTTGTTTGTGAACTGTGCCCTTATGTTCTAGCTGAGCCTTCTGAATTCTTTCACACACTTTTTGCTATTTGTTTACATGTTTATATGTTATATGTTATTTGTATTTGTATATTTATATGTTTATATTTCAGCGGGTCTGGATGGGTGGTGACTCCTATAGATCATACCACGTGACAGATGTTTTCTATTGAGAGTGTTCTGTAGGATATTCAAATTTCCTATAGTGAAATTTGCTAAGCGACTTTTGTTGCTATTTCTATTAGTTGTGATGACATGTGTTAGTGTTGTTATCGTTATTTTTCGCATTCTTTAGTTTTGTTTTGATTTGTTTGTATTTGTAGGTCTCCTCTTTTCTATTATTCAGTTCTTTACACAATTTTCGTTTATACATTGTGACGTCATTTGTTTGTTTACTTTTTCGCATTTTGTCATTCACATTCTTTGTGAGATTTTCTTTTAGTTCTGCTGTTTATTTAGTTGACTTATGCGAATGTTTTCGTATTGATCTTTGTTATTGTTCGTATTGACTTTGATCTTTGTTATTGTTTACATTTACTTTGATCTTTGTTATTGTTTACATTGACTTTGATCTTTGTTATTGTTTACATTGTCTTTGATCTTTGTTATTGTTTACATTGTCTTTATTCTTTGTTATTGTTTACATAGTTCTTGAGTAATTAGCTTTCACTACTGTTTATATAGTGCACTTATCATAACTAACTGGTGGTTTTTTGCTTATGCACTATTGTAGTGCAGTTATGATAAATAACTGATGGTTATGCACTGATTTGTGTAGTGCCCTGATGAGTAAGAAGTGACTTGTGATATTATTATACATTTGATAATACAAGTTTGGTGTCAAAGACTTGTTTCCCACAGAGACTGGGATAAACATTGGGATTATACAAGTACTTTACTAAGTCTTGTTACTATTAAGGTTGAAATAAGTTAATTAAATATTTCAGATTTGGTGACTCATAATATTAGACATCATGTCTACACTTGATTACTTTATTGAACAAGGGAAATCCCTTGGCAAGACAGGTGATAAGTTAGAAGAATATGCAACTACTCAATATGATAAAGCATTAAAGATGGAAGAGAAAAAAATGGAAATGGAAGCTGAACAAAAGAAATTGCAGATGCAGGTGGAGGAAAGAAGATTCCAAATGGAAATGGAAAAACAAAAAAGAGAAGCAGAAGCAAAAGCTGAAGAGAAAAGACTACACATTGAGGCTGAAAATAAAAAACTTGAAAGAGAGGCTGAAGAGAAAAGACTTGAAAAAGAGTCTGAAAATAAAAGACTTGAAAAAGAGTCTGAAAATAAAAGACTTGAAAAAGAGTCTGAAAATAAAAGACTTGAAAAAGAGGCTGAAAATTAAAGACTAGAGATACAGGCTGAAAATAAAAGACTAGAGATACAGGCTGAGGCTGAAGAAAGAAGATTACAAAGAGAGGCTGATGAGAGAAAAGCAAAAATGGAGCATGAAGAAAAACTCTTAGCTTTGGAGTTAGAAAAGATGAAATTGTTGAACACTGGTAATGCTAATGAGGCAAATAAGGTGTCAGATAAGACTAAAGCTAATAATTTCAAGCTTAATCTACCAGCATTTAATGCCTCTATTGATGATATAACACTTTATCTAGACAGATTTGAAAGTGCATGTAAGGTACATAACATAGATAAATCACTGTATGTTTATCATCTGTCCAAGATACTTAGAGGTGATGCTTTGATTATGTTGGTCATGGTAGATGTGTCTGACAAGAACAACTATGAGGTTGTCAGGGCTATCTTGTTAAAGAAATACCAACTTAACGAAGACGGCTATCGTCTTCAATTTAAAAATATATTACCAGAAACTGGAGTGGAATTCTCTGAATTCATCTCAAGGATACGTCTTACTTTTTCACGATGGGTCGAGCTGTCTAAGACAGTACATACATATGAAGCTCTTATGGACTTACTACTCAGAGACAAGGTTATGTCTTCTGTCAATGAATCTTTTCTTTCTTTTCTTCATGAGCGTAAGCCTAAAAACATAAAAGAAATGGAAGAATACTGTTGCCAGTATGTCACTGCGCATCCTGACGTAACCATTAGCAACTCTAAAGTAAAAGAAGGTCTGCCAGTTGCTTCGGCAGCACCTTATGGCCCAAATTTCATGCGTAAATTTCAGGGTAGCCAAGAAAATTTTAATAAGAAGGGTAACCGTAATTATGCTCAGAATCGTAGCGATCAATTTCAGGGTGATTCTTCTTCGCAAAACTGGAGACAACATGATACTCCACGGTATACTACTCCCTATAATTTTAGACATTTTCGCAAAGGTAGTCAGTATAGAGGAAAATATTTTTCGCGGAGACCTCAAAACCAATATAATAGAGGTTCTCAACAGTATAGAGATGGTATTGACAGTTATGGAAACTGGAATTCAAACCAGGATAACAATTACAGTAGGGACTTTAATGATAATTGCAGAGGCAATAATGGTCGCGGTAGATCGCAACATAAAAGAAAAAGATATCAACAGACAAACTCTGTTCAACAAGAATCTCACTTAGCAGATAAACAGGTTAATGATAATAAAAACCATAATGCTATCGGATGTTCATCTTTTGATTTTGGTAGAGCAAATAAATGTATCCAATGCAGTACTTTATTTGACCCGACTACCGAAACTACTTTAAGCTGTGGTCATCATCTTCCAGCTCTTCCTGCTAATGTTGCGCATGACGGGAGAGGTTCTCTTAAACTACATAAGGGTCTTGTAAATAGTAATCCATTCTCAGTTTGTTTGATTCTGGATGTACTACTGTTGGTGTTAGGCAATCTCTTGTAAATCCATCCTGTGCTACAGAAAAGGTCATCAAATGTGTCACATTTGGTGGCACTTTGGAAAAGTATCCTACTGCCATAATACATATTGCTACTCCCTTCTTTACGGGAGATGTCCACGCGTGTCTTCTTCCAAACCCTATTGCGGACCTTATTATTGGTCGTATTCACGGAGTTAGGGAATGTACCCCACAGCAAATTGCTGTTTGGGAAGAGCAAAACATGGAAGCTACCAATGCGGTGGTCACAAGAGCACATGCTCTGGATCCACCTCAAACTTCATTAACTAATAATGATGAAGTAGATAGCCAAAATAGTCACTTGATTATTTCACGTGACTCATTTATAAAATTGCAAGAAGAAGATCCTTCTTTACAAAAATTCTTCATTCTAGCAAAAAAAGGTGATCCAAATAAGAATACTAATAGAAAGTCTTGGATTTCTATGAAGAACGGCGTACTTGTGCGTATGGAACAAGACTCGTCTACGTCCACTCATTCACAAATTCTTGTGCCTAAGAGTATGAGATTGCAAATATTGCAACATGCTCATGACTCGCAATGTGCTGGACATATGGGTTTTTCCCGTACAAAGTCGAGGGTTCTTGCGGCTTTCTTTTGGGCATTTGTGAGCAAGGACATACGAATTTACTGTCGCTCTTGCAAAGTATGTCAGGAGGTCAAATCTAAAGGACCGTGACATGCTGCGCCTATCCAGGCTGCTGACATTCCTATTCGCCCTTTTCAAAAAATGGCAATAGATATTATCGGTCTTTTTAGGATTAAGTCGGCCAGAGGACATCAATTTATCCTTACATGTGTCGATATGTGCACACGTTGGCCAGAGGCTATACCTCTCAAGAGCATCTCAACTGCTGATATCGCAGACGCTCTTTGGCTGATATTTTCTCGCTTGGGTTTCAATGGAGAAATACTATCAGACCATGGCACTCAACTTATATCAGACACTATGTCACAGGTAATGACTATGCTACATATTAAAAGGTCTCTCAGCAGTATCTATAACCCAATGTCTAATGGGTTAGTTGAGCGTTTGAATAGGACTCTAAAAACTTTACTTGGGAAGATAACTGAGGATAATCCTCAGGATTGGGACAGGGTTTTACCCGCAGCTCTCTTTGCTTATAGAGAGGTTCCCAATGAACACACAGTGCTTTCCCCTTTTAAACTTGTCTTTGGCGCGCAACCGCGCTTCCCTATGTCTTTACTTCTCTATCTAATCACTGCCGATAATATTAGCGATGAGACTCAATCTTCTTACGAGTATGTCATTGCTCTTAGGGAAAAAATCATCGAGGCATGCAAACTAGCAACTTCTTCATCCGAATTTGCTAAAGAAAAGGCAAGGCAGTTTACAAATAAAAATAGATGTCTACGACAAATTTGTCCAGGTGACAAAGCTCTCTTTCTACTTCCTTCAGGGGAGAACAGACTTCTTATTGCATGGAAAGGTCCATATGCAATAGTCTCCAAGATTTCCGATGTCGACTATATAGTCGATATTGATGGAAAGCATAAAACTTTCCACATAAATATGCTCACGGAATTTCATGAAAGACCTGACTATTTGCAGCCTATTTTCCAGGCAACGGACAATTCTCAAGTACCTCATGGTCATTACTCATCCCTGTCAGTTATACAGGATGAGGAAACTACTTGTTCTGATGTCAATCTTCTACTTCCTATGGTCCCACTTCATTCTACGGAATCTTGGAAAAACGTTACCGTTTCTCCTAATCTTTCCGCTGAGGAACATCGACAAGTTTCTTCGATGTTGCAAACATTTCAGGATGTCCTTACAGACATCCCGGGACACACACATGTCATCGAACATGACATTATACTAACTGACAATAATCCTTTCAGAGTCAGACCCTATCCAATACCTATCCATTTTCAGTCACAAGTCGAAAAAGAATTGGATGAAATGATACGATTGGAAATCATTGAACCATTGTTACGGTGTTATTTTAAATGACGGCGTCTGCTGGGGTTTACCCATGCGCAACGTTTAGGGGTCATTAATATTTATAGAATATGTCGATATTTTACGGTATAGTGAACGCGAAATATATGCGGAGATTATGACGCATTCGCGTTGGGAAGGTCACGCCGGGTGACTTGGTTACAGGGCCTTTGTTACGCTATCCGTCAAGCAAGAAGGTCGTGTCTTGTATTTCTTCCAAGGAAATAAGGCTGAGTATATAGCCTATATTATATAGATGAATCGATGTAGACTTCTGGGTCAGTTCGGGAATTAATCTAAGCATGAGATTAATTAAATTAAACTAATAATGGAAGGAGAATCGTATTATGATTCAAACTGTAGATGTCAAGAACTCATGTGCTCATTTCTGGCTGTTGACTACAACAGCGCACGTATATAGCCACGATGCTGTTCATCTGACATATTGTTTTGACACGGACGGATACTTACTGATATTATTTGGAATTCAATTGTTACGCTGAATTGTACATGAAACCTTTGTGAATGTCGATTATCGTTTTTGTATGAATCTCAATACATGTGGACTCAAAGCAGAAGGCTTGATCCTTTATTTACGTTTCGGGTTCGGTTCTACAGCTGTTGGTGTTTACCTTTGTCAGCACGATAACTCTCCCACAAGGGAAATCAAATACTATATACTATGCAAATCAGAACGTCGAAGGGATGTTCTGATGCCCAGAGCTAACCATTTATAACCAACATTGATACGTCTAAAGAGTGATTTTACTATTCAATAAATAATACCATAACCAAGGAATCGCAACACCAACACCACCACCACTACCGACCCGCCACAACCATCTACTTCAGCATACTCTTCGTCTATGGTTATTGTTCGAAAGAAGGATAATAACATTCGCATTTGCGTAGATTATCGCAAATTGAACCAAGTTACGAAGTTCGATGCTGAACCTATGCCTTCATTGGAAGAGCTACTAAATAAACTTTCTAATTCTAGGTTCGTTACCAAACTAGACTTGTCTAAAGGTTATTGGCAAGTTCCTGTAACTGAACGTGCCAAACCTTTTACAGCTTTTTCTACACCTAGGGGTTTATTCCAATGGAATTTCAACCTTTCGGTCTTATGAACACCCCAGCTACATTCGTACGCATGATGCGGCGAATTCTCGCATATCGTACAGATGTCATAGCATACTTAGACGATATCTGTCTGTTCAGTGATTCCTGGGAAGATCACTATTTGGGTTTGTACGAATTGCTGTCTACTCTTCGCGAGTATAACTTGACTGCAAAACCCTCTAAAGCCTTTATAGGATTTAGTGAGATTTCTTTCCTGGGTCATCGTGTTGGTCATGGTCTTTTAAAGACAGAGGACCACAATGTTTCAAAAATACTTAACATTTCTGTCCCTAAGACGAAGAAACAAGTGTCGTAGATTTTCGATAGGAGAATTAAGACTTGGGTTGGTCCCTTCTGAATAGCTTGGAATGAGTGAGAGTCCCAGTGTGAGTTAGTAAAGGAAATATATTCCACGAGTGAGATGATAGAATAGTGATAGAGGCTGTCTCTGAGATGCGAGAAAATCTTCTCTTTCTCTCTCTCTCTCTCTCTCTCTCTCTCTCTCTCTCTCTCTCACCTATCTTCTACGACATATTTTAAGCAGTCAGACAGTCTACCACATATACATTAAATATATGTGTACCAACCGATCTCTACCCACTCACGTGCACGCACATACAGTGACGACAGGTAGACACACAGACGTGGGGAAACTATAACAATGATTATATAAATATTTTGAACGAGCTGACCAACACGCTGATTAATTTATGGTTAAGTTTATTTATCATATTAAACTTACGACACAACATATAAAATTTACATCAAAAGAAAACATATACAAATAGTCATCAAATTCAAGAAAATACTACAAGGATGATAGACCCGTTATGATCTGCCCTCTAGGTTTAGCCCCCAGTCCCGTTTAGGAAAAAGATGATGGCCCAAAGAGGATCAATGATACATTAGCGGTAATCAAATGATTTTCCCCTGTTAAAGGTATGGATAGACTTAGATATACTCTGATCTATTCTAATTGAAAATATGGTTAGCAATACTTGCATAAGGACAATTAGAACAGCAAAATGGGTGCCAAATTTCAACAATGGAGAAATCCCTCAGTCCTACATGCACTCTAGACATTCAGCCGTGTACACGTGCACATACTCACTGTTTTGGTAGACATATCTGGGAAACACAATTTTGTTAGGACATTCACATGCAGAATCACCAGAGGTAGTCGTAGCCAAGAAAACCCCAGCTCCACAAAGTCAGATAGAATTCACTGCTTCGGGGAACGTTTCCTTGGTATTTCTTATTCTAGTATATCTGTCTATGTCACATTTTAAAAAATCTTGTCCAGGAACGAAAGTTTACAGTGAGCACCGTGTCAATAGCTTAAGTTTTCTAGTAATAGGAATGTCAGGTCGGTGCCTTCTCTCAGTATAGGATTTACTTTGGTCACACCACAGATTTGTCCACAAAATAATCTAGTCGGACAATGTTAATGTTAATTCTTGTAATATTCACGCCGCCAGGCAGAAAATTTACGTAGAGTTTATGAAAGAATTTAAGATCTGGCGCAAAGGCCCCGTATTGATCATTACAGTCTTTGAAACCCGTTAGTGGGATATAGTATTTCTGTCTAACTCAGTTGGCATATGCACTGTCAGACCAGTGTTACTTGAGAAACCCACGTGGTTCAAAATAAGGACTGTCTATTTCTCCACAAATATGAAACTCTTATTAAACGCCGGTAAATTTCGGGTCACCCCAGTATTTCCTGAATAAAAGGAGAAGCACATATAAATCATTTACATATTATGTACTCAATATAACTTACATTTTAAACAGCAAGCCGACCGCTTGACTTATTATTTAAACTTCCGGTGAAATAAGTTATATTTAAATCAATCATCAGGAATTAGGAATATCTGCGTATTCCGTCAATATTCACTGATGTCGCATCTAGCATTTATGAGTTAGTTTAGAAAAAAATACTCGACTGAGTAGTTAGCAGTTAAATTAAATTCATTATAGCTACATGTTTGTTACGCTAGAAATATACTTTATTCTGCTTTCCACTGTATGCGTCACTAGAAAAATAATACAAACTATAAATTAGTTGCTATGCTCCAAATCTAACTAGGGAAATAGCTAAGCGATTAAACACTTTAAACCCTACACACAATACTAGATATATAATATTAATATACCTCGACACAGAATTACTAAGAACTAAACCACTTTGACCAAATTAAAGGCCATCTCTATTAACAGATATATTTAGAAATCGAACCAAGGCTTGTTCTAGTCTAACTGCGAATTACTGAGTGCCTGAAATCAGGTTTGCAACTCTAGTTATATCTATGAAACGGACAAAGAATCCCACTGTTTCGAAACCACGAAACAGCGCCCGTCTCTCCCCTTCTCTAACACCCTACGTCAGCTTCCCTCATGTCGTAACAGCCATCAGTGACCGAGAGCGCGCGTGAGTTGCAAATCTCAGACAGCCTGTCTGCGGTGCAGAGCGATTTTTCACGCTACCTCGGGTTATTCTGACGACGACTCTGAACTGACACTCATACTACTTCGCACCTCACGCTGACCGGGGCCCACAATGAGCCGTGTAAGCTGGGATTTCCAGACAAAATGTCTGAAACTGCGACTCTAAGGTGTAAATATTCGCTCCTACTTAAGCGTTCGGCCGATGCAACTCGTTATTGACCGGTGAAAAATGCAGACGGATGTCGGCTCTCTCATAGCCTTCTCACGCGTTTACATCGAGAATCTAACTCAAGAGTGTCGTGTCATCTGAAGGTGCAGACCCAAGTCGGCTCGATGTCTGAGATAGCTGCAACTTAATTGCCCTTCTCGTCTAACTGACATCTAAGTAATAGAATTACGTATCCCAGTATGAGAAAAAAACAAGGTAAAGTTTGAGAATACTGAAGAAAATATTTTTCGCAAACGAGTGATGCGAAAAATACAGGAAAAACAAGTAAGGAAAGATAATAAAATAAAGGATGCGGGTGAGAGAATAGGAAGAAAATGTAGGCAATTTAATGATATAAAGACCTACGTGACAGGACGTCCCCCCTTTAAGATATGGAAGCACTCCATGTCTACGTTATGGAATTAAATTTCCTATAACCGTTGCTTAGGGGTGTCTGTCTTCTTCCCTCTCATCTTCCCCCTCCATCTCTGTCCAATTCCTACTCATGAAGTCTGCCCCGACGTTTCCTTCCTCTGGAATGTCTCCCATGCGCGCTTGAAAGAGCGTCGCCGCTTCTGACATTTTTCAAAGATTTCGTGTGATAGCGGTGGAATATCCCTGCCACTATCATCATCTTCGTCAGCTTTGGCGATCGTCAGGAGATGGTCGGAGGTTGGCACTGGTCTTTCCAAGTATCTCTTTAACAGATTTAAATGGAAAACCTTCTCCTTTCCTTGAATAGAGATCTGGTAGTTAGCCTTAGAAATCTTTTTCAGGACGGTAAACGGCCCTTGCCATCCGATCTTCAGTTGGTTGTTCCCGGTAGGGAGTAACACCAAAACTTTCTCTCCTGCTTCCAGTTCTCTCTCTTTCGCGACTTTCCTGTATCGGTTAGCGTGCTTTGTGCGTGCTCGCTTAAAGTTAGTCGTCGCTAGGTCCCATCCTAGTTTCAACCTTTCCTTTAAAACCGACACATATTTACTTGCTGAGACAACTGTCTCATCTGCCTTCTCGTCTGTCAGAGATTAAAGTAAGGCTTCAAGCGGCCCCTTAATAGGTCTGCCGAATAAAAGCGTAGCTGGCGGAAATCCTGTGGAAGTATGAGGAGATTCTCTGTAGCCAAATAATGCTGCAGGAATACAAAGATCCCAATCTTCAGGTTTCACTTGTGCCAGTTTACTTAGCATTGTGTTGAGGTTTCCATTTGCACGCTCCACGAGCCCATTTCCGGCCGGAGTATAAGGCTTGGTGTGAATGTGTTGGGTCCTCAAGATCTTAACGATCTCATCCATCAACAGGTTTCGGTATGGAGATCCGTTATCCGTCAACACTTGCTGAGGGAATCCCAACCTAGTGAAAATCTGCACGAGGGCTTCTGCGACATGCTTGGCATCTGCGCATGTTAGCGGGATAGCTTCTGCCCATAAAGTGCATGTATCGACTAAGGTCAGGATGAACCTGTTCTTTCTTTTAGTCCTTTCGAAAGGCCCTAAAATGTCGATCACAACCCGTTCGAATGGTGTTCCCACTATTGGCATTTCACCCATGTGGACTGGGGGTGTCCGTTGCTTGGGTGGTACACGTTGGCACTGGACACAGGATTTGACGTACCTGATAATATCAGTGTTTACTCCTGGCCACCAATAATGAGTGGTTACACGTTGGTTTGTGGCGTTCTGTCCCATATGTCCGCTGAAGGGAAGAGAGTGCCCCATTTCTAGGATTTGGCTTCTGTACTGTTTCGGTACTAGGAGCTGGTTGTAACGTTGGTCAGGCTTGCCCGTTCTCCGATAAAGTACGCCATCCTCAGAAAAAATGTCCCCGTGCTGTTTGGGTTCCTTAACCATGGGCAGTTTCCTAAAGCAGGGTGCCAAAGTAGGGTCCTTGTATTGCGCTTCTTTAAGTTCCATAGGTAACAAATTAGGTGCAGGCTCCCGTTGCTTCTTGGTTTGCTCTCTTGTAGTTACTGCTGCCACAATCGGCTCTTCCGGTTTCCCAATACACACGTATCTCCCGCCAAGTATGACTGGGTAGATGGGATCATCCATAACAGCCGCTTTGATCACACCTCTGACAAAATCAGAGTGGATCTCCACCAATGCGATGGGAAGCGCTGTAGGTGCATCACTCTTACGAACTCGACAAAATAGGACGGTCTCTGCTGTCTCTTGACCGGGTTTAACCAGGTTTCAGGCAACAATGCAATCAAAAGAAAGCCCCGTGTCAAATAAACAAAGACTTTGAGAACCGTTCAAAATAACAGTATCTCGCGTTGAGGGTCTTTCCCCAACAGGTTTGGAATCACTGTCAACTATTCCGCCTTGCGAGACTGTCAATAAGCATCCGATGCGTTTAGGCTCGGTGTGCTCGTTCTGATCATCTGTCCCGTGCTCAGGGGTTTTCCCTTTGCCACCTTGTCCTTTCTGGCTGCGCTGCCATGTAGGGCGGTCGGGTTGTTCAGACTGTTTGGGGTGGTTGGGTTACTTGTTCCTGTAAAACTTGGATTTTTCAGGAGGGAGGTTTTGAGGTCCAGTTTCTCTGTGGTTATTTTGGTTAGAAGCCTGAGAAGATTGCTCTAGGTTATGTTTTCGAAAATGCTCCTCTGTCGGTTTCCGCTTTGTGGCCGGTAGTTCAGCCAGCGCATTGTGATAACGCTCAGACTTTTCCAAAATGTCTTCAAGTTTTTCTGCCCACTGCTCAGCGAGAAATCTCCGGGTATCTGCAGACAATGTGTTCTTTATTTGTTCTGTTAAAACAAATTCCTCAAGACCTTCGTAGGTAGAGGGGAGCTGCGAGAGCTGTAGGCACTTTGTCAGATAACCCTTTAAACGAGACGAGAACTGCTAAAAAGTTTCAGAATTCTCTTTCCGGCTGTTGCGAAACAGTTGCAAAAATTTGCGAGCGTTCATTTCAAAGCGCTCCAGTAACGCTTTCTTCAACAGATCATATTTGTCTTGTTGGCTGCTTTCCAGTTTGGCGTAAACATCATATGCACTGCTTTTCAGCGCCTGAGAAAGCTTCATGTTCCAACGCGACCTCTCTAAACCGTACAGAGTTGCAATTTTCTCAAATTTTTCTATCCATGTGTCTATCTTCTCATTTGGACAAGGGAAAGACTCAAGAGTGAAAGACATAGCGTTGAGATGAAGAGATTGAGTGTTAGAAGGATCAGTTAAGGAAGAATGAGAAGAGGACTCTCCATTGCTGGAAGTAGAGGCAGCACCACGACTTTGGAATTCAAGAGTTTTAAGAGCCAACTCATGCTGTCTCTCTTTCTCTCTTTCCTCATGCTGTCTCTCCTTCTCTCTTTCCTCATGCTGTCTCTCCTTCTCTCTTTCGTTCGCCCTGCGAATTTCCATTTCCTCCTCAATCTTCTTCTGCTGTAATAGCCGGTCTTCCGCTTCTTTCCTCCTAGCTTCTTCTTTTTCCTCTTTAGCTTCAGCTGCTTTCCTCTCCGCATCATATCTCTCACGTTCGTCCCTGACAAAAGCTTTCGCTTCCTCTCCTTCCAGTCCCTCCTCTCTCGCTTCGTCCCTGAGGAGTTGTCTAAGCTTTGCCCTCTCGGCCATATTATGCCAGTGACTGAGACTAGTGGAGAAAGAAAATAGGAAAAAGGATACACTGGTTCCTACCACTTACGAGAAAATACCAAATAAAAGATGATATGCTTAACCCTGGGATACCTCCTCCAAAATAAAATCTAACTATCGCTGCTATTAATCTCCAATAAAGCACCTAATGCAAACACGACTACGCCAACTAAATGATAGTTAAGATTACTTCTGAAAAATAAGTTGCTACAGTGGAAAAGCAAAATAATTATTGCAAAATTAAAGAGAAAAATAATCCCTTAATTTTTACAATCCACTATAAGTTCGTACCTGAAGTCAGATCGGGTAAGGGAGGCAATTAATCTGGACGAAAAAGTCCGAAACGCAATCCTTAACTTAGTTCAAACACAGTTCTGCCTCAGTACCCAGTGAATGTTATACACTCACCACTTTACCAGCGTTTAGTATTACAAATCAACAATTAACATATATTCCGACAAAATCCACCTGTAACTCAAAAGTATATTATTCAAATGCTGTGGAAAAACAATCATTAGCCGTGTGGTCAGCACGCCCATAAACAGATCGTTAGTCTAGGGGATAAATTTTTTTTCAAAGATACAGCTCACAAGACAATCACACTCTTACTCTATTACAGAATAAAGAATCTTAACTCTTTAAGACCCAATCGACTTTATATATCCTCAGGGGTTAGACACGCTTGGCCCAATCGACTTTATAAAGCGTTTAGTATATGTACCTCTGTTTGAGACTGTTTCTAATTATATCTACCCACAAACCATCCAAAACGTCATTTCTGACTGCAAGTACATTCTTTTAAATACCACACGTGTTTAAGAGTGAACATGTTTCTGTTTTGAGCTATTTATTTTAAAACACACTGGGGTGGTCATTTTTGCTTGGGCCAAACCCACTCTTTTGCTTGGGACTGAAAGAGTTAAGTTCAAAATCCCTATAGACAAGTCAACATTTGTCGTACTCGTCTTCCTATTCTAAGTTCAAAAACCGTCGGGCGAGACCCCATTTGTCGTAGATTTTTGATAGGAGAATTAAGACTTGGGTTGGTCCCTTCTGAATAGCTTGGAATGAGTGAGAGTCCCAGTGTGAGTTAGTAAAGGAAATAGATTCCACGAGTGAGATGATAGAATAGTGATAGAGGCTGTCTCTGAGATGCGAGAAAATCTTCTCTCTCTCTCTCTCACCTATCTTCTACGACAGATTTTAAGCAGTCAGACAGTCTACCACATATACATTAAATATATGTATACCAACCGATCTCTACTCACTCACGTGCACGCACATACAGTGACGACAGGTAGACACACTGACGTGGGGAAACTATAACAATGATTATATAGATGTTTTGAACGAGCTGACCCACACGCTGATTAATTTATGGTTAAGTTTATTTATCATATTAAACTTACGACACAACATATAAAATTTACATCAAAAGAAAACATATACAAATAGTCATCAAATTCAAGAAAATACTACAAGGATGATAGACCCGTTATGATCTGCCCTCTAGGTTTAGCCCCCAGTCCCGTTTAGGAAAAAGATGATGGCCCAAAGAGGATCAATGATACATTAGCGGTAATCAAATGATTTTCCCCTGTTAAAGGTATGGATAGACTTAGATATAATCTGATCTATTCTAAGGGAAAATATGGTTAGCAATACTTGCATAAGGACAATTAGAACAGCAAAATGGGTGCCAAATTTCAACAATGGAGAAATCCCTCAGTCCTACATGCACTCTAGACATTCAGCCGTGTACACGTGCACATACTCACTGTTTTGGTAGACATATCTGGGAAACACAATTTTGTTAGGACATTCACATGCAGAATCACCAGAGGTAGTCGTAGCCAAGAAAACCCCAGCTCCACAAAGTCAGATAGAATTCACTGCTTCGGGGAACGTTTCCTTGGTATTTCTTATTCTAGGATATCTGTCTATGTCACATGTTAAAAAATCTTGTCCAGGCACGAAAGTTTACAGTGAGCACCGTGTCAATAGCTTAAGTTTTCTAGTAGTAGGAATGTCAGGTCGGTGCCTTCTCTAAGTATAGGATTTACTTTGGTCACACCACAGATTTGTCCACAAAATAATCTAGTCGGACAATGTTAATGTTATTTCTTGTAATATTCACACCGCCAGGCAGAAAATTTACGTAGAGTTTATGAAAGAATTTAAGATCTGGCGCAAAGGCCCCGTATTGATCATTACAGTCTTTGAAACCCGTTAGTGGGATATAGTATTTCTGTCTAACTCGGTTGGCATATGCACTGTCAGACCAGTGTTACTTGAGAAACCCACGTGGTTCAAAATAAGGACTATCTATTTCTCCACAAATATGAAACTCTTATTAAACGCCGGTAAAGTTCGGGTCACCCCAGTATTTCCTGAATAAAAGGAAAAGCACATATAAATCATTTAAATATTATGTACTCAATATAACTTACATTTTAAACAGCAAGCCGACCGCTTGACTTATTATTTAAACTTCCGGTGAAATAAGTTATATTTAAATCAATCATCAGGAATTAGGAATATCTGCGTATTCCGTCAATATTCACTGATGTCGCATCTAGCATTTATGAGTTAGTTTAGAAAAAAATACTCGACTGAGTAGTTAGCAGTTAAATTAAATTCATTATAGCTACATGTTTGTTACGCTAGAAATATAATTTATTCTGCTTTCCACTGTATGCGTCACTAGAAAAATAATACAAACTATAAATTAGTTGCTCTGCACCAAATCTAACTAGGGAAATAGCTAAGCGATTAAACACTTTAAACCCTACACACAATACTAGATATATAATATTAATATACCTCGACACAGAATTACTAAGAACTAAACCACTTCGACCAAACTAAAGGCCATCTCTATTAACAGAGATATTTAGAAATCGAACCAAGGCTTGTTCTCGTCTAACTGCGAATTACTGAGTGCCTGAAATCAGGTTTGCAACTCTAGTTATATCTATGAAACGGACAAAGAATCCCACTGTTTCGAAACCACGAAACAGCGCCCGTCTCTCCCCTTCTCTAACACCCTACGTCAGCTTCCCTCATGTCGTAACAGCCATCAGTGACCGAGAGCGCGCGTGAGTTGCAAATCTCAGACAGTTTGTCT
Source organism: Oreohelix idahoensis (assembly GCA_024509875.1). NCBI lineage: Eukaryota > Metazoa > Mollusca > Gastropoda > Stylommatophora > Oreohelicidae > Oreohelix > Oreohelix idahoensis. The sequence goes on along the minus strand of JAMPIV010015809.1, from coordinate 392,262 downwards.
GCGGTGCAGAGCGATTTTTCACGCTTACCGGGGTTATTCTGACGACGACTCTGAACTGACACTCATACTACTTCGCACCTCACGCTGACCGGGGCCCACAATGAGCTGCATCTAGGAGCAACGTACAATAGGCTCACAACGCATGAATAATGCGCAGATGAAAGTATCAGGAATAAATATAACGCCTAATATGAGGCTAAGTCGACTTATGGAGCGACTGGTGAGAATGTATCTCATAAACTGAGAGAAATTATTTCTCTACAAGTAAATTTTTCCAGGAAGGTGTCATCAAAGTATAATACAATTCTGGCAATTACACAATGCCTAAAAAATTTCACACCATAATTTCGTATTAGATATCTTAAATTTATGATTTATGAAGAAAAATCATCAAAGTACAGCGGTGAATAAACCTCACTAAACCGCTAAGTAGTGATACAATCATTATATTATACAAAGGACAGACATAGGTCTGGAAGTGTATCAGGAAATCTTGGACTCATGTTGAGATCTACCGTCATAACGAGATCTATCAAAATTATGATCTCTGTTGAGACCATTGCTCCTGTTTACACTCCATTTACCATAGTTATGAAAAGTTGTGTTAATACCCTTATGATCAGTAGGACTTTGTTGTCCACAAAAATAATTATTATGAGATTGGTAACCTCTATTGAAGTTCCTATTGTTACTGGGACCAAAAAATTGAGCATCATCAAATTTCTTCCAGTTCTTTGAAAAAGAACCATTACGTGAAAAAGGAAGATTAACACGTGATGAACGCCCTTGGCGCTGTTCATAACTACGCATATCTTTTCTAGCACAATTGTTGTTATTTTTGCCTGTGGCAATGTGCTTAACAGATGGATCGTACTGCTTGGGCTGAGTGCGATGCATACTAGTAGCTTTGTTCTCTTTTACCACTCTATCAGAACTTCGAAAGGTTGATGCACGGTTTTCATGAGGAATCTTGTCATGACCTTTATCCAAGTCCTCACCGTGATCCAAACCTAATTTACTTTTGTTGGCCTCACGCCAACTCCCATTAGAGGCAGTATCGTTATTTCGTGGGAAACCATATTTCCCCCGAAAGGATTTGCTTGCATTGAGTGCATGGGGCTGACTCTTTGCATTAGCAACATGTTGACCATCATGTTTATGTTTAAATCTATCCACCTTGGTAGTAGATAACATTTTATTGTTCAACACAATATCCAATAACCCATCAATTCTGTTGCGAAGTTTTGCAATTTCTACCTCTGAGATAGCTTTTTGCTTAGCAAGGGCTTTATGCATTTTCTCGTTGGTTCTAACTTCCCAGTTATAATCTAACTTTGTAACATGTAACTGAGATACTAGAGTTTTCTCTCTAGAAATACTATCTTTAAGATCGTTACTCAACTTTTCCTTCTGAGATGTGGTTTCTAAAACCTTAGCTTTCTCTTGAACAAGTTCAAGTTTCAGTGCTTCTATAGCACTATGATGACTAAGTTCATCAATCTTTTCAGAAACAACCATATCCTTTTCATTCACTACCTTTATTTCTTTCTGTTCCATAGACGACATCTTCTCCTCATGCAAGTTCATATTTGTTTTCCTTTCTTCAGCTTCTAATTCCTGTTTCTTCATTTCCACTAACTCTGACTTCAACTTCTCATTCTCTAATTTCAAATTTCGAATCAGAGTTTCAAATGTATCATTATTTTTCATCAACTCAACCTTTGATTTCTCATTGTCCATTTTAACCTGTTCTAGCTCACTAACAAGAGCTTGTTCTTTATCAAGAAGATTGTTCTTCATTGAACTCATCTCATCTTGCAGCTCCTTTTTCTCCATAAGTAATTTTCCAATATTGTTTTGTTTTACTTCAGTCACTTTCTCCTGTTGACACAGAACCTTTCTGAGTTCTTGATTACCCCAATCAAGCTCTGCTACTCTGTTATCCAGAACTTTCATGTTCTGCTCCATAGTGATTTGCTTAGTAATCTTTTCTTTCAAAAGAGTTACCTCAGATTCCAGGCTCTGAATTTGAGCCACATGTGTATTGCAATCATCGTTACTCTCTTCTCCAATATCTATGTTCATTAATGAGGTCACCTCATTATTAACCAACTCATTTCTCTCTCTGTCAAGTTTATTTTGTATTAATTGTCTTAATGAGGTAACTTCATCTTCTAACTCTTTTTTCTGTCTAAGAGAGAATTCACCAAATTTCCTATTATCCGCTATCAATTCCGTCACTTTACTCTTCAATGTAGCATTTTCATCATTCATTTCTGATAACTTATCAGTAAGAGCTTTCTTATCACTTTGAAGCTCATCAGTTGATAAATATAAGCTCACTAGAACATCACCAGAGTTAAATGCTGTGTTGTTGTGTTGCTCGTTGTTTGAGTATGGAATGTCAACTCGACCTACGCAGTGGTGTGTAGACATAGATTGTGAGTATAATATGCGAATGATAAGAAGAGTTCGTGGTGTTGACAAATGGTCTCTTTCTCACACTCATGTATGGCTGGAAGTCATCGACACCAACGACTGTACCTTTGCTACAGTTTAATTGGACGTACACACTCGACAGCACGAATAGTGACAAATCACAGGTTGGCATAATACATCATGGTACAGTGGATAAATGGTCTTGCAATGATACATGGGCACTCATGTAGAATAATAGCATAATGGACTGTCAGTGGACAAGCACTCAGTATTGCCCATACATATATATATATATATCATCTGAGTTTAATGACAAAGCACGTCAGATTATAAACAATATTCAAGATGGCTTCTAGACCTAACCTCGTCTAGCGAAGATTCCTTAACATAATGTTCAGCACATATTTTTTCATATAATCATATTGAACCGCTAGTAATGGGTTCTCATGTGTAGCAGTGATCTCTGGACTCATCAAGCGATAATACAGGGCATCCCTTTCTCTTCTTGAAAGTCACAAAATATTTGGATACAAGATGGCTTCTCTCGTGAGCTGTCACTAACGTTTGGATACAGATAATGAATCTGTATTAAAGTTAGTCATTCATTAAATGTTCTCATTGCTCTGTAGATTCTATCATGATACAATTGACTTCATCATACAAGATATAGTGCTGCTAGAAATGAATGTCGTTTTCATCTAGTTAAATATATTCTCTCAGACGTACAAATCGTGCCTATCGAAAAACGGTGGCTTCGTAAGAGAGTTCATAAGGAGTATCTTTTGTTACCTTGGTATCAGAAATATGATTCTGCCATTCCTTGGCAATACGAATAAACACTGGGGTAAAGCATACACGATAGGTCTAGACGACTATCACTTTCCCCATAAATACTGAGATCACTTTTTCCGGCGACAAGCCGACACAGAAAAATCACAGCCCCATCAGGGCGAAGCCAAATCACACCTCTCTAGCGACACATCCGCCGAACAGCCCTTTGACCTTTCTCTCGACAAAAGACCATATAGTTCGACTTAGATATGTAAAGATATACAGATATAAGACAGACTCGTCCTACCCAGACAAACAATACACATAAATTCAGGCCATAGATACACTGAAGCAAGAACAACCTATTTCTACCCAAACAAAGAATAAATCGCAGTAAAACTGGATTCATCCGCGGAGTTCGATCGAAAGTGACGACACTCCTTTCAAGGGAAGTAACTCAATAATGACTTTTCCTTAAGCACTAAAAAGTATCTATTTTGTTTACAAAATATTTGCGAACATAACAAGCATACAAATGTATTATATTGTAAGATATCAAAGACTGCACGTAACAGTCAGCTGGGATTTCCAGACAAAATGTCTGAAACTGCGACTCTAAGGTGTAAATATTCGCTCCTACTTAAGCGTTCGGCCGATGCAACTCGTTGTTGACCGGTGAAAAATGCAGACGGATGTCGGCTCTCTCATAGCCTTCTCACGCGTTTACATCGAGAATCTAACTCAAGAGTGTCGTGTCATCTGAAGGTGCAGACCCAAGTCGGCTCGATGTCTGAGATAGCTGCAACTTAATTGCCCTTCTCGTCTGACTGACATCTAAGTAATAGAATTACATATCCCAGTACGAGAAAAAACAAGGTAAAGATTGAGAATACTGAAGAAAATATTTTTCGCAAACGAGTGATGCGAAAAATACAGGAAAAACAAGTAAGGAAAGATAATAAAATAAAGGATGCGGGTGAGAGAATAGGAAGAAAATGTAGGCAATTTAATGATATAAAGACCTACGTGACAACAAGTACGGAGTCTCTTAGGTTTGATCCAATTTTACGGACGATTCATTCCGAATCTGTCCTCCATTATGGCACCGCTTTCTACTTTATTGAAGAAAGGATCGCCTAATCTGATCCGCTGGTCTCAAGAATGTCAATCCTCATTGGACCAGGTTAAAACTCTATTTTCATCTCCACCTATCCTTAGGTTACCTACTATTGAGAAGACTTTTGTTCTTCGAAGTGACGCCTCGTCAACTGGGATTGGGGCAGCACTTATGCAGGAGTATTCTGATACTCTGCATCCAGTGATGTATATCTCTAGGAAATTAAATGCTGCAGAAAAGAATTACTCGGTTTTAGACCGTGAGTTATTGGCTATGGTATGGTCTATTCTGAAGTTACAAAGATTTCTTCTAGGCGCACATTTCATTGTGGAAACCGACCAGAAAGAGCTTACTGCTATTCAGAGCAAACACTTGAAGAGCTCGAGGTCTACTCGATATGCCATAGCTCTTCAACCATTTCATTTCACTCTGCGAGCTATCCGTGGTTCGGATAATGTGATGGCAGACATTCTGTCCAGATGCCCACACGATTCCACATAATTCTTCTGTCATATATATTTCCTGATATACAGTTCAATACTATAATGACATATTAGCTCATATTTTCTCACTTTTTGGGAACTTATAACGTTGTACCATGTAATTTCCTTTTTTCTGTTACCGATTTGATCATAACAGAAGAAGGCTTAGTTAGCGATATACGGGCCAAAAGATCACATGGCCACATTTAGATATTATATTTTAATGATTGTATTAAGAGATTTAACATTTGTCTTAAAGATTTGTGTTATTGATATGTTCGCAGCACATCATTGAAGTCTGCGAGATTTTGTACATTGTGGAACTTTGAAGTTATCAAGTCCTGTCCTGGATTGGGAGCGGATGATGTCCACATCTTCTTGTATCGATTGTATTTATGTCTACGAGGAACAGCACATGTATTAGTAATGATTAATAATGCATTATTTAATGTACTCTTTGTTTGAATATGTGTAATATTATAGTGCGGTATATCAGTATATTACACCACTGTTTGCACAACACTTCATTGTATAATACTATGATAATATAGTTAATTTCATAGATTTGTATGAGTATAATTTGACTTGCATTATGATGTTGCCATCACTGTGGCGTGTGTTGGTGGCACCTTCCTGGAAGATATACGCGTATAATTAGGGAAATATTTTCTCTAAGGATCTGGGATATAATCTCAGTTTCGCTCCATGTGTCGAGCTAGCCTCATTTTTAGGCAATATATCCGCGCATCATATGTGCGTTAGGAGCCTGGGGTTTTTTCCGGCTCCAGGATTCAAAAAAAAAATGTTTCATTTTTTTCCCCGGGAGGGTGCGGTAATGTTACGCACAGATCATTTTTTCTAAAGTCATTATATGATCATTTTTCCTAAAGTCATTGTATGATCATTTTTTGCTAAAGACATTGTATTATTAGATTGACTGAAATGTACACTTTAATTTTTTTTCGGTCAAAGCTACATAACTCTGGATAATTGAGATTATCATTTAATATGATGTTACCTCCTCTTGTGACGAGACACGTTCGGTCCATATTTTTTGAACGAAGTGTGATCATTCTCCTTATTTGGTAGTATCGGTCAACTGTTGTTGGAATGTCTGAAACCAGTGTTGAGGTCTCTGTTCATGTCCATATAAGGCTTGATCTAGTATAAATCTTTATCTGGAATGTTCCTAGATCGTCTTGTTTGACTGCTATTCAAGTAGATGCGTTCTGCGCATGTCCGGACGCGAGGCGTCTGGGAAGTTTCTTTTGTCTGGGAGTCGATGGAAAAGTTGTGAAGCAGAGAAGACGCGTTTTGGCGTCTCTGTGATTTTGTTAGGGAATTAGGAGCCTTATTGTGAGATAGTTAGCTTACAAGGTCCTTCCCTTGAGTATTCTAAAAACGCCTGGAGGCGTATGTTTTCTGTGGTGTGGATTTTCGAACGAAGGTAATGCCTCATTTACATCCAATCTGTAACTTTACTTTATGTTTGACAATGGTCGATCTCTGCTCACGTATGCATTACAGAAAGGGAGGTTCCTCTAATAGAAGTCACGCCCCAGGTATCTTCATACCTGAGATCTATATGTACACGGGTCATACTCAGCCCGAAGGACAGTTCTTTGTTCTATGAACGTCGCTGTGTGTAAGCGATTATGCCTACATCAAGGTTAGACTTAGGAATGCCTGTAAAGGTCAGTTTGACCTGCACTCCTGGAATGCCATCCTCGTGCGACTTATGATTTGACTCATTTAGCACATCTGAACAGTAAGAGGATTTTTTGTTGATGTACTTTTGTATTTGGAGCCAACCATATAATCCCTTGGCGCCACATGATCTTTCTTGAGAATATGCCAAATGCATTGATGATTTATGTATGCTGATATTCGTGAATGTCATGACTTTGCCCTATTGTGAACTGGATGTAACGTACCTGTACCTGTGGCGTCAAAGTAAATGATGAAAAACGTCAAGAGCAGTTTACCCATTAATGACTTCACATGTCGTACCCTATGTGCTGTAACTCTGTGAACTACATCACTACTATACACAGCAACAACAACAACACAAAACCAGATAAGACACCCTACATCTTGAACTATAATACCTGATGTCGATAGGGGTGGTATTGTGACCGGGCTGAAGGTTTTCCAACGAAATTAGACTTATATTTACAACGTCCATGGTGGTCAGTTCTGCCATTATCATTTTATGGAAGCATCACAATAGCGGCCTTATCACCAAAGAGGAGCGAGCCCTAAATCCACCCTTATCACTATGGTTCTCTTGTGTGTTCGGTGGAGAATGACGCCACTAAAAGTCTCCTCACGACTTAGCTAAAGCAGCCATTTCTATATCTCTCCTTTATCCACATCGTTTATCCGCCTCTGACATTTCCCTCCATCTAGTCTGACTGATTGTCTCTGCATATCGTCTCCACGTTTCTGTCCTGTCCGCAAGCATTTTATCTAGGTTGTATACTGGGTACTCCCGTTCTCTACTCCTATTTGTATATTTACTCCCTTCTTCCTTACTTCTTCTACTGTTCTCTCCTCTTCTATAAGTCCTTTTGTGTCCGTGATTACTGTCACTCTCCTCAGACACTACACTGTCTGAGTCAGTCGACACCGATTCTGAAGACCACCTCCGTCTACTGCTATATTCTGCTTCATTAACCGTCTGTCGACTTTTTCTCCAGGTCGAACTATCCTCTTCTTTGTAATCTTTATTCCATGTGTCCTCCACATACTCCTCTCCATTCAATATTTCGATTACAAGTTTGTGAACTTCTTTTTGCCTTTTTGATAAGTCTGTATCAAATTTTACTTCCAGCAATTTCCACACCTTCAATGTTGTCAAGGTGTTGAGATCGGCTCCTCTTATGATACTTTTTATTGCCTTCTAAATCTCATTTACACTTGGTTCAGCCATTTTGATAATTTTCTTCGTCTTTATCTGATTTATACATCTAAGATCACTGTTCTCATTTTTCCGCCAATAAATTCTATTGCCTTCGTCGTCCGTTGTATGATCGAGTTCGTCCGACCTGTAGCCTTGGGCATTTTGGTCGCAGTCCGTAACTCTATCTTCCCCACTTGCCAAATCGGATTCTGATTTTATGTCAAGTTGGTACTTTTCGTGTACTGTATATACTTCTTCCAGTCTTGTCTTCTGTACTGCTCTTGTACGCCTATAAGATGTGTCCATGTCCTGTACTTTTTGTGGACTTGCTTTCTTAGGATTCCTTCTTACTGCGGTTCTTATATGCCTGTTCGATGCCTCAGTGTTCTGCGTTTCTTCTATCCTATCCTTTCTATTGTCCACCTTCACTGATCGTTCTTTCTCTTGCAGTAATATCTGCATCGGTTCATCCTTCTTATTCTTCACCTCGGTGTTATCCCTATGCTGTGGTACTACTACTTCTTTAGCCGTTTGTCGGGTCGTCCCTTTTATACTGAATGGTATCTTAGATTTTCTCACTTTAAATATTCCGGAGCTATTATAGACCGAAAGGGAGGCATCAAAAAAGAGTTGGCCACTCGAAAAGCAGCAGCTGGGAGACTTTTTCAGGCCGTAAATCGAGGACTTCTCAGCAAGAGAGAGGTTGGTAAGAAAACGAAGATGGCTGTATACCGCTCCACCTATGTACCAGTCTTGACATATGGATGCGAGTCATGGGCAATGACTACAACCCATAAAAGCCAGATCCAAACCTCAGAAATGAGGTATCTGAGGAAGGTGGTTGAAGTAACAAGAAGAGACATGGTCCGAAACCAGACGATACGTCAAGGCCTAAAATCCCACCCACTGCAGACCCACGTAGAACAGTCCCAACTAAGATGGTTTGGCCATGTCTGCAGACTGGGAGATGATCGGTTACCACGACACGCATGGGAAACAAAGAGCCAGGGATCCAGATCCCCAGGACGACCCAGAGTCCGCAGGGAGGACAACATTAGACAATCTTTGAAGGACCGAGGACTAGAATGGAACCAGGCCAGGAGGAAGACAGCCGATAGGATAGTCTGGCGCTCTCTCTTCCAAACCTCTACACCTCACGGTAGAAGAGGAACGACTAAGTAAGTAAGTATGTAAGGTATTTTAGATTTTCTCGTATTGTCTAATACATGGGACCATGTTTCCTTTCCTCTCATGACGTCTTTATTATCATTTTGTGCTGACCCCAAGTGTGACGCTACAGTATCTATCTCCGTTTGTGTTCCGGCTCTAATAATCTTTGTTTTATTCGATTCTGTTTCTTGTGTTGTAGTCCCAGGTTGATTATTATTCATAGGTGTCAACTGTGTCCTATTTGTTTTTACATCACTCACCTGTTGATGTCTGTTAAAGGTTATTCTCCACTGTTTTACTGGCTTTATATGTGCTCTTAGTCCATCTTCTGTTGTTATCATACATTGTTATCATATACTTCTGTTGTTAGTCACTCGTAACATTATTTATTTCCCATATATTTCCTTGTTTTATTCCATTGGTAAAATTTCTCACTGCAATGCGACAGTGTCTTTTATTGAGACTTCCAATGTGCCCCTCCAGCAGCTGTTTCTAGAATTTTGTTTTTGTCATTATTTTCTCTACATTGTCTATTTTGTGTATTTTGATGACACCTTTCCCACTTATTGTCTTGTTCCTTCCTGTTTTCATATCATATGTGGCATTTGTTTTGTGTCTCTGGCTCTTTGTTACTGTCCAACGCTCTGTGGTGTTCGCGGTAACATCCTTCCTGAGCCATTCCTATTCTATATATTTGCGGTTCTCTATCACAAGTGTGACAATGTCCTTTCCCCCTCGTATCGTATGACTTATACTCTGATTGAAGATCTCTTTCATTGAGTAATGTGTCTAATCGCCTGCACATAAAATCTGTTTCTAATGTCCACTTGTAACACGTAGTTGTGCTACATCTTCCTAACGGCTGTGCTCCAGGTACTTTTGTACTACACATTACGTTACAGGAGTTCACACGTATTCTTGCTTGACTGGAGACGACGTACAGCTGTGATGACCTTTTCAAACAGATGGATGGAGAGAAAAAATGTTTCGTACCTTGCCTTGCTTGTGATTCGGTCTGGCGATTCTCGATGTCAACACTTTAAGCTGTCCACAATGTTGGTACTCGATGTCGTTCTGTTTCTTGCTGCTGTGTCTATTGTTGACGTTATTCTGTTTCTTGTTGCGCTGCTTGCTGTTGACGTTGTTTTGTTTCTTGATTCTGTGTCTATTATTGACGTTATTTTGTTTCTTGCTGCACTGTTTGTTTTGTTGTGTACCATCAATGCCTCTCTGCGTAGCTGTCAATACTTTTTTAAGTTGGTCTCGGCACCAATTCTTTAAAGGTGTGGTGTTCTTCGTTGACATTTCTTCATTGTCCACATCAGGGTATAGTTGACGAACTCTGTAGGTTACCTTAAGTCAAGACATGCGTCGACATCAGGTTTTCATAGCACATCACGGCAAATCATTTAATGTAAATAAAATGTCACTGGAATAGGCTAGTACCGAACTTTCATGCGCAGCTCAGTAACAAACACCATGGTCGGGTGTTATCTAGTGACTGGACACATACACGTTGTAAGCAAACGTTAAAACATCACGTGGGTACACATCGGCCTGGCGAGCACGAAGTCAAGAAGATCTTCTGTATAATCGGGGAAAACGCCACGGCCAACTGAAAATTAGTGTTTATTTACGGCACCAACAATCCTTATGTCACCTTGTCACTATAGCACAATTCTACTGTGTGTCAGTCTGCTTTGGTAGATAGCAATGTCAATACTGCCTGAGGTTGGTCTCGGCACCAGAATTATATAATGTGACCACCTGCGCTAACAGGCGGTTACCTCACATGGCCGTTGCATGCACAGGTTCTTTGCCTCAAGTGTTGGTGATTGACTTTATGGTTAATGAATTTACTTTACAACAGTCACACACACAGCGAGCGATGACACAACGCCAAACAGAGCTTCCATATAACTAGTCAACGCCACAGTCAACTGAAAATAGTCTATTTACACTGATGTGGACAACTGCTGTTACTTGGACCTCTAACAATCTTGGCCCGTCACTCTTCCTTCCTCAACTCTCGTTCAGCATTGAAACTACACATTATAGCGTCTACCCGTCAATTGTTGTTCAGGTGCTATCAGTATCTACCTCTGTTCTTTCTTCCTAACAAATCATTGTCTATTGTTATATGTCGTTCTATGTTCAGGTTATCTATGTAATACCGGACGCCTCCGGGGTTGTTCTTTTCTTTTCTATAGATAAAGAATAGGCCTACTGTATAGATGTAATAAATTTCCCCCTACGTACCTTTTTCCCTTCTGAATAGAATCTAACTCACATCACTGTTCTTCCTTCCTAGACAATAATTCTTATTGTCAAATATGTTTGGTTAATCACCATCCAATCTAGTATCCTTCTTTGAGAATTTTCATAACACGTTTTATTTAACTATTGCCTTCAGCATGGCTACCCTTGTCTCTCTCGGGTATATGTGCGACCTGCACTGCTTAACTCACGCTTCTGACTCTCCCTGGAAAGCGTGCCTCACTGGATTTTCGTTCACCTATTTTCTCATGCATATTCGTATTCGCGCATCCCCGTTTTCTACTCTATCTAGACTTTCCTATATCTGATTCTCATTATTCGTTCCCTTATCTACCACAAAGCTCAGCAGCCCTAGTTAAACAACAATTGTTAATGCAATAGAATGTATGGAACATTTATTATCTGCTTTAACTAAAGTGAACTTGGTATTCTTTATTTGTTTCAGTCTAATGTACTTTATTCTTCACCATATCGTATCACATGTCAGTATCTACAATGTTCTTTACTTCAATGTTTTTCTTCTGTGTTTTCCAGTTCACAATGAAAGGATTCATTTATTGAACATTCGCCATTTTTCTTCTCCAGATGTAAGTCTGAATTATTTAAGCTACTTAATTAATCGTTCCTCTTCTACTCTGGTACGTAGAAGTTTGGAGAGAGTGCCAAACTATCCTAACGGTTGTCTTCCTCCTGGCCTGGTTCCAATCTGTCCTCGGTCATTCAGAGACTGTCTAATGTTATCCTCCCAGCAAACTCTGGGTCGTCCAGGAGGCCTGTATCCTGTCTCATGGTTTCCCATATTTGTCGTGGTTAACGATTTTGTCCCATTCTGCAGACATAGCCAAATCATCGTAATTGGGACTGCTCGGCTTGAATCTATAGGGGTTGAGTTTTGAAGCCATGACGTATCGTCTGGTTGCGGAACATGTTTTCTCTTGTTTCAACCACCTTCCTCAGATACCTCATTCTTAACGTTTGGAGCTGGCTTTTGTGGGTAGTAGTTTAAATTTGTTAATCTAAAGAAGATCAAAATATGATACTGTTGGGAGAAAATTCTATGTTATTATTTGTGTGGAGGTGGTGACTGTAGAATTAAGCAAATTGTGCTGGTAGAAACGCGAATATCGTAGGCTAAACACATATAATCATGCAGTGCAACTGGCACGCCATACAAACTGGTAAGTTCAAAATAGTCAACCATAATGCCAATCAAATCCAGTCCACAGAAAAGACATTTATTTGGCTCTGTTAAGAACAAAATAGGTTGTCTAGAGTTTTCTCTTTATTGTTTCTTGTAATCGTTCTTATAAATATTAATAATCGTCTTCCTACACCAACTGGAATAAACTGTCACTTGTTGAATGTTGAAATACAGAATCCAAAAACTTACAAAGATTCTCTGAAGACCTCTGAACGACCTTCATCTTTTTTAAATATAAATAAGACTTTCATGAGCGACACATTGCTCCAACATAATTTTTCATCTTGAAATCGAATACGGATTACTTCATTTTTTCCTCCTATTAATAATAATACGTTCGTGCTTTCCTAGCACATTTATAATTTTGTCCGTTTTCTTTATTCTTTATCAGTCATTCTTGACATACTATAATTTTCAACAATGTTCTTCTTCTTCTTCTTCCTCGTTCGCCCTGAAAAGGACGGTGGTTGCGTTGTGTCTGTTTACGCCTAAGCTGTGATATCTGCACCTTTCGGTCGACACATCCGACTTCAGCACGGCATTTTTTAGGGACCGGACAATGTTCATATTAATGTAGTTTCGTGCCTTCGTACACACTTTCTTTTAGTCGGCAAATAAATATATTCTTGAAATGTGTATAACTCTACAAGCAGGTTTTACTAACCTTGACATGTCTCTCAATACATACTTCGGGCAATCGCGCCTATTCTTTACCGTGGATTATACATATACTGATGAAATGGGTTTGTCCCATATTGAATCATAATTTGACATTATTTCTAAGTCAAAATCTAGACTCTTGAACCCATTTTATAAGTCGAATTCTCCATACATCATGAGTGGACCACGCCACATAAGCCGACACTGTCCAATACACAAAACGTAACTATGGACCCTTCGTCATGCTTCACTACCGTGCTTAGTCATAGTCAGTGACTACAGTTTTTAGTGTTTTGGTGAGGCACATCATGGTGCATAGCGATCTCTTCAAATATACTTTCTACAAGATCGCTTCGCCCCGTGATGCGCTCTCAACATTACCCCCACGTTCCGCGAGCGTTTGCCTCGGGTAAACGCTAGATAAGACCTTATGTTAATCACTGAGCCGATTAATCGACCCCTAATGGTATAAACGAAAGCCAAACTAATAATATATACCACTTTGTAAATGTCACAAGAGGGTTGATTATTATTGAAATTAATAGACATCCTGGACAAAAAGTTGTATCAGGTGATACCAGGATACTGCCAGATAAGAGACTGGTCTTATAAGAAATACCCCATTTTCTGAAAAGAATAAGGGTGTATCGATATCAAAGGTAGCATCAAGCTGTATACGTTTCTAGGTATGATAATATTATATGTTCCTAGATTCCTATGTGCTCCCTCTCATGATCCTCCTAAGATTATTCTAGTATTATTAGTATTGACTATGCTAGGGGAATTAACTAAATTATCTACCAACAAGAACTTGAACTCAATTTAAATAATTAAGTAAGTCTGTTGGTAAATATTTACATTTTTTTTTTACAGTTCTTATTTTCTTCTTGAAAATCTTTAACGAAAATCAAAAACTTAAATTACACAAGGAAATAAATAAACATTTGCAAATTGTTCAATAAAAATTAGCAAAGTTCTCTGAAGTCAAAGGAGGTTATCACTGGATTGACTATGCCCAATATTTGTCATCATTAATGTCTATACGCTTTGAGTGACTGCGATACGCTAACGTGGCCTTGTTGGTAACTCATCTGTAGACTAAATCTGGTTCTTCTGTGATCCTGGAAGCACAGTTTCTGATCCTCCTCCAGGCAGTATGTATTATCTAATTGGCCTTCTGAACACACAAGGCAGCTGCATCAAGGGTTCCCTCATTAATGGTTGACCTTATGATGTGTAGTTGGGTTTATAGAATATAACCTGAAACGAATTAGAGGTAACCCTTATATTGACCATCACTACCCCAATGTCACAAAAGTTGGGGACGATAGACAGTTTCAGACAGTGTGCTGGCAGATGCACAACAGACGTACAACAGTAACAACCAAATCTAGTTCAATGTGACCACAATTTCCCTCTAAATCCTTAGTTAGAGCCATTTGTCCATGATCCGCCTCCATACAATAATTAAGTCCTGTATAAACTATTAAGTAATAACTTAAACAATCCAGTTAAACAATCGCTTTCATCCTCCCTTACCTTCTTGGTGAGTGTGTCATTCCATCAATGAATAATTCTTTAAATGCTTTTCAAAACCTACAGACACACTTTTGCCACCATTCTCAATTATTTTGAAAATTTGGTTATCTTTTGATTCCAGAAATTTACACCGTAGTTCTAACACATCTAGACTACACACTTCCAACCGCGCAAGTGAATTAATCAATAGAAATACATATGTTTATATGCATATATATACATATAAAGATTATTTCTTACCCTCAGGCACATACAGTCGAGCTGTTAATGGTTGTAATGGTCTGCTCTCAGATACAGAAGGCAAGGCACTATGCACTAACACTTTTTGCGCTCGCTGTAATTGTCAAAATATGACTGGCCTATTTTGTTTAGCACACACGTTATTCATAGTCCAATTTCGGGCGTAAGAGGAGGTTTCCCTGCTCGCTAGTATTTGCATCCAAAAATGTTTGTAAAATCTGCCTAGATGTGCAAATCAGGAAAACTAAGATTTTATTTATCTACGTTATTCCTGGAGTGATTTTCTTCATCTAAAACTTAAAGCACGCCCTGTATTATTCTACATCTTCCTATCTAATAGTCTTTTATATTCCTAAGTTTTTTTTCATCTAACGTATCTGTGTTAGGTATGTATTAGTGAGTGTGTGGTAGAACAGTCACTCACAACACAGGTACGTAAATAATAGTCATGGATGGCCGTAAACATCTGGTGTAATTTAAATGTCGATTTATTAAGTCACAGCACGATCACGTTTACATTGATATACACACAGTCACATTACAAGTCATTGCAATACAATACTCTTCAACATTCATCAGCAGATCTATATCAAGGCCTAAAGTCCTCACGACTCATCTCTGCGCTATACTTATAATACTGCACCCAGCAGTTCACATAAATAATGGCCTAAAGTCCTCACTTATAATACTGCACCCAGCAGCTTACATAAATTATGGCCTAAAGTCCTCATGACTCACTTATAATACTGCACCCAGCAGTTCACATAAATTATGGCCTAAAGTCCTCACGACTCACTTATAATACTGCACCCAGCAGTTCACATAAATAATGGCCTAAAGTCCTCACGACTCATCTCTGCGCTAGACTTATAATACTGCACCCAGCAGTTCACATAAATTATGGCCTAAAGTCCTCATGACTCACTTATAATACTGCACCCAGCAGTTCACATAAATAATGGCCTAAAGTCCTCACGACTCACTTATAATACTGCACCCAGCAGTTCACATAAATAATGGCCTAAAGTCCTCACGACTCATCTCTGCGCTAGACTTATAATACTGCACCCAGCAGTTCACATAAATTATGGCCTAAAGTCCTCACGACTCATTTATACTTCTGCACCCAGCAGCTCACATAAATAATGGCCTAAACTACTCACGACTCGTCTCGGCGCGAGACTTATAATACTGCACCCAGCAGTTCACATAAATTATGGCCTAAAGTCCTCACGACTCACTTATAATACTGCACCCAGCAGTTCACATAAATAATGGCCTAAAGTCCTCACGACTCACTTATAATACTGCACCCAGCAGTTCACATAAATTATGGCCTAAAGTCCTCACGACTCACTTATAATACTGCACCCAGCAGTTCACATAAATAATGGCCTAAAGTCCTCACGACTCATCTCTGCGCTAGACTTATAATACTGCACCCAGCAGTTCACATAAATTATGGCCTAAAGTCCTCACGACTCATAATAGCTTCCTCAAAGCTTCACAAATACTTAATATGGCCTGTCCCAATCCTGGACTCATAATAGCTTCCTCAAAGCTTCACAAATACTTAATATGGCCTGTCCCAATCCTGGACTCATAATAGCTTCCTCAAAGCTTCACAAATACATAATATGGCCTATCCACACAGCACAAACATTAAGTCGACATTATTCAAAGCACTACGTAGGCATACATCCTCGAAAAACACACACAGACAGCGTTGACCACTCCCGGTCCAACGCTCCGAATCCCTCTTCTCCTCTCCGGGATCACACACTCTAGTCCCGCCAAAAAACCCAAAACGAGACTCCGCTGTTTTTGAACACAGCTCAAAAACAGTACAGAATAAATACATCTCAGCATTTGAGATAAAAGCGTTCGCACGCTTTCCTGTACTCTGTCACTCAAAATAAAAAGATATGTTTCTATTATAACGTTAAACAAACCTCAGCTTAATCAGGTATACAAGTATTGTAACTCATAATCTACTTTGCCCAAAAACATATTCCGAATTACTGCCCTTTCAAAGGATCAACTTGTTACAGTTTCCCACACACCCAGGAGAAAAAAATGATTCTATCATTTTTTTGAAAATTAACTCCCAAAACGAAAAAATTTAAAAGATAATGGAGTTCTAACCTATGTTTTACAAAATTCATCTTATGATAAGTCAGAAATAGTATATCTACAAAATATTAGCAGTAAATGTAAAGTAAATAACAATCATCCAACGTATGATTACTAAAATTAATCTATTAGAAAACCAAGCTAAGTATCTCAAAATTAATCTATTACAGAACTAAGTTAAGCATATACAATAATACTCAAACAAGCAACAAACAATCGTACTAGAAATGACAATATCAAACTAACGAAGTATAATTCGTAAAGAAGTAAAATATGAAATCATCATATGAAAAACAACAAATAATATCACAATGTCAAACTATGTGAAACAAATATAACTATCCCTGATCTAAAGTTACCTCATTACATGAACAATACAAAGAATGAAAGTCTAAGTAGCGTAACAGAAAAAAGTATACACGAAGCATAAAGTGAGACAAAGATGAAACACGGAAGTATAAACAACATATCAGATCATGCTGAAAAGACAACAGAAAAGATGTAAAGGGATGACGAACAGTCAACAAAACAGATAAAAAGTAAAGATGCACATGTAGAAAAAGTAGTAACAATACGTTATAACTATCTAAATTAAACATCATATTGTCTAACTTAATACAATCATAATCAAAAATTACAAAACAAAATACCAAAGTATATCTATACTAACAACACAAGGGAAAAAAACTTATGACAAAAAGAATAGTAAGTAATTTAGCCAAATTATAAAACTTATGCATAACTAATAATAAATTATACAAGATATCACACAAACAAAAATAAAACGCTATCAAAAGGTTTGCACTGACTCAAAGTCACGCGCTAAATACAGAAAAATGCATCAAACATTAAAAAAACAATTTCAAGGAACTAATGACACTACACATTACTAACCATAATATACAGACTAGCATTGGCGCAGAAAAAATATTACAACGTTCGAAAAAATACATTTTCAAAAAAAAAAATACAAAAAAGTTTCGTATCACTAAGTTGCATAAAAATAGTATTACATTTACAACCAATTCAAAGCTATAATGAATAAACTAACAAAGAAATCGACTTCAAGAAAATGAAGGACGTATGAACAATCTATCTCTAAACAGACACACATTAACAAATGTAAGTTTTTTTTTTTTCTCTTCAAAAAATATACATCACATAAAACACATGAGAAAAAATTCAAGTGCTCATGAATTATCTAAAAGTAATTATTGCACCATTACAACTAATGAGTTTTGTGCATAGGGCTGGCAAACTCAACATGTACAAAAGTTGTCTTAACAAAACTGCTACAACAACAAAAAACCAAAACAAACAACTGCAAGTTCAACAGTGGAATATAACTAACAATAGAAACACAAAATCATGGCAATCAAATAATGCATTAAATATTTCAAACGAAATTACATGTTATTGCAAAACAAGAACATATCATTTATTATAGTAACAAATACAAAAGAAAATTTTTACTGTTTTAATTATAAAAAAAAAATCAGATGCAAATCTATAGCTTCCCTTTCCTGTCAACTTACGCTTGAACGCACACAATGACCCAAAGTTGACCTCCTTTTCTCACAGTTAATATGTCACAGGAGCCTTGACTGTTATCGTAAAGTCGCTTCTGTCAAAATATATGAATGAAAATTTCCATTTTAATGAATGGTACAATCTAAGGAGAAAAAACGTAGAAGTCAAATTACAATTACCCATTATTTTGGTCCTTGTAAAGTAATGGTCGTTTCAAAATGCCCTCAGCTCTTCTTTTACAATCTCTAGACATCACAGAAGACATTACTGCCGTAGGCTGAAACAAAGTGTTATATTTACAACACCGAGACACTTTCTCGTGATGAACAACATTATCAGACATAGTATTTAAAACACCAGTGTTATTGTTACCTTGTTTATCTCTATTACAACTGACTCTGGGCTCATGTTGAGCAAAGTTAGCATACTTGCGCTTATTATTTGTTACATGATGAAAATATTTATTACTACAGTTGCTTTGTTTACAAACAATGACTCTAGACTTTTGCTGAGTCAAGTTATGTAGAGAAACATGTGAAGAGCTATTATCTCTCTTTATATTCTTGTCAATTCCTCTATTATAACAAATGTTATGTCTATAACCCAAGTTAGCATTGTTGTTGTTAACATATCTTCTTTGACAAAAATGTCCACTAGACAAGACTTGCTTTCTAGTAGCAAAATCATTACCAGATTGATAGTTTTTCTTACAGTTATTTCTACTATAACTTACAGAATTCTTCGGATCAAAATGTTGAAATCCGCTAAATTGTTTACAATTCCTTGGAGAATCAAAATTACCACTTGATAAACTCCCTTGGTACTGTCTAATCTTGTGATTATATCTCTTACTATCAATGTTTTTCTTTTCACCTATGGGAATATGTTTACCAATCCCGTCAAACTGGCTGTGCTGAGTTTGACAAGTAACTGAAACCTTAGAATGTTTATTTTCCTGCCCATAGTGGGTTTCATTCCTGGAAAATATAGTACTATGTTTATTCCCTGTTACAAGTTTATCAGAATCTGCAACAGTAAACACGTGATTGATTTTAGGAGCCTTAACTTTCAATTTCTCACATTTCTTTTCGTAATCAATAGAACTGGCTGAAACACAAGAATCTTTATTAGCCTGACGCCAAGAATTATCAATAGAGTCACTAGTACCACTAGCACTAGGGAAGTTGTATCTCCCACGAAAAGTTCTATGTTTACCATGTATGGCCTCTCTATGAGCAAAAAGTGTATGCGGCTGACTTTTCGCAACTTTCTGTCTATCACTGTCAACATAGACAGAAGACCACATTTTTTTATCTAAGACGATGTCAAGCAGGCCATTTATACGTTTTCTGGCCTCTGAAATTTCAATATCTCTATGCGCAATCTCTTGACTAAGTTTCTTATTTAAATCATTAAGAGCCAAAACTCTGCAACCTTCTTCTGCTAGCAATTTCTCAATCTTAGCAACCTTCTCTTTCTCAGCCGTCAACTCTACCAATGTCTCTTTTCCATCCTGCTCTTTATTTACCTTTATTGACTGTGTTTCATTCTCACCATTATTATTATTCACTAACTCATCGACTTCCCCTGGAAATACAGTATTCTTCTCTTCAAGTTTATCAAAACATACATCATGTATCATTACATTGTATAATCCTTCTCGCTCATTGGTTTCCGCTTTTAATTTTTCATACATGTCTTTTCTTCGTTGGATCTCTTGTGTAAGGTTTTCCACCTCCACATGCTTAACTTTTATCTGGACCTCCAATTCTTTAACCTTCAATAGTGAAGAATCCAAACTTGCTTGTACTCTAGCAAGTTCCAGGTTTGATCTATTTAAATCACCTGTAAGTTTAGCTAATTTTTCCTTAAGTTCACTCTCTTCAGCTTTACCCTTTAAGCAATTTTTTTCTTCCTCTCTGTTGACTCTTACTTCCTCATCTTCTAGCTTCTTTTCCTGATTGTCAGCAATTATATTGTGTATAACCTTCAATATATTGTCGTGTTCAACATGAATATTATTATACACAAATACACGAAGGTCGAGCAGCAGCAACTTTGCTAAATTCCTAGCCATTCTTAAATGAGGGATGGACTGAAATCTATTCTCAGCAAAATCTCTTAGTGCTCTCGACGCACTGACCAAAAATCCGTCCATCACGTGTGCTTCCAGTTCTGGTCCTTTTAATCTGGATTAAACATTAAACATTAAACAGCAACATTTTGGACTAGCCTTACTCCTCGATGCATTTTACTAGAGATTTCTCTCTTAATATACTACTTTTCTTGAATGTCTTTACACCTTCCTCTAAAGTAACATTAATTATCGAATTAGTGACCTCTTCCAGGTGGTACTTCTCTCATAATGCAGTAGTTACATGTCATCCGCTGTTCATTTGCACATATTAGGACTGCCATTTTGACTGTTCAATGATTTTGTAAACAAGACAGGAAAGTACGATCTGATTGGTTTGGGTATCATGCAATTCTCACAAAGTATGGCACGCGGTTTGGTAATAGTACTCAGAATACGTGTTGTGAAACAGACTACTTCACGACAATAGCCTCCCCATTCAAAAGCGTAAACCCTCTGTTGGAGCTTTCTGTCTGGATTCACAATCACGGCATTCTCCCAATATGGGGTTCCTCTTCCTTCCTACTCTCCTGGTTACCTTCAGGTGGGTGCCTACTCAAGAAATCTGCCCCAACATTCTGAGATCCAGAGATATACTCAATGGTAAACGAGTAAGGTTTGATCAAAAGAGACCACCTTATCAATCTTGCGTTACCATGTCTAGCCTTGGCAAGAAAAACCAGTGACTGGTGATCACTCTGGACCACGAAATGTCTACCATACAGATAGATCTGGAACTTCTTTATTGCCCAAACCAACGCCAAACATTCTTTCTCAATCGTGGAGTAATTTCTTTCTGCCTTATTTAATTTGCGGCTGCCATAGGCAACAGGGTTTAATTCTCCGGGCTGTGATTGTGATCTGTGCAATAATGTTGCCCCTAACCCTACGTTGCTAGCGTCAGTCCTAACCACATACTCTTGACTTAGATCTGGAAGTCTCAGTATAGGCCTACTGGTGAGTTTCTGCTTCAGCTCTGTATAAGCTTGCGCACAATCCGCCGTCCACTCTATTTTGTCTGGCTTCCCTTTCTTAGTTAAGTCAGTCAGAGGAGTACACACACTGTTGAAATTTTTGATGTATTTCTGGTAAAACCCACACAGTGAGACAAAGGATCTCACATCTTTCTTGCTTTGTAGTCTTGGCGCTCTCTGTAGTTTTTCTAAATTCTTGGGGGTCAGGGATCATATTACCCTGATTTACTGTGTGCCCCTGGCAACCAATTCAACATTCAGTAGGGCGAGCTGCCAAATTTTTCTCTCTGAGTCTATCCAATAACATTTCCAGAGATGATAGATGTTCCTCAAATGTTTATGTGGCGATGAGGATGTCATCCATGAAATTAGTGATAGCTGGGTTTTGCAGGGGATCCAATAATTTCCTCATCATCCTGGAGAAAACACTCGGAGCATTATTCAATCCAAAAGGCAACATATTGAATTCACAGTGCCCCTCGGAGGTGCTAAAGGCCAGTAATGGTCTGATCTCAGGTTTGACGGGAATCTGGTAATATCCTTTACTTAGATCCACCTTAGAAAAATATTTTGCCTTATTTAACCTGGCAAACAACTGATTTGTGTCCGGTAATGGATCCACCTGAGACTCTGTGACAGCATTCAATTTCCTATAAACAATACAGAGTCTATGTTCCCCCGGTGGGTTTTCTCAGCAAAACCACACTGGAGCTATAAGAAGATTTACTATGGGAGATGATAAATTCTTGCAATAAGTACTCTATCTCTCCCTTTAAAGCTTGTTCTTTGGCGAAAGGAATTTTTTAGGCTTTTATACAGATTGGTGTTGGGTCTAGTAATCTCATGTCATATTCCAACAAGTTTGTGTGCCCCGGTTTGTCCGTTAACATGTCTGTATGATTTTATTAAACTTTTTGAATCTGCTCCCTCTGCCCTTTTGTCAAGTGGTTACTGACTTTAACCTGCGCAGGAGTTTCACAGGGTCTTAAGGGGTATTCACATGAGGTGAGAGGTTCATTCTACATCTCAGTAGCTATGGCCAGGGTCATTAAATGGGCACCTTCCGAAACTTTTCTATCATGATATTTCTTGAGTAGGTTCACATGATAGACCTTTTCTTTTCCCTTTTTCTCTATCTTGTTATTAGTTCTAGACAGCTTTTCTAGAACGGTGTACGGTCCATGCCATCCTATTTGAAGTTTGTTGCTGCTGCCGGGTAACAGAAGAAGCACCTTCTCCCCAACAGCTAGCTCTCTATCCTTCTCCTTCTTGTTATAATATGCAGCAAGTTTTCTTCTGGCTTTCCTCAGATTATCATTTGCTAATTTCCAGCTAGATTTTAAGCGGGATTTCAACTCGTTCACATACTGGTATGATGAGGTTACAGCCTCTTCTGCTTTCTTATCTGTCCTTGTCCTCATTAATGCTTCTAATGGACCTTTGATGGGCCGACAAAATAACAACGTTGCCGGTGCCATACCTGTCGAGCTGTGGGGGACTTCTCGGTAAACAAATAATGCAGCGGGTAAGTAGAGATCCCACGTATCAGGTTTTTCATGTGCCAGCGGATGTTATGGCTTTTTGGCAGTTTTCGAAAACAAGGCTCTAATGAGCTATCTTCAGCTTGAGCCTTCCTCAGGTCCTCTGAATGAGTGTTTATAGGGCTGTCTTCTCCTTCCTAGACTGTGACCTGGTCTGTACTGCGGCCATGATCACAGGTCGTTTGGGATTTCCCAAAAACACATATCTACACCCCAATATCAGAGGGTAGATTGGTTCCTTTATCACTGCTGTTCTAATCACTCCTTCCACATAGCGAGTCCTGACATTTATCCTAGCTATGGGAAGTGTCATGGCTGCTATATCCTTGGTTGCTACTTGTATCTCCACCGTTTCTGTGGTATATTGATCAGGGTGCATCAGGGTAGAACTCACGACTGAGTCAAAATCCAATCCAGTATCATAAAGGCACATGATAGTAGTACCGTTACAAGTTACTTCTTCACACACAGGGGGGTGATGAAGGTTATTCTGACTTGGGGACAGTTCCTTCTTTCCCTTGTTCCCTGTTGCTAGACATGCAGCGAGATATGGAGGATATTTTTCTTCCTACAGTACCTAGTATTGTGGTTGTTCATTTTACAAATTTTACACCACTTATCTAACTGTCTGTAGGGTTTCTTATCTTGTACCTGAGGGCTCCTATCTCTCTGGTCAAGTTTAGGTTTGTCATAACCTTGTTTGTATGTGTGTTGTTGTTGGTCCATATTATCATACGTATTCTGGTTTTGTGGTGGCCTACTACTTTCTCCTTGCTTCCTCTTAACTCCAGCTATTTCTGACTGAGCCGCTTGATATCTCTCAGCAACTGTTAAAATCTCCCCCAATCTCACTGCACCTTGTTCCATAAGAAAGGTTCTCATGTCTGGAGTCATAGACTCACTTACTTGTTCCATCATGACCATTTCTTTTAGGTCTTGAGATTTTCCCAGAGCAGTCCACTTCTCCAAATAGGTTTCTAATCTGGCAGATAATTGGTGGTAGTTTTCTCCAGGAAGTAGCTTAGCAGTACGGAATTTCTTCCTAAAAAATTCTGAGTTCTTTTCATATCCAACCAGCAATGCCTGTTTCAAGATTTCATAATCTTCCTGGTCTTCTTTAGCAAGTTTTTGCATAAACTTCATGAGAAGCTCCTCTCAGCCCTTGTGATAACTTAAAGCTCCATTTCTCTTTCTCTAGAAAATAGTTTGTTGCCAACCTCTCATATCTACTTAGATATGACTCAATTTCATCCTCTTTCTCCACAAATGGATCCAAGTGAAAGTTCATGGCTCCATTAGAGGGACCTTGACTTGCACTAAGGTCAGAGATAGTTGGACTAATGCCATTACCTGTAACAGTTTCTTGAAGTTCACGCTCTTTCATTCTCAATTCATGTTCCCTTTGCAACCTCTTTTCCTCTTTCTCGGCCTCCATTTGCAATCTCTTAGCTTCAGCCTCTCTTTCGGCAGCCTGCCTTCTCTCCTCAGCTTCCAATTTCTTCTATTTGTAATCTCCTTTCTGTTTCCAACTTCTTATCTACTCTTTCTATAAACTTGTCACACTCAGGAGTGACATATTGAATAAGAGCCTCCCCACTTAACCCAAACTCCTTTGCCGTCTGCACTGCAGCAGATCTAAACTTTGCCAAGTCTGCCATACTCATACACTACTAACTTGCAGACACTCTTTTATAAACCAATCTAAAAATTTAACAACACTAATTAACACAAACACACTTAATTAAAAGACTTCTGTCAGTGTATCCAGTCACCACACTATTATTTTGTACTCAATAGTACTTCAAAGTGTTTTATTTAGTTTTAGTTTTTGCTAAAATGTATTTTATTATTTACATTTACTCCTACTGCTAACTCAGAGGATGTAAGTAATACTGTAAGACTGCATGTCTCAAAGAAAAGACCTCTGGGTGGTACATGAATTCCCGGACTGAGACACCAGTGTCACGAGAAGGTAGATTATTATTGAAATTAATAGATATCCTAAACAAAAAGTTGTATCAGGTGATACCAGGATACTGCCAGAAATACCCTCTTTTCTGAAAAGAATAAGGGTGTATCGACATCAAAGGTAGCATCAAGCTGTATAAGTTTCTAGGTATGATAATATTATATGTTCGTAGATTCCTATGGGCTCCCTCTCAAGATCCTCCTAAGATTATATTAATATTATTAGTATTGACTCTGCTAGGGGAATTAACTAAATTATCTACCAACAAGAACTTGAACTCAATTTAAATAATTAAGTAAGTCTGCTGGTAAATATACACAATTTATTTGTACAGTTCATATTTTCTTCTTGAAAATCTTTAACGAAAATCAAATCTTAAATTACACAAGGAAATAAATAAGCACTTGCAAATTGTTCAATAAAAATTAGCAAAGGTCTCTGAAGTCAAAGGAGGTTATCACTGGATTGACTATGCCCAAGATGAGTCATCATTAATGTCTATACGTTTTGAGTGACTGCGATACGCTAACGTGGCCTTGTTGGTAACTCATCTGTAGACTGAAGCTGGTTCTTCTGTGATCCTGGAAGCACAGTTTCTGATCCTCCTCCAATCAGTAGGTACTATCTGATTGGCTTTCTGAACACACAAGGCAGCTGCAACATGGGTTCCCTCATTAATTATTGACATTATGATGTGTAGTTAGGTTTACAGGATATAGCCCGAAACGAATTAGAGGTAACCCCTGTATTGACCTTCACTATCCCAATGTCACAAAAGTTGGTGACGATAGACAGTTTCAGACAGTGTGCTGGCAGATGCACAACAGATGTGCAACAGTAACAACCAAATCTAGTTCAATGTGACCACAATTTCCCTCTAAATCCTTAGTTAGAGCCATTTATGAATGATCCGCCTCCATACATGATTAGGTCCTGTATAAACTGTTAAGTAATAACTTAAACAATCCAGTGAAACAATCGCTTTCATCCTCCCTTACGTTCCTGGTGAGTGTGTCATTCCATCAAGAAATAATTCTTCAAATGCTTTTTTAATCCTACAGACACACATTTGCCACCATTCTCAATTATTGTGAATAATCACACGGTTGGCTTTTGCCTCTAGAAATTTACACAATAGTTCTAACACATCTAGACTACACACTTCCTACCGCTCAAGTGAATTAATCAATAGAAATACATATGTTTATATGCATATATATATACATATATATATTCTTTCTTACCCTCAAGCACATACAGTCGAGCTGTTAATGGTTGTAATGGTCTGCTCTCAGATACAGAAGGCAAGGCACTATGCACTAACACTTTTGCGCTCCCTGTAATTTTCAAAATGTGACTGGCCTATTTTGTTTAGCACACACGTTATTTATAGTCCAATTTCGGGCGTCAGATGAGGTTTCCCTGCTCGCTAGTATTTGCATCCAAAAATGTTTGTAAAATCTGCCTAGGTGTGCAAATCAGAAAAACTAAGATTCTATTTATCTACCTTATTCCTGGAGCTTAAAGACGCATTGTATTATTCTACATCTTCCCATCTAATAGTAGTTTACATTCCTAAGTGCATTTTATTATATGCGTACTTTAAACAGCAAAATTTTGAACTAGCCTAACTCCTCGATGCATTTCACTAGAGATTTCTCTCTTAATATACTACTTTTCTTGAATGTTTTTACACCTACCTCTAAAGTAACATAAATTATCGAATTAGTGACCTCTTCCAGGTGGTACTTCTCTCATAATGCAGTAGTTAACGTCATCCGCTGTTCATTTGCACATATTAGGACTGCCATTTTGACTGTTCAATGCTTTTGTAAACAAGACAAGAAAGTACGATCCTATTGGTTTGGGTATCATGCAGTTCTCACAAAGTATGGCGCTCGGTTTGGTTAGAGTACTCAGAATACGTGTTGTGAAACAGAGCACTTCAGGACAGTAGATATGTTGAAATAATATATGTAGTTAATGAACTACTAATAATTAATAAATAATACTAATAATGAATTAATCTCGATATAAATTAAAAGTTATAGAGTTCATCATCTTTGAACATCATATTTTTAATCGGCAAATAAAAGTATTCTTGAAATGTTTATAGCTCTACATGCAGGTTTTACTAACCTTGACATGTCTCTCAATACATACTTCGGGCAATCGCGCCTATTCTTTACCGTGGATTATACATATACTGATGAAATGGGTTTGTACCATATTGAATCATAATCTGACATTATTTCTGAGTCAAAATCTAGACTCTTGAACCCATTTTATCAGTCGAATTCTCTATACATCGTGAGTGGACCACGCCACATACGCCGACACTGTCCAATACACAAAACGTAACTATAGACCCTTCGTCATGCTTCACTACCGTGCTTAGTCATAGTCAATGACCATAGTGTGGTGAAAAATTCTAATACCCATATATAAATTAGAACATAAATATAAAGCAGAAAGCAAATATAAGTAGTGCTTACTTTGAATTGACCCACCTGCATTAATCCATGATAAAAATAAAATCAGCGAAACGTTGATGCAGACTTTCTAAGCCGCCATCCATGCGATGAGAATCAGACTAATCACCAGGCATAGACAGAAATGTATCTATGTGTACCTAGAATTAGGAACTGACATATGATGTCTGTTTTAAAGTGGGGAGAATTGTGGTGAAAAATTCTAATACCTATATATAAATTAGAATATAAATATAAAGCAGAAAGCAAATATAATAAAGAAAGAAGAATGGAGCAAGACCAGTGCGTTCCCAATAGCGCAACAGCCTGAGATTAATAACGCAGTCATGGCGCAACACACGATCTCTGCATTTCCTACTGCATTCTTCAAATAATTGTATCGCCACACCCCCTATAAAACGTGTACTGTATTTTCATAATGACCTAGATACAAATACTAACATTAATGTAATTATACGCACAAAAGTAACCGAGAAACGATAGACGGAGCGAAGCAATAGTACTACGTCGTCTCGCGATTCAAAAGTGAACGCCAATCACATGCGAAACGCGTGAGGGCGATTTCAAATATACAGTGATGAAAAAAAAACACTAACGATACGATGTTAGGTTTTGAAAACAGGTTAATTCTTATTAGGAAACCTGATACTCTACTGTTTTACGTCTGAGCTCCTGATTTTATACTGATAGTACAGTTAAAAAGATGCTGACAGATAGTAGTTAAAAATAAACATTTAACATCGAAAAAAAGACAGTATTTTTAAATAAGCCATTTAGTCTCATGATAATTGTATATTCGGGTTTCTGAAGACTTGTGGACAAAGAATATGTAATTGGTTGTTTAAATAGTCCATTAGATAATGGAATATTGGTAATAAAACATATCGAGAACAGAGATACTGTCATGTCGAATCATTTCTGCTTGGATGGAATGGCATGATTTTTTTGAAAACACGTAGGTGAAAGACGGCTAAAATAATACGAAGTAGGGGATTGGCTGGATTTTGAAGGAAGCCGAGGTATGATTGGCTAACTTAGATATACGAATCTAGTTGTTGATAGTAACACATAGTAGTGTGAGAGATTTTTTTTAAAGTTAATTCAAAAAAACAGATAGGCTTAGTCCGATTGGCCAAGGCATGTGACCTTAACGAAAGAGTACGCTGCTCGTTGCCATTAAAAAAAAAATATTCATAAGAGCAGGAAGCGGTGACAGACTTGTGCTGTGTTTTATAAGATATAACTACAGAAATCAGTCTGGACAGTGGGCAAATCTAAAAGTGGGCCATATTAACTTGCCTTATTCATCGTAACCTGTGTATATTTCCTTTGCATGTGGTAAGATTGATTTTATTGACTTTTTTGATTTGAAAAAGGGTTGTGTATAAGAAAAGGCCATGACACAAGGTTGTAATTAAATGGTTCCATAGCAGACTTAGGCATGGCCTAGTTGTTGATGCATTATACTATGGACCATTTAAGAAAATTAGAACTACAGGAATATGTATGATGATCATTCAGAAACATTACACCTATCTTATTGCATTTTGAAGTATTGCAGGAATGGCAGAGGCGTAGCCTCCATTAGGGAAAAATAAAAGAAAACTGGTACCATTTGTTCCATCACATGAAAGTGGAGAAGCTAGGTTGTCAGAAGAGCTGACCATGTTCTTTTTGTGAAATATATGTTTACAGGTAAATTTGGAGGAATTAGTTTGATATTAAGACAGAAACATAATTTGTTTTGACAAAGGTTCCTGCTGGTACTTGTATGATGCTAATACTGAATGATAGAGCAATTCAG
This sequence comes from Oreohelix idahoensis, assembly GCA_024509875.1. Lineage (NCBI taxonomy): Eukaryota > Metazoa > Mollusca > Gastropoda > Stylommatophora > Oreohelicidae > Oreohelix > Oreohelix idahoensis. The sequence continues at coordinate 362,887 of JAMPIV010015809.1, read as the reverse complement.
CACTAGATCAAGGAGTCTCTGACACCTGCTGTTATAAAAGAGGCTTAAGACCAGAGGATTGTGAAGCGTTTGGCCAAACTGACTGCAATTGCTGCGAGTCCAGGGCTCAGATAAGTGATATCTGGCCTGGAACAACTTATTACTATTCCTGAAGATCTCCTGTAGTGAATAAAACCTTCCTCCAAAAAGATTAACAGAGACCATATTATTAACAATAAAGAACCTTGGGACGATGAAAATCCCCAACCAGCTTCAGTGTGCACGTAATTAGATTGATTAAAGAATATCCAGTTGAAAATTGTACCCATGTACTATAGACATATTGTCTATTGCATGTAAATACTTTAATACATATTTGTAAATATATTATTCGATCAAATTGATTATCATTGATTTGAGTCCTGACCAAAACAATATTTAGGCTCAGGACCAATAAAGTTTAACAGAAAATTTTCCATTATAAAATTTAACAGCTGGAGTTAGTTGAGTTTATCTTAGGATTTAATATTTGTTTGTATATGTTTTGTATTGAGATTATTCCACTACACTTTTACAATACCCTAGACACTTAACGAAGCTATTATTTACATTGATCAAGAATAAGTCTGATTGAGATCGAAATGTGGTAGCAAGTAAGGTCTTCTGGATACACACCAAACTTATTATCTTCAGAAACCTTCACAGCTGATCTCATTCAGTACACTAGGTCCCCTATCACCATATGTATACCTCATAAACTCACCACACATAGTTTTTAGTGTTTTGGTGAGGCACATCTTCGTGCATAGCGATCTTTTCAAATATACCTTTTACAAGATTGTTTCGCCCCGTGATGCGCTCTCAACATTACCCCCACGTCCCGCGAGTGTTTTCCTCGCGTGAACGCAAGGTAAAACGTAAAGTTAATCACTGAGCCTATTAATCGACCCCTAATGGTATAAACGAAACGCCAAACTAATAATATATACCACTTGGTAGATATGTTAAAATAATAAATGTAGTTAATGAACTACTAATAATAAATAACTAATACTTATTATGAATTAATCTCGAAATAAATTAAAAGTCATAGAGTTCATCATCTTTGAACATCATATTTCACGAGTTCAGCATACTTCAATGTTTATATGAGAGGGATGCCATACTTGTATGTCTTTGATGCAGATGCACAGTGGTAACATTTTAAAATATACCCTGAACACATTAATTAAAATATTATGTATAAGCTATATGTGTGTTAGTAAATGTCAATACTAGGTATAATATTAAGTAGGCGACAATCAGTTCGACGATTTACAAGTTCAGACGGTAGTAAGTGTAACTGGTAAGTCAATCTGAACATCAGTGTTGTTTCTCTTCCCTGATTCTTATGGACAACTGTGAACAAGACGTCATGTCTTTGGGATTGTTAGTATAGTATCAGTCACTGTCTTCAGACCGCATGGACAGAAGATCCGCCAGCCAATTTTCGACTCCACGAATCGGCTGAATATCGAAGTGGAATTTCTGCAACAAAAGGAACCAGCGGTGTAGTCGCGGGTTGTTGTAAGTCTTGGTTTTAAGCGCTGTCAATGGCACATGATCCGTTTGGAGGATGGATTTGCAACCCAGGAGATACTTCGATAATTTATAAATTGACCACATGATGGCGAGCAACTCACGCTCACCAGCTGCGTACCGTTGTTCTGCTGGAAGAAGCTTCCTGCTGATGTTAATGCATGGATGAAGCTTGTCGTACCACAATTGTATAAAACAGCCACCGATGGCAGTGCCCGACGCGTCTGTTCGGAAGAAGAAAAGTTTACTGGCGTCAGGTATCGTTAAAATAGGATACTTTGAGAAGGCAGATTAGTTATATTCAATGAACAATTGGCATTGTCTGACCATTTTATTTTCAACGTTGCACCCTTGCACGTCAAGCCAGACAATGGGGCAGATAGGGCTGCAAAGTTAGCGATGAATTTATGATAATAATTTATCAAGCCCAATAAACTTCTCACTTGTTTCTGAGTTGATAGAATTTTAATATCCAAGATGCGTTTAACGGTTTTTTCATCTGGGCATAACTTATTTTGACTAATAGGATGTCCCAAAAATGATGTTTCTCGGAAACCGATTTGATCTTTTAAGGGACGCACTGTCAACCCGTGCGATCGTAACAGAAGTAATAAAGAGTGTAAGCCTTGAACATGTTCATTCCATGACGAGTGAAATAAACAAATGTCGTCAATGTAGGTGATGATGTCATGTCTGTTGCCTAATAAGAGGCGCATTATGCGTACGAATGTCGCAGGTGCATTGACAAGGCCAAAGCACATAAAATTCCACTGAAATAATCCAAGTGGTGTGGTAAAAGCTGTTAATGGCGTTGCTTCATCCCCTAAGGGATTTGCCAGTAGCCCCGAAAAATTCGCTCGCGTCCATCTGTTAAGAACAAAATAGGTTGTCTAGGGTTTTCTCTTTAACTTGTTTCAAAAACTGGCCAGAATGTTTCTTGTAATCGTTCTTATACATATTAATAATCGTCGTCCTACACCAACTGGAATGAACTGTCACTTGTTGAATGTTGAAATACAGAATCCAAAAACTTACAAAGATTCTCTGAAGACCTCTAAACGACTTTCATTTTTTAAAATATACATAAGACTTTCATGAGAGACACATTGCTCCAACATAATTATTCATCTTGAAATCAAAACAATGTTCATATTAATGTAGTTTCGTGCCTTCGTACACACTTTCTTTTAGTCGGAAAATAAATGTATTCTTCAAATGTTTAAAGCTCTACATGCAGGTTTTACTAACCTTGACATGTCTCTCAGTATATACTTCGGGCAATTGCGCCTATTTCTTACCGTGGATTATACATATACTGATGAAATGGGTTTGTCCCATATTGAATCATAATCTGACATTATTTCTGAGTCAAAATCTAGACTCTTGAACACATTTTATAAGTCGAATTCTCTATACATCGTGAGTGGACCACGCCACATAAGCCGACACTGTCCAATACACAAAACGTAACTATGGACCCTTCGTCATGCTTCACTACCGTGCTTAGTCATAGTCAATGACCACAGTTTTTAGTGTTTTGGTGAAGCACATCATGGTGCATAGCGATCTCTTCAAATATACCTTTTACAAGATCGCTTCGCTCCATGATGTGCTCTCAACAGGCTCCATAGTTTCAAGCATGTAATAACATCATTAATACGATGCATTCAGACATCCAGTGTCTGTCAGTTGTAGAAGCATTTAACATGGCATGCAATAGTAGAATACATCTCAATTCTGGCCGTTATGACTAAAGGTTCGTTCGGACACGACGTAACCCAAGTTCTGCGGCATTAATAGTTGCTGACGATATTGTTGCGAAATGCTTCATTAAACTGGTTACTATAGTTCTCTGTTAAGACAGTGAACCGTCGTGGCCAATAATAACTTCGTGGCGGCCTCTCAAACATAACCACTTGAAATAAAGTCTCCACGGATTAGGAACATAAAATAGACGTCCTCACTGGTCGACGTATGTGATAAGAGGTTTAGATGTGGGCTAAATATAGGCTATCCTGGACAAATAGATGTATCAGAGGATACCAGGATAGTGCCAGATAAGAGACTGGTCTCATAAGAAATACACCCTTCTCTGAAAAGAGTAAGGGTGTATAGACAATCAAGGTGAGGTCCAGCTATGCAAGTTCCCAGAGTAAGGTATGATGATGATGAAGTTCTCTGGGTCCCTATCTGTTACCTCTTGAGATCTCACCAAGAGTATGTTAATTGTGTGTTCCATGGCAAGGTGTCTACGGTAATGTTTTAAATGTATTTAATTTCAAAACAAAACTTTAACTCAATGAAAATTAAGTAAATACAAGGGGATTGACATAAGTCTTGGCCCTGACCATGAAGGACATGTCACAGAGAGCTGAAATTTTGTATAGTGTTTATTCCTTTTCAATATAGCCACCGTCTGAATTGACACACTTCTGCCATCTCTGCTTGACCTTGAAAAGACCTTGGGAGTAGAACACCCTATTTTTCAAACTAAACTAGTCATCACATGCCAGTATAACCTCTTCATCGCTGTCAAAATTATTTCATTTTAGCTGTTTTTTAAGATTTAGGAATAGAAGAAAGTCTGATGGAGCCACATCTGGAGAATATGGTGGGTGTGGAAGAATTTCAATATTCAAATCGTTGGCTGCTAGCTACACAAGCTGTGCTTTGTGAGAGGGCGCGTTGTCTTGAAGCAAAGGAAGATTTTGAGTACGCGTTATCACTCGTTTCCTGGTCACAACCTTTCTTAGTTTTTTTAGAAGATCTGCATAGTACTGTCCATTAACTGTGTTGCCACGAGGCAGATAAACTTTCAAAAGTACACCTTTGCCGTCCCAAAAGAAAGTCAGCATCACTTTTCCTGCAGATTTCTGCACTCTCGGCTTGAAAGGTGTTGGGGAGCCCGGGGTTTTCCATTCCATGCTGGCATTTTTGGATTCGGGGTCATAATGGTGTACCCAAGTCTCATCTACTGTCACCATGGTCTCCAAAAATGTAGGTGTTTTTCCCTGAAACATCAGAAATTTTGTCACAGCTCTGGCCTCCTTCTTTTTCATTGTTTTGTCAAATCTTTAGAGCAGCAGATCCGGTCAATAGGGTACATTGCGCCGTGCACCGTAGCGAAAAAACCCATTGAAGAAACAAACGCATACTTTACACATTCAGTGCAAATATGATGAACTTTAAATGTGCCAAAATTCATCTTCCTCCTGTGACTCCTTCATGGTCAGACCCAAGACTTATGTCAATCCCCTTGTAAGACTGTTTGAAAAGTTTATATATATATATATATATATATATATATATATATATATATATATATATATATATATATATATATATATATATATATATATAAACTTTTCAAACAGTCTTACAAGGGGATTGACATAAGTCTTGGGCCTGACCATGAAGGAGTCACAGGAGGAAGATGAAACTTGGCACATATATATGCAATTTAATTTTCCTGTACCTCCAATTTTGGGGTCAGGAATTCTCAAATCAAGAAATTTGTATTTACAAAATAGAAATAAATATGTTGGACACTCTGTTCATGTCTTTTAAACAAAAGAGGTCACTGAAATGTCTACTCCCAGTTCTTGTTTTTATGCTGGATAATACCACTATTCTGTAATTGGAAGGTCTGTTGTTTTCATCCCTCCAAGATAAAGTTTATTGTGTGGAATTGGATTTGAATGAACTATCAAATGCCTTTGGTAAAGGACTTATCTGGAACTTTAGTGATACAGTTGGTTCATAAGTATTCAGGTTCACCAAAACGTTGTGCTTCCTGGACTAAGATGAGGAGTTTAGCTGCAGGTTATAGTATGAGCATTCAACTCCCTCGTGTTCTTCTTTCCCAGATTTCTGCAACCACTAGGTCTTTGCAATTCAACCTGGAATAAGAAGGAAAATTTCCTCCCATATAGAGCTTGTCTATATTAATTCCACATCTAATCACTATGAAATTTATCTCGGTCAGTTATGTGTGATGACCATTCGCACCAACCTTACATTCTTCTTCTTCTTCTTCTTCCGTCCTTAGCCAACGACCGGCAAAGCAGTCAGTGGCCATTACGCCTAGTGGCGTCTTAAGGGCAACAGCGAATAGATTTTCTTTGCCGTTGTTTCCATCACGCCTAATGGCGTCTTTAGGGCAACGACAAAGCAATCCGTTTGCCGTTGTTTCCGTAATCAAAGTGACTGGCAAACGGGTGATCAGCCCGTTAACCTTACATTCCGTTGTCTACAATCAGTTTTGTGTAATTATTCTTCTTTAGTGGTAATTCAAAGCCACTGTCCATCAAACAGTGTGTGTCTTCCATACAATAAGCAGGGATGTACAATACATATCTTGTGCCCTGTTGATTATTTCTTTCTAGCATTCTATACTTGGTTTCACATGTTATTTGAACAATGTGTCACTCCCAACGGCAATATCAATTTGTTTCTACTGCACTTACAGTCGCAAAAATTTGCACGGCCAATTGCCAAACATGTTTACACATTTTCACTCGGAATAAAACTGCTTTAGGCACATTCCTACGTAGGTCATCGTGACATAACCTCTCCCAATAGCGGTATCGAAAAAAATGGGTCACACACATCGTGTGTTACATGTTAATAAATTATACAAATAAACTTATCTATCTTACTCTCAAGTAAAGAATATTCACACACACACAAGCTGCCCGACAGTAAAGGGCTATAGCACGGAGCTCGCAGTACAGACGGCAAAGGCTTGTCCTTCTGTTTTTTTCAAATATGTCAGCTTGGCATGGAAGCTTTCGATTTATGGCGGACTATAAAAGAATTTGCTAATTTTTATCACCCTACCCCCCAACCAATCAGAAGTCGCTTTTGTTATTCCTTAGCATTTTCATCTGGGTAATTTTTTTGTAATAAAATGTAGCCTTACACTGATCTGAAAAAAACCACAAAAATAAATTTTTCTAAGTCAAAATAATTTTTGTATGAGGGAATCTTTATGTTAATGTATTAATCAATATCAGCGCTATAATTCAAGATATCCCTTTCATTTTAATTACCTTTAATTATTGAGAAGTAAATTATTTAAGTTTGGTCAAAAACACAGAATAGGTATATTTCCACTACAACTAAAATTTTCTTGTCCCTACAAAACCGAGGTAACGATTTGATTGGTTGTTAATTTTTACTACGTCCTTCGATAAAAATTGGCTTGGGTGTATGTGGGGGTAGTAACTTTTTACTTGTTTTCTTAGAAATATTCAAATACTCTAGTTAAATTGTTGGCGGTAGATTTGACTGTGCCCTTCAGACAAATTTCAAATACTGTAGTTATTTATAGATTTAGAAATATGTTAGTTAGTTTTGTAGCGGGGAATTTGAGCGTGTTGTCATACAGAGACATATTTTACGACAACTTACAATAAAGAAAAGGCCCATAAAATTAGCAGTTTGGCTCAGGGCTGGATTAACCATTAAACAAAATAAGCACCACATAATTTTCCCTCTAGCTATCATGCCCTTAACTCTCATCTTTTTCACTGGCACAGTCGTCTTTAGTCAAATTTGAAAAAAGAAAAAAAAAGTTTTCTTTGGTATGGTACCAAAGAAAACGTTTTTGTGTGTGTGTGTGTTAAATTCGGATTAAAGTCGAACACAGCAGATATTTAAAATTAAAACACATTTCAGTCAGACATAGACCTAGAGTTCAGTATGTTTGCCTGTCTTACCAACGTTTTTCTGCATGAATTTCAGTGGAGTCTGGCCAGGAAGAAAATTGAATTTTCAGTCTCTTCAGCATTTATTGTGTTGTCAGTTAAGCAATGAAAGCGCCGGAAAGGGGGGGGGGGGGCACTATTGGTGGACTGTGCTTAGGGCATCAGTTGGCCTCCAGCCTTGGATGGGCTACAATAGCAGACGACGCATGCGTCATATAGTTAGCAATTACGTAATAATATCGCGGCGTTCAGTACAAGTGCCTTGACGCACAAAAACTAGCTAATGCAGACAGCCGTATCTCCAATATAGAACTGGCATACGCCTGTGTGCAAAAGAATATACAACATATATTTTAGAACAATGTTATTACCTGTTTACGTATATGAAGAAAAACATTAATGTGATTATGAAAGTTGGAATATTTTCAACAAAAACATTTTCAAAATGTGTTATTACATGTTTAAGTGTATCAAATAAGTGTTGTTCAATTAATTTCTAAATTAAGTTCCAATCAATCTTCGAGACCATTTTTCCCTACAAAGAGCATAGGCTATCGACAATAACATGCCACATCTTTTTGTTGTGTGCCATCAGCTCAAGGAATTTACTTTTCTTTTCGTTATTTTCATTTCTGTCTCCAGTTCTCTTCTCCTTGTAATCTTTGGTCTAACTCTACGTTTCTTACACTGGGGTTTACTGGATTGGGGATAATTCTTTTAACTCGTTTACCAATGTGTGAACTGTGTAATAAAATTTACTACAAGCTATGTTTTTTTCCGTAATTTCAAGTCAGCTTTAAGCAATATTTTCCCAAATCATAGTTATAGCCCAACTGTGTATGTATCAAATTCATGTCAGGTCGTATCACAAAAGCTAAAGTTATAACTAGCATAACACTGCCGTACTTGAGAGAGGTGTTAGAGATTTCACCATTCAAAGTCCAGCTTTATTACAAAAAGGGAGGGGGAGGGGGGAGGGAATAACCAGTTTCTTTCCTTGTTCCCCCTGTCTTCTCGTCCTCAAGAGCAGAGTCAGCCACCCATTTACAGCTGACTAGACACGAATGTGATGCTACCAGATTTTGGTCCCAAACCCGGTCACTGTACAGCGGAGGAGCCGCGCTAGCGTAGTGGTTACAACACCGCTCTGGCGACCGGGTGATTCAGGATCAAACCCGGGCGACGGCATTTGAGGATTTTTCGTCGACCGGGATTTGGACTGGATTAACTCGAGACCTGGCGAGCACATTTGAAGGAGTGTCGTCGACCAGGGACTGGCGGCTCCTGAGCCGACCCAGCTCTAATGGGTACCTCCGAAAACGGCGAGTATTTGCCTGAATGGCGAGGGACACTTGTCTCTGTACAAAAAAATAGGATACTCACGTAAAAATCAATGTCGGGTTAGACATTAAAAATAGTAACCTGAGATTTCGCCTCGAGTATTAGCGGGCGTACCAAAAAAAAAACAACAAAAAACTGTACAGCGAGAGGAATTTGCTCTAACCGCTTAGACATTCCGACGCTCCAGATTGTAATAGATAAACTGCTGTCTTCTTCATCAGGTTACTGAAATCATTGAGAACATTAAGCTCGCGCTGAAGACACAGATAGACACGTTGTCGTGGTCTGACCAGGAGACGAAGGCATATGCCAAAGAGAAGGTTGACCTCGTCAACTTTAGAATTGGACATCCGGACTGGATGGCCAACCAAAGTTATGTAAGTTAGACATTGCAGATTCATGTGTGCGTGTGCGTGTGTGTGTGTGTGAGTGAGTGTGTGTGTGTGTGTGTGTGTGTGTGTGTGTGTGTGAGTGATATTTATATAAATGTGGGAATAAATTAGAGAGAAACAGAAACAAAACATACGAGATAGCTAAAAGTAAAAACACAGAATTCTGATCAGGTCATTGGGATATTTGACTCATTGAAGCTTCGAATCTGCAGGAACTGGTTTAGATCTACTGTCCTGGTCATGCAGAGGCGCGCGGTAATGACAGACCTGACAAACTAGCCTCAAGAGCACCCATAATGGGGACACTGGATATAGAAAAAGGAGAGATACTGAAGATAATTAATGATCGCCTGTTAGAGAACGACACTGCAATAGAAGAAGCAACAACGTTAAGGGTGTTGGAATTCGGCATCAAACGTAAGGCTAGCAGGGATGGACGTAAGGCTAGCAGGGATGGACGTATGAGAGGATGCATCCATCGTGTATACAACCAGCGAGCTACAGGAACATACGATGAGAGAGACTGAGTACCTAAATGTATGCCCGGAGCGCAATAATTTCTATTCTATACGACAGTAGCAATAACAATGACAATGCCGTTTAGTGTAATCTTTCAACGTCCACTTTTGTTTCTATTTAACATTATTTGTTTATTTTGTATTTAAATTGTACGACTCGTTCTCTGATAATCAGGCACCAAGATCCTGCTGACCTGGATAATCGAAATCCAATACATTCATTTATAGTTTCATTGTTTCCTTCGGCAATGGTGAAAACTTACGTCCCTTACACGATCATATACAAACCAAATGAATACAAAAGAATAAGAAAGATATTTGTAACAATTCTAGACACAAAACGGCAATTAGTAATATTGTCTGATACCCTGCATCATCTACAGGTGAATGAAATCTACAGCGAGCTGACAATAAATGTGTCAGACTTCTTTGGTAATGTGTTGGCCATCAATATGTTAAAGAGATCACTCCAGAATAAACAGCTGTTGGAAGCTGGTCACAACAGAGACAAATGGACCAAGCTCGTTTACGGCACCGAACTCGATTTCAAGTTGGACAAAAATGAGTTTGTATTTCCAGCAGGTAATGTCTGACAGTTAACTCTCTGGGTCAAAGTTTACTCTATTACTTTACCTTCCTCTTAAGCATATCCCTCTGTCACAAAACGGTTTGTGCGCTCTCATGTCCCCTCCGGCAGGATTACATTACATTTCTGTGTGAGTGATATTTTGTTATTTCTCTATCCCCTGCTTTTATTTGTCAACACAGAATACTCATCCGAAGTTCAATGTTTACATAACTTTCACACTTCAATTCACTTCATTTCGCCAGGGACTAATTGGATAACAAAAACGTGACGGTCCCACATTTGATCCCAGGTGAAAGGCTAAGGGCAATGTTTGCACAAGATGGGAGTAATCCTTTATAATTCTACAGAATAATAGACTAGCATATTGGAGGTGCGGATAATCCACGAAATGTCCAGACAAGATGGCCGAATTGTGTCGAGTCATAGTCTGATAACGACGTTTGAATTACTTGGGATAGGCAAGTCAGATAATCTCCCAATCTGGGAGGACATGTAGTATTGGGTGAGACGTAAATTGACCAAGTAATAATCGGATGTCTACAGCCCAATTTGAGAAAAGTAACGTTTGAAATTGTGCACTAGATGAGTCATGCAAAATATTTCGTCATAAGTTAGTTGCTTATCCTTTACAGGACGTGGCAATCAACCCCAGCTTTTATTGGCTGTTTGTGATTTTTCTAGGCATTTTTTTTCATTCAGTAGTTTGCCATTGCTTTCTGAACGGTACGGCGTTAGACCATTGTTAAAAATCCACACAAAGCGATCTGCTACCAAACCGCCTGCTGCAGGTTTCAAACCTGGTATATCTGGATTATGAAACTACGTTCATATCCATTAGGCCACAGACGCCGACATTTCGTCATAAAGTTGGCGTAAATTTAAATGTGACGTAAGATTGGCTGATACTTTGAGGCGCGAATAACAATTGCGACGATTGGCGTTTGTCCCTCTGCCATCACTGGTGTCAATACCTTGTCGACGTATGGCGGCTTGCGTCCCCAAATTACCCCCAGAGCTATGCCAGCGGGAGTTTTACTCCTTGAAGGTTCTACCAAGCTAGACAGGTTTGCGCGGGCAGGGTTCAGACTAAAGCAAACACCCTGGTCCTCCAGGTTGGGGGTTTTAGCATAGGGCTGACACCCCTGTCTATGAAAAAATAAATGAAGTTACAGAAACGACAATAAATGAACAAACTTTGCTGCGCGATGGACATCCGGAATCTGAGGCTCGTATGACTGTCAGTGGTGAAAGCTGAAAGGAACCCACTGACTCGAAAACACACGTCCTGACCGCAAAGCGTGAAACAAGAATAGGATTTTGGAATGTCAGAACAATGAACGAGACGGGTAAACTAAAACAGGTCACAGCAGAAATGAGAAACTATAGATTTCACATTCTAGGGATAAGCGAGGGCAGATGGACAGGGGCAGGAAAAGTCAAAACAGCAACAGGAGAAACAGTACTCTGGAAGAGAGGATGGACAGCACAATGAAGGTGTAGCCATTATTCTACAGAAATTAATAGAAAGGACGTTACTGAAATGGAAACCCATAAACAACAGACTGATAAGAGTAAGATTGAGAGGGAGATTCACCAACTACAATAATACAATGCTACGCACCAACGAATGACAGCGATGAAGAGGTCAATAATGAATTCTATCAACAACTGTAGAAAGAAATGGAAGACACACCTAGATATGATCTTATCGTAGTAATGGAAGACCTCAATGCGAAAGTTGGAACACACAGTACATATAATGAAAGAGTAATGGGGAAATGCGGCAAAAGGAAATGGGGATAAATTAATAAGTTTCTGTAGCATTAACAACCTGATCATTGGAGGAACCCTTTTCCCACATAAAGAAATTCACAAATTAACATGGGAATCACCAAATGGTCGGGACAGAAATGTAGCGAGATTTGGTACCACTTGCTTCGTTTGTGAAAAAATGTGTAGCGCCACACACACACACACACACACACACACACACACACGCACGCACGCACGCACGCACGCACGCACGCACGCACACACACACACACACACACACACACAGCGCAGGGATAACACTCGGCGGATCTTGCTTTGAAGTTTGAAGAAGTCGGAAAAATGTAAATTACGGTTAGCCAGATGGTATTGAGGAACGAGAATATAGGAATGGCGGACTTTAAAAGTTTGCATTAACAGGAAAGAAAATTTAAAGCTACAAGAACACGCCTGGTTGAAAGTTATTTAAACAATAATAATTCACCAAAGGAGATAGACTATGAATGATATCCAAAAGGGTATTATTCAAATATAAACAGTTTTAAAAATAATTAACATTTTTCATCGTCATCATATCTGCTAAAAGTTAGCTAATAATCTTTAAAAATTTATTATGAAAGGATACCTAGGAAGGAAGGAAAGAGATAAGTGTGTAGTGATAATAAGAGAAAACAAGTACAAAAAAGCACAGATTGCCTCAAACCAGGAGATAAAACGAAAATTGTATGGGACTTCAGAGGGTGCTTTCTCGTACGGGAGAGAAGTCCAAATATATAAGGACAAAAACTCCGAGCGGCGCGTTTGAAGATGAAAAATCACACCCAACACACCCCCCACAACCAATTCCAGAAGCCATGAGTTAGGGAACTGGAAAAAGACAGTATCTGCAAGAAAAGTTCTTATTTTTTCACGCTGCATGCAGGGCAAATTAACTTCAACCAATACAGGCTCACCGTGAGCTTATTAATTCTAAGAGGGTATGTAAGTTTATTAAAGATATAGGTATGACTAATATCATTTTATTTCAGATTTTATTTACGATTTGATTGTATCAGACATAATAACAAGGGAATGACGCTAACCAGAGATAACCTCCACCGGCATTGTCAGGAAGCATAACCATTAATATGGTTTAGAGAGACAAATATATCATGGCTAGTTCTTGACTGGAAAGCTTACGAAATACCAGCAATAGTACAGATAAGGAGTAACATTGGCATCTATATGTGGAAGGCAAAGGTTATATAGCTTACCCAAGGTAGGCATAGCATGTGATTTAGATTCATGTATTTTGTTATTTCTGCACAGTAGACATTATCTTATCATGCTATCTCTGTAACATACTACGATGATTCATTCATTTATATACAAACCCTGAAGACATGGTCGCCTCATGAACAGCAGGGGTTGGTGAGATTGTTGGAACACCATGGCCACCTTTTACCTTTTGTTCCAGGTTTTTATGATCGAGTTTTATGATCGAGTTTAATGATCATTCCTGATGGAGTAACTAAAGACTCGAGGACCGTTGATCCTGCTAACTAAAGCCTAGAGGTCAACCAATCTTCAACACCTTAGTCCTCCGTCGTTATAGGGCGGGCTGAAGGATAGTCTATTGATTCAAGTGTGTCTCAGGAACCTCGAGCAGACGTGGTTAATACCACATGCGTTTTATGTATCAGTGATAAGAGGTTTAGAGGTGGGCTAAATATAGGCTATCCTTGATAAAAAGATGTATCAGAGGATACCAGGATAGTGCCAGATAAGAGACCGGTCTCATAAGAAATACCCGCTTTTCTGGAAAAGAGCAAGGGTGTATATAGACAATCAAGGTGAGGTCCAGCTATGCAAGTTCCCAGAGTAAGAATTGATGATGATGAAGTTCTCTGGGTCCCTATCTGCTACCTCTTGAGATCTCACCCAGAGTATGTTAATTGTGTGTTGTTATATGGCAAGGTGTCTAGGGTAATGTATTAAATGTATTTAATTTCAAAACAGAACTTTAACTCAATGCAAATGAAGTAAATAAGACAATATATATATATATATATATATATATATAATATTTATATAAATATATATAATATATTTATATATATATATATATATAAATATATATATATATATAATATAAAGATAAATATATATAATATATATATATATATATATATTTATAATATATATATAAATATATATATATATATATACTATAGTATATACAATGATGTATAAAAGTATATATTTAATATATTATAATATATATTTTATATGGGCGGGGATATATTACTATATATATAAGATTGATATATATCTTATATATAGAAAGATAAAATATATTTGTTTATAAATTATATATTTGTTTATTTTTATTTATATTTTTATATATTTATATTTATATATATTTATATATATTTATATTTATATATATTTTTATATATTTATATTTATATTTATTTATACAATTTAATGTTCCTGTACCTCAATCTTTTGGTCAGGAATTCTCAAAACAAGAAATTTTTATTTACACAATAGAAATAAATATGTTAGGCTCTCTGTCCATGCCTTTTAAACAAAAGAGGTCACTGAAATGTCTATTCCCAGTTCTTGTTTCTTTGCTTGATAATACTACTATTTTGAAATTGGAAGGTCTGTTGTTTTCATCCCTCCAAGGTAAAGTTTATTTTGTGGAATTAGATTTGGATGAAATATCATGTGCCTGTGCAAAAGGACTTAACTTGGTCTTTATTGATACCGTTGGCTCATAAGTATTCAGGTTCACCAAAACGTTGTGCCTCCTGGATGAAGATGAGGAGTTTAGCTGCAGGTTATAGTATGAGCATTCAACTCACTCGTGTACTTCTTTCCCCAGGTTTCTGCAACAACTAGGTCTTTGTAATTCAACCTGGAATAAGAAGGAAAATTTCCTCCCATATAGAGCTTATCTATATTAATTCCACACCTAATCACTATGACAAGTTACCTTGGTCAGTCATGTGTGCTGACCATTCGCACTAGACCTACATTCTGTGGTCTACAATCAGTTTTGTGTAATTATTCTTCGTTAGTGGTAATTAAAAGCCAATGTCGATCATACAGTGTTTGTCTTCCACACAATAAGCAGGGGTGTACAATACATATTTTGTGACCTTTTGATTATTTCTTTCTAGCATTCTATACATGGTTTAACATATTATTTGAACAATGTGTCACTCCCACCGGCAATATCGATGAGTTTTTACTGCACTTACAGTCGGAAAAATTTTGCAAGGCCAATTGCCAAACATTTTTACACATTTTCACTCAGAATAAAACTGCTTTAGGCACATTCCTACTTAGGTCATCGTGACATAATCTCTCCCAATAGCAGTATCGAAATAAAAATATGGCTCACAGTCTGTGGCCTACATGTCAATAAATTATACAAATAAACTTATTTATCTTACCCTCAAGTAAAGAATCTTCGCACACTCAAGCTAACATTCAGTAAAGGCTCTAGCACTTGTGCACACAGTAAGAGACGGCAAAGGCCTTGTCCCTTCTGTCTTTTGACACAGGTCAGCTTTGCATGGAAGCTTTCAATTTATGGCCGACTATACTAGAAGTTGTTTATTTTTATCACCCTACCCCCACCCCCCCCCCCCCCAAACAATCAGATGACGAGTCAAAAAAAAAGTTAACTATTTTCTGAAACTATAAACTGGAGCGATTTTAAACCTAAGTGTCGAATTAGACCAACTTTGTTTATTTTATATCATAGTTATTTGTGAACCGATTTTAATTATCAAAAGTGGTAGTTAAACGGCCCATTATTCTCTATCGTTCTATATAATTTTCCTTTTGTTATTCCTTAGCATTTTCATCTGAGTAATTTTTTTGTAATAAAACTTGGTCTTAACCTGATGTGAAAATATTACTAAAATAAATTTTTCTACGTCAAGATAATTTTCGTATGAGGGAATCGTTATGTTAATGTATTAATCAATATCAGCGCTATAATTCAAGATATCCCTTTCATTTTAATTACCTTTAGTTATCAAGAAATAAATTTTTTAAATTTGGTCAAAAACACAGAATCGGTATATTTCCAGCACAACCAAAACTTTCTTGTTCCTACAAAACCTATGTAACGATTTGATTGGTTGTTAATTTTTACTACGTCCTTCGATAAAATCTGGGTTGGGTGTGTGTGGGGGTGGTAACTTTTTACATTTTTTTTTTATAAATATTTAAATACTCTAGTTAAATTGTTGGCGGTAGATTTGACTGTGCCCTTCAGACAAATGTCAAATATTGTAGTTATTTATAGATTTAAAATACGTTAGCTAGTTCATTTTAAGCAGAGAATTTGAGCGTGGTGTCATACAGAGACCAATTTTACGACAGTATCACCATCTAAAAATTCATGTGAGCAGTTTCTAAAGCAATGTCAATGATGATACAGCTATAGACTAGATAGCACGATATAAAGAAAAAAATACTGTGACAGACTGTTCTAAATTCATTGGAAGATTCATCCAAGATTTTTTACAATTATTTATTTTAATTTGTAACTATAAATAATCATACATTTTACCATCTTCCAACACCCATTTCTCATTACAAGAATATATATATGTACATAATAAATTATGAAATTGTACTCATTTGACGTGCTAAATTTTTAACTGTTAAATTTTGAGTTACTTTTTTGAATTTGATTATATTATCACATAGGGTTACTATAGCGAAAGTGGCACCGTATACTTCTGAAGCCTAAATCTATTGTCCAGCTCGGAGTATTCACAGCCGTAACTCAATTGTGATACCAGTGTACTTCTCGGGCACTAGAACGTCATACTTTCTGGAGAGAGATTCTACTTCTTCTCTACCACTATGATCACACTAGGAAAACTTTTCGCTACAAGAAACCAGATAGAATACATCATGATTAATGGTAGATGGAGACACGCATTACAAGATGTAAAGGTAAGAAGAGGTGCAGATGTGGGAAGTGATCACCATTTAGTAGTAGCAAAACTGAAAGTGAAACTAAGAACGGCTCGATCAACTGTAACTACACAGAAAAGGTTTGACATCAGCAAATTGAAGGACCCCCTTTCCAGAAAAGCTTTTGTGGCTGATATAAAGAAGCGATATCAATTTGCCAAAAGTCTGGTAAAGACATTGACTGATGATATAGAACAGAAATTCAACACCATTTCAACAATATATAAGGGAAGCAGCAAATCATGCTTGGGATTCTAGGAAAGGAAAAAGCAAGACTGGATAGATAACATCAGAAACATTAAATACCATAACGATGAGAAAGGAAATGAAAAGAAAGAAAACTGAAGCGAAGTACCCCAGGTTAAAGCAACTATATAGCGAACAGTACAGTCAGCTGGACAAGGCAGTTAAACGCCAAACCCGAGCCAACAAAAGGAATTTCCTAGACGATCTTGCAAGACATGCAGAAGAGGCAGCACTGAGAAATGAACAAAGCACAGTATACAAAATAACTAAAATCATCAGTGGAAAACGAGGTGCATACAATATTACATTAGTAAGAGATAAGCAAAGGAATCTCATCACGACAGCAGAGGGACAGGAAACAAGATGGGCAGAGCATTTCAGAGAAACTCTGAACAAGGAACCACCAGAGACACAATTGAATGTTCCTGAGGCTGAAAACGATCTAGATGTTAATACAGACATTCCACGAAAAGAAGACATCATCACAACAATCAAAGTGTTAAAGAATGGAAAAGCTACTGGCCATGATAACTTAAATGCAGAGCTATTTAAGACACACCCTGAGCTAGCAGCAGAACTATTAGGACCACTATTTGCACAAGTCTGGAAAACAGGGACAACACAAACGGAGTGGAACAAAGGAATAATTGTCAAATTGCCAAAGAAGGTAGATCTTGCAGACTGCAATAGTTGGAGAGGAATCACCTCTCAGTTCCCAAAAAAATACTAAGCAGGATAATTATACAGAGAATTTCAAATGCAGTAGACCACAAACCGAGGAAAGAACAAGCAGGATTTAGAAAGAACAGAAGATGTGTAGATCATATATTTACCCTCAGGAACATTATAGAATAGTGCTCAGAGTGGCTAAGACAGCTGTACATAAATTTTGTTGATTTTGAAAAAGCTTTTGACAGTATACATAGGGACAGTTTATGGAAAATACTGAGGGCTTATGGAATTCCAAGCTGCTTAGTGTCTCAGCAATCTAAAGAAGTCAGAGGTCATGAAGCTCAATGTGAGAAACACTGAGCTAATATCAGTAAGGAATCTGCAACTGGAACAGACAGACACCTTCACATACCTAGGATGCATAGTAACACCAGACGGCGGAGAAAGCAAAGACATCAACAACAGATTGAACAAAGCAAGAACAGCCTGTTTTAGTCTAAACAACATCTGAAAGTCCTCTCAGTACAGCACAAGGACAAAATTAAGATTTTATCAGAGCTGTATGCTTTCTGTGCTTCTCTATGGTGCGGAATGCTGGAGAGTTACATAGAAGGAAATGTCGAAATTGTCATCTTTTCACACAACATGCCTAAAGAAAAATTCAACAAATCTTTTGCCGAATACCATCCCAAACCAAGATCTGCTTACTCGGAGCATGCAAGAGGACATGCACTCCATTATAGCTGGCAGACGCTGAAGCTGGGTTGGCCATGTCCTCAGAAGAGACCCCAATGCCATCACAAGAACTGCTATGCTATGGACACCTGAAGGAAAATGAAAGACAGGCCGATCAAAAATAACTTGGCGGAGGACTGTGGAGGCTGAGATGCAAAGAATGAACCAGAGTTGAGGCACTGTACGAAGGATGTCTACCGACCGAGCAAAGTGGAATCAATTTTTTGTACAAGACGCCACCAGGAGTGATGGCCACTGACTGCTTTGACCATCAGCGGCTAAGGATCAAAGAAGAAGAAGAAGCGTTTGTCCATCCAGCCCGGAAAAGCGAGGGAAGAAAACTTGCAATATAATCTGGAATTTTATGCAAATCTAGTACACTGTGAGAATCGCTTGCCAAGAAGTCAACCAGACCTTGTCAGAGTAAAGACTAGAATAAATATTCTTGTATCGGAAACTGGCCATTGTTTGAGCAGTTTTGAGGACTACAGAGACCAGCATAAACTCTACCATTTAACAAGGAGAACAGGAATTTGAGAAATCTAAAACACGGAGTTAAAATGGGAATTCAGTGTTACAGTAACGACCCTTAAGAACACGTGTAAGTGGCCTATGCCAGTGACTTTATTTCTCTGAGAAAAACAGTCTGTGAGTGAAGATTGGCTAGTGGTTCCAGTCGCTTGTACTAATCTCTGGAATAAAGGGAATTTAGAAGTGGACTGTCGTCGTGCTAGACACCATCATCAGAGGGTCTTGGAGACGCGGGACCAGCTTTTTAGTTACTCCCTTATCTTACTTGGAACAGGCTGCGCCTTAGCTAAGTAAAACCTAAACGCTGCCAAGTTACTTCTTACATAAAACATCATACCATCATACGACGATGAGTCTTTTCTGTTACGGATTATTCAATTTTGTTAAACTGTTAAAACTTTGTTGATTATAAATTTGTTATTTGTAAATATACAAATTTAACGTCGGTTTAATCATTTTGGATGTACTGCATGTTTGTCTAAGACAATTAACTAAATACACTCTAAACAGAGCTATACCATACTAATAAGAATTCCACTGAGTAAATCAGGGTGGGGGCTTGTACGAGCTGAAATTAATCATTGCTTAATTCTTCATTAAAGGCGGCGGATCAGATAAATGTTAACAATTGCCCTGCCCAACGCAGCATTGTTCTTGACTTCTGAAATATCTTACGAAAACTCCCTTGATATAGAAGCATCCTTATTCTTCTATTGACAAGGATGAATTCTATGCGAAGGTAGACATCTTTGAGAACCCATATTATATACTCTTGAGCTTTGGCCATTGTGCGACCATTACCGCAAAGCAGGGGTGACAATTCCGTCACACCCTCATAGTAAACGTTTTCTTCGTACATTACCAATATTTCTTTCTACGTTTTGATGGTCTCTGGCCCAAAGGCATGGAATCCACTAGGTAAAAAGGAAGAGTGGTAATCTAAGAAAACATACAAGAGAATACACTAATGCAAAAACGAATTGGAAATAAAAGAGATAAGGTCGCTAGCGTAAGCGTGCACGAATAAAAGATACTTTAAAAGAAACGAATTTTTTGAACTGACTGCTTGATCATCAAGGGTTATTATTAAACTGAATTTTTTAAATACATGGTCTTATGTATGTTCCACCCAATGTGTCTCAACCAGGGTTTCTTGACTGGGTTTTCGTGTCTAGACACATGTAGTCGAAAACACATAAGGCCACAAATTAAACTGGTCAGAAATGAATGTCTCGTCGTCTTAAAAGCCAACAGAAGAAGATTATTGTAACCACACGTACGTCATGTCACGCCTGGTAACTTGTTCACGTCATCACTCTTAAAAATGACGCAAAAACAAAAATTATTATAACAATAAAATATATTTTAGATTTTTTACACTTTACCATATGTTTTATGTTTATTATTTAAAACCAAACTGAAACTTTGGTGGGAAAAAGAGTCCTTACATTAAGCGTCCTGCAGCAAAGGCCAGAAGCGCACGACTTTTATATACTTTTCTGAGTGCAAATGGTGGGACCATGTTTGTGACGGACGCCCGTGACGGACGGCTATGAGAATTATATATATAGGGGATTTCCTAGGTTCCCTCTCTTATTTGGTCTACCTCCTGATACCCTTCACTGCTGGCCGCCAAAGCCACACAGAGGTTGCTTTCTTGGTAATGTGGCTTTCTTTTAAACTCTACACGCTGACCTCTAGCTAGGTTGTGGATACCCATTTAGAAGATCCTGATTACATCACCTTTGTGTATAAATATCTTATCTCTGATAAAATTTTGCCATTAGTTAGTGCATTTGTCATTATCAAAAGTATCGTAGTTAGAAATGCTTAGGACATGTGTGAACAGTGCTAATAACACTGACTAACAAAAAAAATTTTTTTTTTTCTTTCTCTAACATTTCTATGTTTTTCTGGTCAATTTTAATGCGCTGTTTTTAAATCTGCAAACCGTTTTTCTCTATCAGGTCGGGATCTCTAGAAATACGCAATTGAAGTTTTTTAACAACGCATACAGTATTACAACATCATGTGTACAAGAAGTATAACAGTTATGTATGCTTGAATTTCTTTGCAGTCGACTTTCGTCGGTGAATGGCATGTGGTACATCATGATGAAGCATCCAACAATAATCGGCAAGCATGGTCACACTCCACCGTCTTTGATAACGTGACTCCATTACGGCGATATCTTGATGGAATCGTTCTCCATGTTCATTGCTGATTTCGCCAAGATGCGAATCGAGCAAATGGATTTTGAGGGACATGTTACAGTTCATAATTCTGTATGCATCTATGCACTGCTTAACAATATACACATAGTCGACAGATTTGTGATTTCCCAGAAAGTTATCGACGATCGATTTGAATGCCATCCATGCGCGAAGTTCACTACCATGTAACAAGTTCTCGAATTGTTTGTCTGCAATAACTTTCCTAATCTGAGGTCCTACAAAGATACCTTCCTTTATCTTTGCATCGCTAATTTGCGGAAACTTTTCTCGATGATAAGTGAAAGCTTTGCTTGTTTTATCTAACGCTTTTACGAAATTCTTCATGAGCCCCAACTTTATATGTAACGGTGGTAAGATGATGCTGTCTTTGTTAACTAATGGCTCGTGTATTACATTTTTATGCCCGAGCTGCATACGATCCCTGATAGGCCACACCTTTCTTGCATAATGTTCCTGTCTGTTGCGGCTGTCCCATTCACATAGGAAGCAACACAATTTAGTATACCCAGTCTGCATGCCCGTGAGAATTGCAATGACCTTTAGGTCTCCACAAATCCGCTATTGGTAGTCATTGTACTTTATTTTTGCCAAAAGTATAGCCATATTGTCATAAGTTTCTTTCATATGAACAGAGTAGGCGACTGGAATTGATGAAAATAAATTTCCATTATGCAATAACACGGCTTTTAGACTAGTCTTGGAAGAGTCGATGAAAAGTCGCCATTCGTTGACTATGTGCTCATGACCGAGGTGCACCATTAGACCTTTTACATCTTTGCAATAGCAAATGTCATCATCCATCTCAAAGTATTGAACAAGTTCTCTGTGTCTATGACGAAATTTAGATATCAGAGTATTGGGCGCTAAAAGATTCCATTCTTTGAGTCGCGAACCGAGTAATTCCGCTTGTCCTTTGGTGAGAGCGAGATCACGTATTAGATCTGAAAGTTCTGAATGGTTAATTAAGTGAACACCATCATTCACCGGTACATAATCCGAGTCAGAATTAGTTTCTAAAGCAGGTAAACTATCACTTTCTGATGGTTCATTCACGTCCAACGGATATTGTTCTGGTGGAACTGGGATCGGACACGTGATTGGATCATGAGGCACTGGTTTCGAAACCGATTCAATATTTGGATAAACCACAGACTTTCTAGTTTTAAAAGTGAAACCATAGATATTTGTCAAGCAGAAGTAACAATCAGTAGCGTGATTTGTCGGTTCATGCCATATTACTGGCACTCAAAAAGGCATCGACTTATGCTTCGGCGATTTTCGTAACCAACCTGCCAATGTATTTGCACAAGTCAAACAAACTGCATTTGGCTTCCAAGATTTATTTGCATCATCAACTTTTGAATCGAAATAAAGTTCATATGCTTTCTTTAGCAATGGTGTAAAGTTTTTCTGGTGAACACGATCGGTAAAATATCCGCACACGTAACAAAACAGATCAGCCGAATTTCTACAACTTCTAGAAGTCATATTTCACTCAGAATTATTTCAAAATACAGTAACTATTTGAAATATAACGTAACATATGTCATGCATCTTTTAGCAGTATAAAAAGTAGAATTATTTTGCATTTTATTAATTTTTAAAAAGTTATATAGTAAAAATGAAACGGAGCAAATAACAGTTTCCCAAAAATATATTTATTCACAAATATCTTAAGAACCCGACGTGATAGAGATAAACGGATTTCAAATTTGAAATCAGCGCAAGAAACTGACCTAAGAACACGTATTCTTATATAAGAAAGAAAAATGTTGTTTGTCAGTGTAATTTATGTTATATATGTGGTGAGGTGACATTTGTATCACAAAAACGAAATATAACTAAAGTGATTAAGAAGGCGTACAGTTTTTATTTTGGCTGCAGAATAGGAGATCAAGATAAGAGCTGGGCGCCACACATATGCTGCAATAAATGTGCAGCACATCTTAAACTGTGATTGACTGGCAAAAGGCAAGCTATGCCTTTTGCAGTCCCAATGATTTGGAGAAAGCCCACTGATCATCTCAACAACTGTTACTTTTGCATGGTCCCTCCAATTGGGAAAGGCATATCAAAGAAGAAAAAATGGACTCTGGAATATCTAAACATCCCCTCTGCAATACGCCCGGTACCACATGGCGATGACCTACCAGTTCCCAAAGTGCCAGAATCATTTTCAGCTGCTTCCACTGATGAAGAAGAGAACATTGGTGGTCTTGAACCATCAACCTCAAGCGACCCAGATTTTGAGCAAACTACATCCACTTGATGAATAATGGTAATGTGTTACCGTCAATTCCAGTTGGTCACGCAGTTCATATGAAAGAAACTTATGAAAACATTAAGCAGCTTTTGAAGTGTATAAACTACGATCATCATCATTGGTCACTTTGCGGTGACTTAAAAATGGTCGCTCTTTTGCTTGGACTACAGGGTGGACACACCAAGTACTGTTGCTTTCTCTGTGAGTGGGATAGCCGTGCACGAAGTGACCATTACATCAGAAGACATTGGCCAATCAGGCAGTCATTGCAGCCTGGCAGTAAGAACGTTGAGAACCCTGCACTTGTCGACACCAGCAAGATTTTGTTGCCACCCTTGCACATTAAGCTGGGTCTCATGAAAAACTTTGTCAAGGCAATGGAGAAAACAGATGAGGCTTTCAAATACCTCATCAGAAAATTTCCAAGACTGAGTGAAGCTAAAATAAGAGAGGGAGTATTTGTTGGTCCGCAAATTCCAAAACTTCTTCATGATGACGAGTTTCTTTGCGTGTTGCATGGCAAGGAAAAAGCAGCATGGCTAGCATTTAAGTCAGTGGTGGACAATTTTCTTGGAAACAACAGATCTGATAATTACAATGAAATTGTAGAAAATCTCCTTCTGAAGTATAAGAGTCTTGGCTGCAACATGTCTTTGAAAATTCATTTTCTGGATTCTCATCTGGATTTCTTTACGTCAAACTGTGGAACGGTCAGTGATGAGCATGGTGAACGATTTCACCAGGACATTGCTGCTATGGAGACAAGGTATCAAGGCAATTGGAGCCCTTCAATGCTTGCTGGTTACTGTTGGACTGTGACAAGAGACACCTCATCGATTGACTACAAGAAGCAAGCAAAGAGAGCTCGAACAGCGACTGAATAATGACGGAATGGGTTCAAATGTGCCTTTTTAAAACATGATATGTGAACTTTAAATAATGTTTTTATTTTTTCTATCATTTTATGTTTAAATATCAATTAATTGAGCATGTAACCACAATTTTTATAATGCTAAAGTAGAAAGACTAGCTGTTCACCTCAGAGAATTAAACAAGCATACATTATTTGTATTACTGTAATGTAAATTCTTCATTTAAAAAAAAACCCAGAGCCAATTGGTGAATTTCATTATGATATTTGAAATCAGCATGTCAAAATCAATAAGAAATGGTATATTTAATTTCTGGTACAAAAAACTTTTGAAAATTTGTTGACTAGTGTAATATGTCGACCTTCTACGACTTGTCAAACTCTTAACATATCTTCTGCTATTGTATGATACTATTTAACCTTTTGAGTCACACTGACACCCCTCTACGGGTTTATTCCCAGCTAGAGAGATCTAATTTTTATTAATACTGAAACTGAACTAGTTGTGACCTGACTAGTTACACGGCAGCAATATATTTATTCTCAATGATAGCTTCTATCACAAAGTCTTCTGTAGTGGGTCTTGACCTATCACTAAAGCAATTCTCACGTCTTCATGCGATGGCACCAATGCTACATATTCGGATACTGTAGTATTTACCCTGACCAGTAAGGGTTGCTAAGACTTCTTAAGGTTATTGCTGTTCTGTTTGGTTCTGACTGGCTTGATTCGCCAATATCGTTAGTAGACATCGCTAAATTAGCCTTAGCTAAATACAGAGCACTGCAAAATGAGGAGGACGTTAGCGACATCTATCAAAACAAGACAATAAACCGGACAAATTGTGTCGTCTTGATAGCTTTCTCTTCGATTTTCTTGCGAGTCTGATATTTTTGTTCCTTGCTGCAGGTATCGTTGATGTTTAGACTTTAATAGTAGTTTCTTGCTGAACGTTAATGTGCTATGTCTACCCTAGGCTGGGCAATTTCGTTCCTGTTTTGCAAGTATTTCTATTACAAGGACACTACCGCGGCAGATTGATGTTGCTGTGACAGATTGACCTGCCGTTTGGCAAGACAGATCCTAGGCGTTGTTGTATGGCAGCTTTTCTCTTAGTGTGTTCATAAATCGTTGCGTTGTCCTGTATGTGCTAGATTTTATGGTGCTTCAGCTAGGTTACCCTTTGGTGTCTCCTTTGTTCGCACCTCTACTGCTCTGTCAAAATCCCACTGATGCCGCAATTTTTATGACGGTTTGTTAAATGCATATACTGTTGGTATACCTTGATTCCAACATTTCTTTGAGTATGCACCATATCTTCAACCTTCTTTCTTAACATAATTTGAGAGGTGATATCATCCTAGATGTGTATTGGGCCCCCACCCTCGTACCTAGTTTTCACTCTTAGTGTAACTCATCCATTCATCCATATGAGAGGTTTGTATTTCCTTCTGTAGGCTATACAACCGGAAGACGATGAATGTTGTCCTGAGGTGGCTTCCACCATGCCTGGTTCCCAGAGTTTTATATTTTCATAATGACCTCCCCTAACAGTAGTGAATTTTTCTCTTTTATATCGCTAAATTTAAAATTCTTCCTCTTCAATGTTACGTCAACCATATACATAATCTTATCGGGCTAATGTATTATTAACGTTTAATAATAATAATAAAAAATTCTTTAAGCACCAAACACGGCGCATAAGGCAGAAACCAGTGCTCTCCAGGGTGTTCGTTGTGACGCCACTCCTCTTAGCTCTTGCACATTATTTACTCCCAACGTTCTTCCTTCTCTTATTATTGTTCTTCTGAGTGTTTCTTTTGGTCTTCCTTTTTTCCTCTTACCCTCAGGAACCCAAGTGAGCGCCTATAGTGGTATTCTGTTGTTTTGCATTCGTAGGACATGACCGATAACGTTATTAACGTTTATCAACTTTAAAATCACTTCATATTGTCCCACTCACAAGTTGTACAATGTCAGCGATTTTGAGATGTGATAAAATTCGCTGCTACAATAACAATTTTCTCAGGTGTTGTTTTCTAATATATAAATCTACCTTGCAGCGCAATCCTTGTACGTACATCTTGCTACTTTGTACACATTATCCCATGACAACTAACATAATTACCGATGTATGTTACTGTGGTGGGTTTAGATGTTATGAATGTTGGTGTTGTACTTAAGTTGTAACTGAGTGAGGTCAAGCTGTGAAGTCCCCTGAGTCTAACAATTAATGGGGTGTGTTCTCAGGGAACCTTTCTGCTACCACCCTAAGATCTCACTCAGAGTTATATTTTATACTTAGAATCAATGGTGACTACGTTTAAATGTCTAGGATAATGTAAGTTTTGTGTGATGGTAACCCAATACACAAAAACACACACAGATATTAATTTCTATAATCAACTCAACTAACACAGTGGTTTAAATTTGGTATTTAACAAATTTTTTTACAATTTATTTAGTCCTGAACCTAATATTATTTTGGTCAGGACTATCAAAATCAAATGAAATCAAATTATATATATATATATATATATATATATATATATATATATATATATATATATATATATATATATATATATATATATATATATATATATATATATAGGCAATTTCAATTACACAAAAGGGACAATCTGTCCAAACACACAATTTAAAATCTAAGAATAGTGTTAGTATATCTCTGCTACTATTTAACTGACACTAGATGGCGGGTTGGGGGTTTTACATCATCCCATGTCTTTATTCACACATATTATTTTCACTTTATATACTTTAATTGGTGGAAATGGTTTGTATTTTATACAGTTAGTTTATTATTGTTGATGAATCGTTACGTGCCAGGCCTTATGCACTTATCTGGCACGTGAAGCTATATGATATTTGTCTTTCCAGCCAACGGCCACAGTCTCAATCTCCCTGGGGCAATCATGGTAGAGAGCTTGTACCAAGACTACAGTTCCAGTGGTAGAGAGCGTGTACCACTACAGCAACCTCCACTTTC
Organism: Oreohelix idahoensis; assembly: GCA_024509875.1. Lineage (NCBI taxonomy): Eukaryota > Metazoa > Mollusca > Gastropoda > Stylommatophora > Oreohelicidae > Oreohelix > Oreohelix idahoensis. The sequence goes on along the minus strand of JAMPIV010015809.1, from coordinate 335,463 downwards.
ACACTGTGTATTATATTCAGGAAGCTGGCACTAGCATAGTGTCAGTAACAAACCCACAAATTCAATGAATAAACACAGGAACGATGACTTGGCACAGATTCAGCACTGCCGCTGGCGAGACTATGAATTTATATGTATTTACTTTAGTTTTATTAAAAATTCACACTTCTCGTACATCGTCCTGCTTAAGGGACAGATTCTTAGACAAATGGCGTCCAGCCTTCCAAGTTTTCATTAATATTAAATGTGTCGGCCAATAGGATGGGGCGATTAACCTTTTTGAATCAAACTTTGAAAAACAAAACTCCAAACATACAATGTGTTAGTCTGCCTTAGATATTACTCTGCAAAAATAAATTTAGTTTCGGGCCAACCAATAACCTCTTATTATCAGGGAACACTCTTTGAAAACAATCCACGCACTTTCACACGAAATGATATCATCAACGAACTTTTAAATTGAATCTGAAATAACATAATTCTAGCCGTGTGTACGTTGGTCACAGCTGAGGAATGCAACAGTTTTGAAAAATTGTATTGTTTTCATTATATATACTCTCCCGAAAATAGTTACGATCAACAAAGAAACGCGTTCAAAGGACAGTGTTCATGGAAACTTTGATTACACTATATAATGGAAAAAAACCAAAAACACTATAAGAAGGTACTTCAATCTGTTCATCCGGGAACAGAAACAGCACACTATAAATATAAACCCATCAAGTTTGCTAGTGTGTTAAGATATTCCAACTTATCAATGATTAGGAGTCTTTTTGTGTCGTCACTAGTTCTGAGTCGTACAATTCTTGCTTTTTAAATTTTGTATGTTTTCTTAAGGTTGAAAATGTACTATGTCTTCTCTTACAAAACACCTACAATACACTACACACATACACATACACACACAAACATATATATATATATATATATATATATATATATATATATATATATATATATATATATATATATATATATATATATATATATATATTATTTGTTCGAGATGACAAGAATAAGGCAACACAAAGTTTAGTTCTTTGTGTCCACAACTGCCTCTGTCTCATTTAGCCAACTACGGGCAGGTAAAATGTACGAGGATGCTGACAAACTAAAATAATCAAGATTTATAGTCTAACAAGAGACGCTGACCTAAACATCTGCAATAGCGGGCAAAAGCACGTGTTCGGTTGCGGTACTTTTACAAGCGTAATCTCAGTAACCTAACATTATTCTAGAGTCTACATCAGAAGACAACAGACACGAGAAATGTCCTTGCATACGACATAATATTATTCTCTCGCCGGCCGACATAAGACAACGGAGGCTGTCAAGGGCCGCTACTCTACGTCTCAGAACGAACGTGAGTTTACTCCCCTGAATGGAGATGAAAAGGGGGACACCCGGCTATCAAAGGGTTTCCTTGTTGCGCCGCTCAAGCTACCAACCTTAGTAAGACAGCCGTTCGCTTTTTCAAAGAATCTATTTCTCTCTCGTGCTCTGAACACTTGTTACAAGCGAAGAGCGTTCCCATAGGTTGGCAGACTGCAGGTGCGTCTCAGGTAAGATTACCACAATCGCCGGTCGCTGGCCACCAAGAATCGAGCGATGCATTTATAATGAGCAAGAAACGAAAAAGAAACCCACCCACGCTTCGGGGTGGGTGTCTGAGAGGGGAATAATAGGGCTAATTAAGACGACAAGAAAAATGAAAAGAACGCTAAAGTGCTTATAGCCTGTGAAGCCAGAGAAATTAAAATTTAAGGAAAAATGGGACGGATTGAAAATTACAAATTAACTGTCGTTTTGTCACACAACTCCATAGTGAAGGAAGCCTCCCTTAAATTAGTCTCAGTGTTTATAAAATTGAAAGGCAGAACAACTTGAACTATTTCGGTTTAACGTTCGAGCGCGAGCTGTCATACAAGTAACATGTTCATAAACCAAACAGAACGTTTGTCACAGGGGGTACCGGCATTATAAACAATTGGCGTTGCACACCTGGTGCAGAGTCTTCTGTTTCTCCTATATCATCAGCTAGTCATGTCAGTAATCGACTATTGGCTGGAAATATTCACACAAAGACACAATTTCAACAACCCGAACACATTCCAAATGAAGAAATGCCTACAGTCCTGGGTTGTACCTGACATATCTCAATTTTGACGATGAAATGCATGCTTTGACGTCTGGCGATGAAATCCATGCATGCTACGGTAAGGGAAAAAGCCATAATTCAAGTAGCTACAAACAAATGACAACCCCTGCATGGGAAATAATTGAAATCAGAGGAGCAAGACAAAAGAAAAAAAGATGTCATGGATGCCAACATCCAGAGGTAATAACTAGGCAGGTGACAAAAGGTTAAGGACTATTCAGGGGGAAAAGATTAAGTTGCGAGAGAATTAGAAAAACTACACGCAAGTCATCATCACCTTTGACAGGGAGTGTAGAGATTGATGTAATGGGAATGCAGAACTGGAAATTTATCAACTAATATATGATATGATCATGCTGTCACAGAAAATTGTGACACATGTTTGGTGATGTCGCAAAATCGAGAGTATGGGAAGTTGAGTAAGGATTGCACGCTCTAGGCTTATACATAGTGAGTTGGAAACGGATGACGTGGGAATAAGGATTTTTAATTTAAAATGACGTAGAACCATAGACATGAAGCCGGCCATCGAACGGAGAGGACGAAGATCTGTTTTGGGTCGTCTCTGCTAAGCCAAATATATAGAGATAAGGCCGGCCATCGAACAGAGAGGACGAAGATCTGTTTTGGGTCGTCTCTGCTAAGCCAAATATATAGACATGAAGCCGGCCATCGAACAGAGAGGACGAAGATCTGTTTTGGGTCGTCTCTGCTAAGCCAAATATATAGAGATAAAGCCGGCCATTGAACTGAGAGGAAGAATATCTGTTTTGGGTCGTCTCTGCTAAGCCAAACATATATAGATGAAGCCGGCCATCGAACGGAGAAGACGAATATCTGTTTTGCGTCGTCTCTGACTTTACCACCCCTGAAAAATGTACTACCATCTATCCATCATTTTGAATAAACGGCCTTCAAACAAGACAGGACTTCTTGTGTTTTGAAAACAACCTGTAACGACCTGTGACAAGAGGGGTAAGGTAATTGGTGCTGTTTTACCAGGATTGAAATTTATGCTGCTGAAAACAAGGGGTAGGTAAAATCCCTTCTTCAAAACTTTGTTATATGAAAATGAGTTAGCCTTTCAACGGTCATACATTGAAAATTCAGAGGATACAAAGACGTGGTTAGAAGAAAATCCCTTCTTCAAAACTTTGTTATCTGAAAATGAGTTGGCCTTCAACGGTCATACGTTGAAAATTCGGAGGTTACAAAGACGTGGCTAGAAGAAAATCCCTTTTTCAAGACTTTGTTATATAACAATGTTAAAATTTCTCATCGAGGAACCAGAACCACCGAGAAAGACTGTTAAAATTTCTCATCGAGGAGCCAGAACCACCGAGAAAGAGTGTAAAATTTCTCATCGAGGAGCCAGAACCACCGAGAAAGATTGTTAAAATTTCTCATCGAGGAGCCAGAACCACCGAGAAAGATTGTTAAAATTTCTCATCGAGGAGCCAGAACCACCGAGAAAGATTGTTAAAATTTCTCATCGAGGAGCCAGAACCACCGAGAAAGATTGTCAAAATTTCTCATCGAGTAGCCAGAACTACCGAGAAAGATTGTTAAAATTTCTCATCGAGGAGCCAGAACCACAGAAAAAGATTGTCAAAATTTCTCATCGACGAGCCAGAACCACCGAGAGCGATTGTTAAAATTTTTCATCAAGGAGCCAGAACCACCGAGAACGATTTAGCCAAATTAATTTAGGATAGTCAGATAGCGGAGTTTAGCTAGAAAATTAACTAAGTAGTTAGGTACACCTACTGACCCAGTTTTTTTTTTATTGTACAGACAGTTACTGGGTATTATATTAGTTAAACCACAGTCACAAACTAGAAAACTCCGCCTAGGTTTTTTTTTAAATATAATTGATTAATTGTGAAAGGCCTGATTCAGAAGAAGGAGAGGCAAGCAATTGGGATGGCGGAGGAACAAAGCATTGATCCTACCACCATGGCTTTATTACAAATGACCAGTGCTTTAGAAAGATGGAATTTGGAGGGCCGACACCCAATGTATTCCAAAATGTAGAGAGATATCGAGGAGAGGCCGGAGGGTTCAAGCGATGGATAGACCGGATAGAGAGGTATGCCTTTACCATAGGAGCAGATGAAAATGAAAAAAAAGACTTGCCTTTCTGACCAGTGATGGTCTGTTAAATGATTTTATAAGAAGGAGATTTGAGGAAGAGCCTCTAGAACCATGGGAGGCCCTCAAGAAGGATTTATTGAATGGTTACGGAGAGATCTTGGACCCACAATATTCCTGGGGCTTACTTAGAAAACTCAGACAGAGTGTTGGAGAGTCCATACAGCTCGTTAGCGATAGATTGAACAAATTGGCTGAAGAAGTTTTTGTGGGAAGAGATATGTATCAACCAGACCATTGTACACGGGGAAGACAACCACAGGTGAACATGATAGGAAGAGCACATGTTAGGTATAACCACCAACCATACCACAGACAATGGGAAAGAGTATATCATCGTAGGAATTGGTTTGACAAGAAAAGACGACAACAACAAACATGTAAAGAATACAGAAATATAGGAATGAATTGGGATAATTCATTTGTAGACAGGAACAGACAAAACGCACATGAGAGGAGAAACATCGGTACATAATGTGAAAGGGAGAAATGGAAATGTAACAAATATCAGCATAAACAGAGATTCCATATGACAGGTAATAACAGTGAGAGGATACTCACAAGTCTCAACAGCAACTGTGGACCAGGACACTGTGATAGCTTGAAAAGAAGAGGAACTAGAATAGCAGTGCGAAATTTTCTTCAGGAGATAAAGGGTGGAAGGTGTTTCGAAATAAATGATTTTAATGTTAGGACGGAAAATGGACACTGTGCCAAGATACAAGTGTGTAAAACGAAAGAAATAACGAACAGTAAGATTAATAATGGAGCGGAGATCAATTGTATGAGAGAGAGACCAAGGTTGAACCTGAAGAGAAAACTTGATGATAATAAGATTAAAGTAGAAAGAAAAACAAACACGGTTGCTACCCGGACAGAAACAAATAAGGAAATAGGTATACAGACAGAAATATCGGAGCACAGCGACAACCTTACATCAGACAAGAAAATGGAAATAGCAATACCACAGCATGGAGTTAACAAAAAATAAGACCAGACATGATAGAACCCAGTCGGTTAAAACCACAACCCCAAATCTTATACAGGGAGCAAAGAGAGATGGGCACATATAGGCCAGAGGAGAACAGGATACAAGTATGTCAGGATACAGAGAGTAGACAGTACAATGAGATTCTAGAGCATACAACAGCAATAAGAAATAAATGGAACGGTGCTAATCCAGAAATAGAGGCACACGTACAACAATTAAGAAAGGATGATTCATCAGATTATGAAAGACGTCTCACAATATTGAGAGATAGAAAACAGTCGGAGTTGAGACAAAGAAAGGAAAACATGATTAGAAGTTGTAATATGACCGGAATTGAAAAGTTAACTGCATTGTGTGCAGATATCGAGAAGGAAATAGAAGAAGTAAAAGCGAGAAAGAACAGGAGGGAGGTAGCTAAAGATATCAGGAGAGTTAAAAGTGGCTCGGAGGAGAAGAAGAAAATCATCAAGGTAGCTAAGCCAAGCGTAGAGGACACGAAGAAATCAATAAAAGACGAAATGAGGAGAGCTAAACCCGACACCGTAGTACTAAAGAATGTGCAGAAATTTCTGGAGAGAAAGTTTCATACAGACTTATCAGAAAGAAAGGAAGATATTCGCAGGCTTGTGGTGAGGGTGATGGAGGAACTTAATTACTGGGGAATCACAATAGTGGATAAAGATGTGTTCTCTGATTCGGAGTCAAGTTATTCAGACAGTGTATCGTCAGATGAAGAAGATAAAATAGAATTTACAGAGGACGAGGACACAGAAGAAAATGTAAAATGTAGAAATAAAGAGAGTCATATGAGGGAAGTATGGCCCACGGAGAGGTGCGAAATGGTGGAAAAATTGAGAGAAGAAGTGGGAGAAGAGGGAAATGACAAGAGGAAGAAAATTATTAAAGTGGATGAACCAAGCATAGAGGAGCTGAGGAGGGTGATAGAGGCCATCATAAAACGACCTGATTTTAACCTCTGTAGATCCGTGGTATGGAGATTGCTGGAGGAAAGGAATCATACACACTTTCCAGAAACAAGCGATGAAATAGACATGGTTCTGACGAAAATGTTAGATGACGAAAGGATTTTGAGACGACAGAGAAGGATAGAGCAAGCAAATTGTAATCGAAGACAGAAGAGAAATAAAGGAAGAAGCAAATATAGATATTGCTAAACAGATTTCGTTGGAAAGGCATAGGGACAAGGAGGTTACTATAGAACATAGTGGAGACAAGACGGACGGGCGACGAAGAGCGGAATAGCGGAGGAAAAAAATATATATAAATATGTATAAATAAGTATGGATCAACATATAGTGTTAGAGACTGTGGAAAGTAAAGATTAAATGGTGTTGAAGTTTACGGAGTTCATGAGTAAATAAGGAGTGAAGAGGAAGAGGCTATGGAAGAAGACATAGCATATTAGGAGTTATAGGCAGCGATAGCTGAAACCTTGAGAAACCTAAGTATAATTGGTCTGAACCGATCACACATGCATTAAACAGAGTACACCTAAACGATAGGGCACTGCCGTAACGAGGAAGATAAGGAGTAGAAAGAAAATAAGTAAATATAGGAAATAATGATAAATAAAGGTAGGTTAAGGCCATGGTAGAATGGCAAGGATAGTATGGGAGAAGAAGAAGAAGCCATACGGGATGGGGAAATTAAAAGGAGCTGAGAGATCAGACGGGACCGTATGAAGGGCCATAGAAGATGGCGAACACAAGAAAATGGCTCAGTTAATAATGAGAAAATTGAGAAGTCACAGAGAAGTGACGAACCTATGAGTTATAAGATAACTGATAAAGGGGTAAATTAAGAAATTATAAAGAAAACGGCTGTATTATTATAAATTTGGAGCGGCATTGGGGAATTGTTGAGCAATGGGGATAAGGAAGGAATTAGAAGAGATAGTTCCAGAGAAGGAACGAGATAAATAGGTAGCGTGGAGCACAGAGATGCTGCGGCGATTGCTAAAGTCTTGTGATGGAGACTTGTTAGGAGATAGGCCTCTCCGAAACCCAGAGGGTAAAGTAAAATTATGCGAGGAGCATAGAGAACTAAACGAGATAGAAACCGGGAGCAAGAAGGGAAAGAGAAAAAAGAGATTCTCTGAGGGCTGAAATTAGCAACTATAGGTGCAAGATGGAGGCGATAGCTAGATCTTGCATTGTGGCATAATAGGGTCCAAAACGGACTTATGAGCGAGTTGAGCTAGGGAATATTATTAATGCACACCTAGCGGAGCGAGGAGTGATAACCCAGACGCAATGGCGGAAGGACAGAAGGTTGACTATAGAAACAGGGAGCAAGACGGGTGTCAGGACCTGTAGGAATTGTGTTTCTAGGTAGAGATACAATGGGTACCCTGAACACAGAATTAGACGAGTGTCAGTCGAGGGCTGAGCTTGTTTAGGTGTCAGCGAAGGGAGAATGATAGGAAAAGGGGTCATATATTTAGAACTTTAAAACAATTATTTTTGAAGTTGTTTGACTTTTAAATATAGTTTGAAGTTATGCGTTAATTAATGGTAAATAGTTCCAAATTTCTATAGGAAAGTAGGGCTATATAATTATGTTGTTGTTGAGATTCTGTAAATTTTTTTTGAGGAGGACTATTAAAAATGTTGCTATGAGCCACATTTTCTCTGAAGAGCCCAGGGGTGAATATGTCACAGCATATTGTGACACATGTTTGGGGATGACGCAAAATCGAGAGTATGGGAAGTTGAGTAAGGATTGCACTCTCGAGTCTTATACATAGTGAGTTGGAAACGGATGACGTGGGAATAATGATTTTTAATTAAAAATGACGTAGAACCATAGACATGAAGCCGGCCATCGAACAGAGAGGACGAAGATCAGTTTTGGGTCGTCTCTGCTAAGCCAAATATATAGACATGAAGCAGGCCATCGAACAGAGAGGACGAAGATCTGTTTTGGGTCGTCTCTGCTAAGCCAAATATATAGACATGAAGCCGGCCATCGAACAGAGAGGACGAAGATCTGTTTTGGGTCGTCTCTGCTAAGCCAAATATATTGAGATAAGGCCGGCCATCGAACTGAGAGGAAGAATATCTGTTTTGGGTCGTCTCTGTTAAGCCAAACATATATAGATGAAGCCGGCCATTGATCTGAGAAGACGAATATCTGTTTTGGGTCGTCTCTGACTTTACCACCCCTGAAAAATGTACTATCATCTATCGATCATTTTGAATAAGCGGCCTTCAAACAAGACAGGACTTCTTGTGTTTTGAAAACCACCTGTAACGACCTGTGACAATGCCATGTCCTGATGCTTCTGCGCTCCTTGGTGAGAAATCAGAATGGAGCATCTCGGCTAAAGGAAAGGGCAGGGTCGTCTTTGAATAGAGCGAAGCTTAAATGAAAACATCCTTCAACATAAGAATGGAGATTGAGATAGATAGTACAGTCCTGCGATGGCTGTCTGAAACTACATTAACAGGGCCATAAACTCTTAAAGGACGGAAGGCCAGTGTTCAAGGCCGATTATGCCTGGTGCTCATGACGGAAGTCCTGCATTTGGGACGGATGTATTTGAACGGTTTCGTTGTGTCCCAAATTTAGATTGTATTTAATATCATTCAGTTTTCTTTACAAAGTTGTATAATATTAACATTCTCTGATGAGCTTTTAAAGAATCGGCATTTGAACCTGAGCACTATACGAAAACTCAGAGCGATAGAAAATCCCTTGTAACAAACATTTAAAAACCACCACGTTCTTTAAGAGTTAGTGTCGTATGCTCAGACCACGCTTTGTAGAGTAAAAAAAGAATAACACAGAGAAACCTCAACACTTGAGAAACGTGTGCATCTATCATCCTGGTCCTGGTACACTCAAGCTGACCGACCATGCCCGAGAACACCCATAGCGGGGCTACTATACAGATATAAGGAGAGATGATAAAAACAGTTAATGTTGCCTGTTAGATAATGACAATGCAGTCGATGCAATTCTTGAACAAGTCAGACTGCTGAAACTTAGCATCAAAAGTAAAACTAAGAGTGACGAACGTATGCGAGGATGCGTCAGGTGTGTAGTATACAACCAGCACGCTAAAGAAACAACCAACATTCATACTCTTCAGCATTTGCTGAGGAAGACTGAACCTTTTAGGTTGGCCCAGAATGCGATGATGACGATTTGAACTACAATAAATATATATTAAATTACATACATGTATGTATATAGAAAAACTAATGTTTGCATTGGACTTTGTTGAGTTTTTTTTACTTAAAATATATCTATTTTCTACCATTTCTGTTAATATTTGCCCACGACAGCTCGCACATACACATACACCAGATTCACACAGACGTATAACATACATAAATGTATTAATGCACTTTCGCAGTGCCTGCATAGTTTATTTGTATTGCATCCTGCTCTTATATTTTTTCCAGGCTTGCTTCAACCTCCAGTGTACTTTAAAGATCAACCACATTATGCAACTTTTGGCTGCCTTGGATCTTATGTAGGCAGTTTCGTGTACTCCGTCGTGGACTATTATGGTCAATATGTGAACAAACAAGGACGTTCCATTTGGCCTTCAAGCTGGTGGAGCAATTCTTCTAGAGAAGCCTTCGAGCCAATTTTCAAATGTATGACTGACACTTATTTAAATATGACCCGAAAATCTTATAATGTATCGGATTCTGAAGATTACTTAACTATTTTACGCACAATATTTGCCACGCATTACACACTTGGGATTCGACTTGCAAGAACTGCCTATATTAATATGATAAACTTGCATGGTCTCTTTGAAAAACCGCTTCCTGGTGTAGGAATGACCAGTGAACAGATGATTTTTCTGGCCTACGCACAGTCATTTTGTTATGACAAAGAAAGGGTCCAAGTTTTCAATTTTTGGGAACCTGATAATGACATATACGTGAACTTCGCTGTGAGTCATTTGCGAGAGTTCAATGAAGCCTTTAAATGCCAGCCCGAGTCAAACACGAATCAGCAAAAGAAGTGCGACTACAACTAATGCAACTAGCAGCGATTGGTTAACAATGATGACAGATTCTTCCGATCTGGCGCATCAAAACTAACTCTCGAAGCAATAGAATGCCATAAACAATAAATATTTACTTTAGCTGTTTACTTCATTATTAAATTCATGCTGACGCCTTCAGATAGCGTTGCTATTAAAAAAATTATTATTTTTGGGGCCTAGTATAACAGATTATGGAATCTTAATTCAGCGGACTGGCAAAACAATTGGACGTTTAGTTGTTCCCCATGTCCTCGTAACAGTAAGCAATGTAGGACAAGCTGGCTATGGAAGAAAATGATAGCCAGGTTACATTTGAAGAAACAAGATATGATTGGATTTTGGCTTGGTTTTTAATGACAATCTTCTTTGTACATCGACAACTCTGTCACGAGTTGTCTTCCCTTACTCTGCAGCGATGGTCTACTTCAAGCTCTGAACCACAGATTCGTCTTCCAAACTGGTATCGTAGACTGGTTTAAAAAATTTTGGAGGAAAACAAAGGCCTCTGCTAAGTTTATGTTTTCTGATACTAAACAGGCGCCTTCCCGCTGTCACTTCCAACGACTGCTTTTCTTAGTAATTTAATTCCCCCCCCCCCCCCCCCCCCCCCCACGCCCGACCCCCCCACCCCCCCCCCCCCCCCCCCCCCCCCCCCCCCACACCTCCCCCCCCCCCCCCACCCCCCCCCGCCCCCCCCCACCCCCCCACCCCTCCCTCCCCCCCCCCCCCACCCACCCCCCCCCTCACACCCCAAGTGTACATTATAGCTCAGTGGATATAATAAAAATTTTCCATTACCTTCAGTTAGTCTGAGCGAGAAATATGCCTGGACAGCGAAGAATGCATTGCCTTGTACCTGAGTGAACATGTCTAAGTATACATATAACTTATTACAAATGATATTAAATATATACACATGATGTCATCATCATCCACTCCTTACTCCACTTAGAACTTGGGATTACCTCTACTTTTGGTTCTCTATGAGAAACACGCATACAGAAGTTGCCAGCTCTTGCAGTGGGTGCTCATGAAACCATTATTCTAAATGCTGAGGTTGCCAGCCTCGTATGACTTGGCCATTCACTTGTTTATACATTCAAAGTATAAGATATATGGTACAACTCACACCTTCTTCTTCTTCTTCTTTGATCCTTAGCCGCCGACCGCCAAAGCATTCAGTGGCCATCGCGCCCAGTGGCGTCCCGCAGGGCAACAACAAATCGATTCCACCTTGCTCATTCGGCGGCCACCCCCCGCACAGCGCCCCAACCCTCGCTTACCCTCCGCATCTCAGCTTCCACAGTCCCCCGCCAGGCTGCCTCCGGTCGGCCTCTCCCTCGCCCCCCAGGGGTCCAAAGCACAGCTGCTCCCGTGATAACATCCGGGTCCCCCCTGAGGACGTGGCCAACCCAGCCCCAGCGTCCGCAGGCCATGATGGCGCGCATGTCCCCCCGCCCGCTCTGAGCAAGCAGACCCCGGCCGGCGATGGCACTCGGCCAATAGACTCGGTGAACCCTTCCCAGGCATGCTGTGTGAAAAGAGGACAACTTCGGCATCTCCCTCTCTGCAACTCTCCAGCACCCCGCACCACAGAGAAGCACAGAAAGCACACAGCTCTGACCCAATCTCAATTCTGTGCTTGTGCTGTATTGAGAGGACCTACAGATGTTGCCTAGACTAAAAAAGGGTGTTCTTGCCTTATTCATTCTGATGTTGATGTCCTTGCCTGCCCCGCCGTTCGGTGCTACCATGCATCCTAGGTATGTGAAGGTGTCTGACTGTACCAGCCGCCGATTCCCCACCGACATGGGCCCAGGGTTGCTCACACTGAGCGCCACGACCTCTGATCTCTTTAAACTGATGCTCAAGCCTACCTCCTGGCTGAACTTACCAAGTCCATCCGTTTTCTCCTGGACGTGCCGACGTGAATGTGCCAGTAGTGCAACGTCATCTGCACACTCCAGATCCTCCAACGCAGAAAATGCAGTCCATCTCACTCTTCCCGGACCGCCCTCCTCCGTCTGGCGCACCACCCAATCCATGACTGCCAAAAATAGAGTGGCCGACAAGGGGCATCCCCGCCGCACTCCTCTCCCCACCTCAAAGGCTATGCCGCTCTGCCCAACACCACACGCAAAGCCGGCACAGAGGCCTTCCATGACTGACACCATGCAGCCCGGAACTCCACAAGCCCTCAGTATTTTCCATAACCTGTCCCCATGTACGCTGTCAAAAGCCCTCTCAAAATCAACGAAATCAATGTACAGCCGTCTCTGACAACTCACTTCAATATTTTTGAAAATCTAGACTTCTTGCTCAGGTGAATCGTCTTGGGAACTTTATAAAGATGCCTCGAATCCGCGTCTCGGGTATTATTTCTGTTTAGAATCCCTCTGTGACTTGTAAGCAGTCCTGTAGGATTCCGGTTTTCGTATTAATAATGTTGCGGTTTTCTACTGATGCTTCAGAAGATACTCCAATACGTTTTGTCCAGTCCTATAAGTTCAGAATCTTTACTCTATTCTTTCCTGGCTTTGTCCGCGCTGTCTACTTTGTCAGTTTTGGAATGCAGTGTCGTATATCTTGAATGTGCTATGTTATATCGCTTTCCTGTCCACGCGTCCACCTGGTTTTCTGACCGGCTTCCAATCAGAACGAATGAACATTTCTTGCTCTCATTTGATCCAATCCATGAGCAAGAATGAAGTGGGTCGGGCTTTAGTTATTACCTTCACCCTCATATTTTAGAATATCATTTGAAAATTTGAACACATGACCTCACCTCCATGTATGGCCGTTTACTTTTAAGTAACCTTTCAAGTCAGACTTGTAACCTAAAAGTGTCCTCGCTAATTTGTCTCCCCCGACGGGTTTATCTGTAATTATTATCACAGACAATCGCTGGACGGAAATCCGATCCAACACGAAAACAAGAATCTTCAACTCAAATGTGAAGTCAGTCCTATTGTATGGCTCTGAGACATGGAGAACAACAAAGACAACAACCAAAAAGCTACAGACTTTCATAATTGGGTTCTTGCGGAGAATATAGGGATTAAAATGGTATGACAAGGTTACCAACGTGGAACTGAGGACAAGAACTAGACAAGTGCCAATGGAACAAGAGATGAAAAGAAGGCGATGGATAAGACTCACACTGATGAAACTTGTTGATAGCATTACAAGGCAGTCCTTGTTCTGGAACCCCCAGGGCAAGAGAGGCAGAGGTAGACCAAGAAGCACATGGAGAAGAGAGCTTGAAACAGAGGTGAAAATGCTGAGGAGAACGTGGAAAGTGCTTGGGATGATGGCACATGACAGGAGGACTTGGCATGTGTTTGTTGAAGGCCAATGCTCCTTTGGGAGTGCGGGGTTATAAATGAATGAATCTCTGGACGGGAGTGATTATTAATCGCCTTTCCCTTGTTTTCTGGTTTCGTAATCTTAAACTTGTCGCTGTTGCAGACACAACCAACCTGGCTTTCAGTGTATTCTCCACCAAAGTGTCTGAACGTGTTTGCAATGAACAACGCACTCAGATGGACATTCTTGTCTGGCGGAAATGCATTTCGTAGAAAGTCATCAAATATTTTCACGTTTACCGTAACATGACCGTCGTCTATCTGTATGAATTCAAAACACTCGGCGATTACTGTTTAATCTGCAGGTATGTCTATTAGCCTTAAAATGATACGACTGCAGTATTAAAAAAGGTAAACACATTTAAGTAGTGGCGGGGGGACAAATTTGTGTGCGAAAAAAAATAAGGAAATAAATGAATAATGTAGGAGAGAGCAACTGTAACAGACAGACACCTTCACATACCTAGGATGCAAAGTAACACCAGACGGCGGAGCAAGCAAAGACATGAACAACAGAATGAACAAAGCAAGAACAGCCGTTTTTAGTCTAAACAGCATCTGGAAGTCCTCTCAGTACAGCACAAGCAAAAAATTAAGATTATATCAGAGCTGTGTGCTTTCTGTGCTTCTATATGGTACGGAATGCTGGAGAGTTACAGTGAAGGAAATGTTGAAATTGTCCTCTTTTCACACAACATGCCTAAGAAAAATTCTCCGAATCGTTTAGCCGAATACCATCACCAATCAAGATCTGCTTACTCGGAGCAAGCAAGAGGACATGCACACCATCATAGCTAACAGACGCTGGAGCTGGGTTGGCCATGTCCTCAGAAGAGACCCCTATGCCTGTTACAAAGGTTTGAGATGTTATTAGAATTGTAGATATCTTGGACAAAAAGATGAATCAGATGATACCAGGATAGTGCCAGATGAGAGACTGGTCTTACAAGAAATACCCCCTTATCTGAAAAGAATAAGGGTGTACCAACAATCAAAGGTTAGAATCCAGCTGTATAAACTTCCAGGTGTTGAAAGGTATGTCCTGAAAATCTATTTGCTCCTTTCGAAGATTCTCATTTGGTATTATGTGTTATTTATGTTGACAATTTGATCTAGGGGTATTTAATGTAGTCTTTCTATCAATCTAAATTAACTATCAAACAAACTTGAAATTTTAATTCAAATAATTCAGCAAGTCTGTTGATAAATATGTATTTACAATTTATTTACCTAACCCTGTTCTCTTTTGGTAAATTAGGAAAACTCAAAGGTATTTACAGTTTGAAATAAATAAGCATAGAAACTTAAAAGTTATAAAACATAATCTTGCATTGAAGTTTCTACTGTCTTCCACACTGATGAATAATTTTAAATTTAATAACAATGTCAAGGTAGGTTGGATTCATAATGTCCTTAGATTCATCCTTCACTGAAATGTTATTAATATATTTATGTTTCTTTTATGGTGATATCTTTTATTGAACACGCTGATCAGTGGCTATACAAGGCCACTTATCTGAAAATCCAAAAAATCCCACAATCTTCTGCCGTGGTCGAACAACTCTGTGACTTGCCAGGCAGGCAGTGGAACAATGGTGACTAGCTACAGTGACATCATGAGCATCTGCACATCAGAGTCCAAAACGAGTTATAGGAATCAGATACTTTTGGTCCTTTGCAGGATACAACGGTTGCAGGACAAAACCTGAAATTCAAATAATCAGAACCTCTGTATGGTCCATCACTACTCTGCCTTTACACACACAAAGGGCATAACATACAGCGTCAGACAGGACAATTTACCTGCACCACCCCTCAAAGTCAGTTCACTATGACTAAAATTTCCTTAAAATTCATAAGTTGATTACTTAGTCCATGATTGGCTTCCATACAATGATTTTGAATAGTATAAATTTACAAGTAATATCTTAATCGATTCAATACAACACGTTTTGTCAATCCTTCCTTAGTTTCCATGTCATTCCTTTAGCATATGCTCTTTCAAATGTATTATTAAACTTACAGTCGTATTGTTGACATCACGTTCAATAAACCTGCACCTTTTACAACGCTGGCTTTCGCCTCTAAAACCAACACATGCTTTGCGTTCCAGCAAACATCACATTCGTCTTGGAATATTTTTTTTCACACAGGCCTTTTCACTTTCTAACACACATGGACTAAATTACAGGAATAATACAATAAATATGTACATATACATATATATAGTCATTCTTACCCTCAGGCAAAACACACAAGGCTGTTAATGGCTTCTATGGTCTGCGCAGCAGATGCGGTTGGCAAAGGTAAAATATTATTAGTGTTTACCGCTTCTTTCAAGACAGCTTGTAGTTTTTAAATTTTGGATAGTGGCGTCAAATAGCCAACGGCAAGGTCTTTTATAGTCACGCATCCGCCATCTGAGGTGACAGGGTAAGGAAAGGCGTAAAAATTACCGAAATTAAACAAAATTTCTGCTCTCCGTTCAATGTTTAAAATCTAGTTTTTCAATTATCTTCCTTATTTATGGGACGATTCTGGTCATTTAAAGATTGAATTATACTGTGAATTATTTTGTTTCGATCTATCTATAAATTAGTTAGTTTGCACAATGCATTTAAATGTATGCATGCTTTAACTAGCTAAGTTTGACCAATCCTGATGTAACACAGCTCATTTATTCGATATTTCTTTCTTAATAGAATATTATTTGATAAAGTGTTTACACCTACCTCTAAAGTAACATTCCCGTTGATGAATTACATAATCCTTTCCGGTGATACTTCTTTAGTTCTTATGAAATTAAATATTATTGTCGCATCGGTTACACAAAATAGCCTCTAGGTTTTAAGCATAGTACGTTTCCTGCAACAATGATAACAAAGGCACGTTATGATTGGTTATTGTATTAGAGAGTTCCCTACCTAATGCGTGCGGTATTGGCCAGATTTAGAAAACCGTGTTGTAAGTCAGACTAAAACACGACAATGCCGTCACAAGAACAGCTATGCTATAGACCCCTGAATTAAAACGAAAGAGAGGCAGACCAAAAACCACTTGGCGGAGGACTGTGGAGGCTGAGATGCAAAGAATGAACCAGAGTTGGGGCACTGTACGAAGGATGGCCACCGACTGAGCAAAGTGGAATAAATTTGTTGTTGTCCTACAAACGCCACCAGGCGTGATGGCCACTGACTGCTTTGACGGTCGGTGGCTAAGGATAAACAAAGAAGGGTAGGAGAGAAAGAAGAGGAGTAAAAGGACGCGAGTTATTTGTCGTCACAAACTCAAAAAGTGCTTCGATCTCCTCCCTTAGATGACACAAGAAGGATCCCAACACAGTGCACCATATACAAATTCATGTATATATCTTATCAGAAATAATGGCAACTTTGGAGGAACAAACAGCGATATTAAATAAGAATGGAAAATTCGAGAGTAGCTGTCCTTGGTTGGGGAAAATATAAAGCAAGAAAAAAACTAGATCTGGAAATTACAGAGTCTCCTTATTGTGTACCTGCTTAGAAAAGAAAGTTTAAAATACATTGACCTGATCACCATTATGAAACTAGTGGCCAGAATGAGACAAATACCAGAGGACAATAGACGAAGGACAGACGGTGGACAAGGCGTGCACAGATAAAAACAGTATAACAGTACATTACATTTTATTAGAACCCCGAGGTAAAAGAAATAGAAAGATATCAAGAAGCACATCTACCTGCTCTTCTTCTTCAAGTACAATGTCTTGTGGCGTAGGTAATCATGTCTCGCCGCAACTTCCTGTCTCCAGTACAGTTTGTCTAACCTGTTGTTGACTTCTCCACATCATACGATGTCAAACTGTCAAGTACCTACTCTCTGTGTCTTCTTCTTCTTATTTGACTTGTCCATATTTGTTGACATTTTTGTAATAAAAAGTTTTTTTACGGGATGGGGTAACCAGCCCCATGCCCAACCCTCCTTAGCCGCTTTTTACTACATGCCTGGTAGGGTACAGTGTTACTATTCTTTGCTCCCCTTTCGGGCCCCGGTAACACACTCTCTGTGTGCTGTCCTCTATATTTTTTTCTTCAATATATTCCATTGTCACAACATATTCCATTTGTTTTATTTGTCGTAAGAGAGTCAGTTGCTCCTTCTAACTTGACTAATACGCATGCTCAGAGTTTTGGCTTGTGTCAGGACATCCTCATTACTCTTTTTAGCGGTCTATGGTATTTTTATTCTTCTAAATAACCACATCTTGGTGGCTTGTACACTTTTTCGTACTTATTTAATAATTGTTCATGCCTCTTTTCCGTATATCAGGATTGGTTCGGTTTAACACTGAAGAACACTTATTCTGAATTTGATTAACATAGAATTCTTGAGTAAAATACTTCTCATTGTATTGAATGCTGTTTGTGCCTGGACTATTCCGATGTTATCAACGTGCTTAGGTGTGAGAATCTATCAATGTTTTTTTTAACTGTTACATTTGCCTTGATAGCTCATTCCTGAGTATTCATTTTCTTTAAGTCGATCATTACTTCTGCCTTTTCGCTATTAAGGTAATGTCTTTAATTTCACAATTGTCTCAGTAATTTCCTGCAACTACTGTTCCCTTTTTTGTGTGGTAATAAGACTGTATCCTCAGCGTATCTCAAGTTATTTGTATTATCTCCTACAACTAATATTGTTTAAATGTCCTTTATGGATCACATTACACTTTAACTGTCCCGACTGAACAACTCAGGGGACATCACACATCCCTGTCTAACACACAGTCTAAAAAACTAATCTTTCAAACCTAATTACACACTTTGTAAGGAAGTACACGGGGAAGGTAATTAGAGACATATTTAAAAGAATTAGATAAGACGTTGAAGTGATGGAACGGTATAGGTAGACGATATGTGACCTTGGTTTAGGTTTGCGCTACACAGTGTTTTATAAGGATAGTTGTTAGAGTCGTTTTCTTGGGTAGACACCGCTGACCAGAGGATGTCGCTGGTGTCGAAATGTCAACGATCTAACACGGGCGATTCTACTAGCTTGAAAATAAAACGCGAATGTCTTTCCACTGGAATGTGAACTCCTGGAACTTTAATAACAATCGGGCACACCAACAAGTGCCAATACTGGTATGGACGAACTCGTTATGTCGACTTGCAACAACAATTTATTTGGACGAAATACGTGGACGAGCAAAGACAGGAAAACAGTATTTGCATCAATGGTTTCACAGTTCAAAACATATGGCTCATATTTATAAATTACATTACTTGCAGTATCCAAGTTCATTCAATGATCTAACGGTTTGACCTTGCGTCGCAGACCAAAACTTCTAAGGTCATCCGTGCAACAAATCTTCGTATGCCTATTTCAACCCTGTACTGTAACATTGCCCCTGGTACATATTGATTCTGGTACCTTCCAACATTATAGATCACTGCATACATTCTGTCTGAGAAGACAACATAAAGTTAATTACAATACTTGATTCATCTCTCTCTTGATCGCCGTGTCACGTATGACGGCGCTCCACTAATTCATATCAATTAGTCGAACTGACGAAGCATTAAAATCCTTTAAAACATTAGGATGGCTTCAGTGCAGAATCGGGTTGATCCATTATAACCCCTTAACGGGAAGGGACTAGCTAGATGCCAACGCCGGATACAGTCACTAAAAATCATAAAATTATATTCAATTATAACAACGCCTGGTTCTGACTTACGTAGGGAGTAAGCCGACAATGGCTTCTATTCAGAAGTCATGTCCCAGAAATACACTAGCCCCAAATGATGGGTACACAATAAGAAAATCAACAGACTCCATGTCTGGATATGAGATGCGGCTTGCTTCATACACGCTTCTACGTCATCTGGCTTGTTTGGATACAAGCGCGCCCGAATTACCATGCACCAAATTGTGCATATGCGTGCGTGACAGATGACATTTACTAACACTAACACCGACATAAGTTGGTGCGTAAAGTTGGACCACATATTAAAAAAATATGAGACTACCCTCATCTGTAAACGACTGTAAAGGCCTACGAAAAGGGCTCTACAGATTCGTTACCAATCCCCCCAAAAAATTAATTATATTAATTTTTTTTCTTTACTACTCGCGACTGGAGGTGATTCAAGTGTACATAATCATATAATATTAATATAACATGACATAGAATCATTAAAACATAAATATGAAATTAAGTCAACTCAAATAAACAAACGGTATGCACAAAAGCATACACCCACGATTGACCACCTTTGGTGCAATGTGGTAAATGAAATAAAATCACATATAGAAATATTGAATTAAACCGAATAGAAACGCAAAAGAAAAGAAATGTAAAAACCAATGAATAAACAGAAAAGTGATGGATATGTCTTAAAAATGACAAGTGAAAAAAATGAAAGAATACAATTTAAACACATGTATAGATCAACACACTTAACCGTGTCTCTAAAGTTCCTTTGTGGTACTAATTAAAGTACTAATGTTAAATAACTGCTCTTAAAGAGTGATAAATATTAAATGTCGGCAATCTAATTAAATATTTCATAGTTACCTAAATTAATTCTTATACTGATTAACTAAGTATCAAAGGTTACTAATCTACCGAATTATTTATTTTAAAAAATAACAATGTCATTAAATTTCTTAGATTAAGAAAGTTCCATTGTCCTGTTAGGAAACGGTTAAAATATACCAAGTTCCGTTCCATGAGAAACAACCAAGTGTTCGCAATGTTATTTCGGTGAGAAAATATAATCCCTTTCCAACGTTATTCTCTCTTCATTATCATAAGGTCTTGACATATGGATGCGAGTCATGGGCAATGACTACAACCCACAAAAGCCAGATCCAAACCTCAGAAATGAGGTATCTGAGGAAGGTGGTTGAAGTAACAAGAAGAGACATGGTACGCAACCAGACGATACGTCAAGGCCTAAAATCCCACCCGCTGCAGACCCAAATAGAACAGTCCCAACTAAGATGGTTTGGCCATGTCTGCAGAATGGGAGAAGATCGGCTACCACGACAAGCATGGGAAACAAAGAGCCAGGGATCCAGACCTCCAGGACGACCCAGAGTCCGCTGGGAGGACAACATTAGACAATCTTTGAAGGACCGAGGACTAGAATGGAACCAGGCCAGGAAGAAGACAGCTGATAGAATAGTCTGGCGCTCTCTCTTCCAAACCTCTACACCTCACGGTAGAAGAGGAACGACTAAGTAAGTAAGTAAGTCATTATCATAAGTAAGTGAATGTTATTTTCACAAATATAGCAATATACTTCAACGTTCCATGTTCTTTTAATACATAATCATTGTAGATTTCAACTTGACTGAATGTTAATGACTCTTATAATCGAGGTAGCACACGTAAAAAGTTACAATTGACAAACTGTCAGTGTTGAAGTTCAGTTGTCTGCAGTGCGTAGCTGTTAAAGTGATTCGTTAGGACATCTCGACAAAATGTCAGCGAGAACATTCTGAGTACCAGGTATGGATCGCATGGTAAAACTATATGGCTGGAGTGCGATCGCATACCTAGTCGATTTGGCTGATTTCACATCTTTCGTGTTGAGAGCAGTAAGTGCTTTTTGGTCTGATTCCACAATAAAGTGTGATGCAAGCAGATATCTATGGAGTTTTGTTATTGACCAAACAAGTCCAAGAAGTTCCTTATCTAGGACTAAGTAATTTTGTTCAGTCGGAGTTAACTTCCGTGATACATAGAGAACTGGATGCAAGGTGCCATCATATTCTTGTAGTAACACGCTTCCAACGCCGTAATTAGAAGCATCGTTGCGTAAAACAAATGGTAAATTCGCATTAGGCAACCTTAAAACAGGAGCATCTGAAAAAAATTTCTTTATGATATCCAACGCGATTTGATGTTCGTTAGACCACCGAATCACGTTCGCTGCACCTTTCCTAAGTAATGAAGAGAAAGGAGCAGTAATGGACGAAAGATGTGGTATGAATTTCCCATAATATTGTATTAGCCCTAACAGAGATCGCATTTGTTTCTTTGTTTTAGGTGTAGAGATATTAAGGATTTTAGAGACATTACTGTCCTCTGTATATAACATACCGCGACCAATACGGTGACCCAAAAAAGAAATATCGTGGAAACCCACAAATGCCTTTGATGGCTTAGCAGTTAAGTTATGATATTGTAACGTGGACAGTAATGAGTTTAATCCTTCCATATGTTCTTCCCATGAGTCACTGAAAAGACAAATGTCCTTTATGTACGCAATGACATTGGGATGATGAGATAGAATTCGACGCATCATGCGCACGAACGTGGCAGGAGCGTTCACTAACCCGAAAGGCATAAAATTCCATTGGAATAGGCCCCGAGGTGTCGAGAAAGCAGTGAGTGGCTTTGCCCTTTCTGTTAATGGTACTTGCCAATAGCCCTTTGACAGATCAAACTTAGAGAAGAAAGTAGAATGAGATAATTTTACTAATAAATCTTCTAAAAGTGGCAAAGGTTCTGCGTCAAATTGTGTGACTTAATTTAATTATCTGTAGTCTACACATAGACGAATATTGTTATCTTTCTTTCTAATTATCACCATAGATGAAGAATATGGTGACAACGATGGTTCAATTATGTTTAATCGAAGCATCTCATCGAATTTCTTTTCGATCTTATCACGAAAGTGTAAAGGTATGGGATATGGACGAATACGGATAGGTGTTTCATCAGTTAGAAGAATATCATGTTGAATAGCTGACGTATGACCTGAAATGTCAGTGAGAACATTATCATACGTTTGAAGTAGTGATGAAACTTGCTGTCGTTGATCAGCCGAAAGAGAAGACGAAATAGTGACATCATTCCAGTTTTCAGTGGAATAAAGTGGTACAACTGGTATGAGCAATTGTACATCTTGAAAAGAAGACTCTTCTTCTTGTATAACTGACAAATTAGTATAGTTGTGAATGTGAGGAGTAGGATCGTCAATCGCTTGAAATACTGATTGTAGATAATCAGGACGTGAATAATACTCCTTCAACATGTTAATGTGAAAGGTTTTGTGTTTGCCGTTAATATCGACGATGTAGTCAACATCGTTGATAAAGTTGGATAACGTTGGATTTTTATTCCCGTTAATGATATCCACCAAAAGATAGATATAAGTGAATGGAAGCAGACATCATCATCATCATCAGTTGATAAGATCTCTATGGTGTTGTTTGCTCCACTGTAGTGTATGGAATGTCAACTTGACCTACGCAGTGGTGTGTAGACATGGATTGAGTGTATAATGTGCGAATGATGATAAAGGTTCGTGGTGTTGACAAAAAATGTTCTTTTCTCACACTCATGTATGGCTGGAAGTCATCGACACCAACGACTGTGTACCTTTTCTAAAGTTTAATTGGACGTACACACTCGACAGCACAGATAGTGACAAATAACAGGTTGCCATAATACATCATAGTACAGTGGATAAATGGTCTTGCAATGTTACATGGGCACTCATGTAGAATAAGTGTATAATGGACTGTCAGTAGCCAAGCACTCAGTATCGCCCATACATATATATCATCTGACTTCACTGACTGAGCACGTCAGCTTATAAACAATATTTCAGATGGCTTCTAAACCTAATCTCGTCTAGCGACGATTCTTCAACATAATGTTCAGCACATATTTTTCCATATAATAATATTGAACCGCTAGCAATGGGTTCTCATGTGTAGCAGTGATCTCTGGACTGATCAAGCGATAATACGGGCATCCCTTTTCTCTTCTTGAAAGTCACTACATGTTTTGGTTCCAAGATGGCTTCACTCGTGAGCTGTCACTCACGTTTGGATACAGATAATGAATCTGTCCTAAAGTTAGTCATTCATAAAACATTTCATTGCTCTGTAGATTTGATCATGAACAATTGACTGCAATCTACAGGATATAGTGCTGCTAGGAATCGAAGTCGTTTTCATCGAGTCAAATATATTCTCTTAGACATTCAAATCGTAACTATCGAAAATGGTGGCTTCGATCGAGAGTTCATAAGAGTATCTTTGATTACCTTGGTATAGGAATTATGAAACTGCCATTCCTTGGCAATACGACTAAACACTGGGGTAAAGCATACACGATAGGTTTAGACAACTATCACCTTCCCCACAAATACTGAGATCACTTTTTCCCCGGCGACAGGCCGACATGGAAAACACACAGTCCCTATCAGGACGAAGCCAAATCACACCACACTCTAGCGACACATCCGCCGAATAGCCTTCGACCTCTCTAGAGACAACAGAACATATAGTTCGACTTAGATATGTTAAGATATACAGATATAAGACAGACTCGTCCTACTCAGACAAACAATACACATAAATTCAGGCCATAGATATTCTGAAGCAAGAACAATCTATTATTACCCAAACAACGAATAAATCGCAGTAAAATGGATTTATCCGCGGAGTTTGATCGAAAGAGCCGACACAACTTTCAAGGGAAGTAACACAATAATGACTTTCCCTTAAGCACTATTTTGCTTTCAAAATATTTGCGAAGATAACAAGAATACCAATGTATAATATTGTAAGATATCAAAGACTGCACGTAACAGTCTTACCACACCTCCCGGGAAAAAAAAATGGAACATTTTTTTTTTCCTTTTTAAAATACATCTAGGAGCAACGTACAATAGGCTCACAACGCATGAATAATGCGCAGATGAAAATATCAGGAATACCTATAACGCCTAATATGAGGCTAAGTCGACTTACGGAGCGACTGGTGAGAATGTGTCTCATAAACTGAGAGAAATTATTTCTCTACAAGTATATTTTTCCAGGAAGGTGTCATCAAAGTATAATACAATTCTGGCAATTACACAATGCCTAAAAAAATTCATATCATCATTTCGTATTAGATATCTTAAATTTATGATTTATGAAGAAAAAATCATCAAAGCACAGCGGTGAATAAACATCAATGAACCGCTATGTAGTGATACAATCATTATATTATTAAATTACAAATGTGTATCTATCATGATATAGAAAAGGAACTACTATAGAACTAGACATATCAAGAAGTCTAAGCCCTAATAGTTATGTGGAATCATGTGGGCATCTTGACAGAATGTCTGCCGTCACATTATCTGATCCACGAATAGCTCGCACAGAGAAATGAAAAGGTTGAAGAGCAATTGCATATCGAGTAGACCTCGAGCTCTTCAAATTCTTACTCTGTATAGCAGTAAGAGCTTTTTGGTCGGTTTCTACTATGAAATGTGCGCCTAGAAGGAATCTCTGTAGTTTGAGGATCGACCAAACCATAGCTAATAGCTCACGGTCTAAAACCGAATAATTCCTTTCTGCCGCATTAAGTTTTCTGGAAATATACATTACAGGATGCAGAGTTCCAGAGTACTCTTGCATTAGTGCCGCTCCAATCCCAGTGGATGAAGCGTCACTACGAAGAACGAATGTCTTATCTTTAGTGGGTAGCACTAAAATAGGTGGTGTTGAAAACAGTGTTTTAATCTTATCCAGAGAGCATTGGCATTCCTGAGACCAGTGGACCACATTAGGCGAACCTTTCTTTAGAATTGTTGAGAGAGGTGCCATGATAGAGGATAGATTCTGAATGAATCTGCCATAAAATTGAATAAGACCTAACAGACTTCTCACCTGTTTTTTAGTCTTAGGGATTGAGATGTTAAGTATCTTACTAGTATTATGGTCCTCTGTCTTTAGGAAACCATGACCAACTCGGTGGCCTAGGAAAGAAATTTCGCTAAAACCAATATAGGCTTTAGAGGGTTTCGCTGTCAGGTTGTGCTCACGCAAAGTAGACAGCAATTCATCTAACCCTGCATAGTGATCTTCCCAAGTATCGCTGAAAAGACAGATGTCGTCTAGATATGCAATGACATCTGACCGATAAGATAGGATTCGGCGCATCATGCGTACGAACGTAGCTGGTGCGTTCATAAGACCGAAAGGCATAAAATTCCATTGGGACAAACCTCTAGGTGTTGAAAAAGCCGTGAGAGGTTTGGCGCGTTCAGATAAAGGAACTTGCCAATATCCTTTAGACAAATCAAGTTTAGTGAAAAAATGAGATTTGGAGAGTCGAGTAAGTAGCTCTTCCAGTAAAGGCATAGGTTCGGCATCGAACTTCGTTACTTGATTCAATTTTCGATAGTCAACGCAAAGACGTATGTTATTGTCTTTTTTACGCACAATAACCATCGGCGAAGAATATGCAGAGGTGGATGGTTCGATTATTTTCAAATCTATCATCTCATCCAACTCTTTCTCGACCTGTGCTTGAAAATGTATAGGTATAGGATAAGGTCTAACCCTAATAGGAGTATGGTCAGTTAGAACAATGTCATGTTGAATGACATTCGTTTGTCCAGGGATGTCAGTGAGTACATCCTGAAATGTTTGCAACATAGTTGAAACTTGTCGCTGTTCTCCTAGAGACAAATCAGGAGAGACAGTAACGTTCTTCCATGATTCACTGGAATGAAGTGGGATCATTGGAAGAGGAAGATTTACATCTGAAAAACTTGTTTCCTCATCCTGTATCACGGACAGTGATGAGTAATGACCATGTTGTACTGGAGAATTGTCCGTTGCTTGGAAAATGGGTTGCAAATAATCCGGACGTTCATGGAATTCAGTAAGCATATTGATGTGGAAGGTTTTATGCTTCCCATCAATATCGACAATATAGTCGACATCGGAAATTTTCGATATTATATCGTACGGACCTTTCCAAGAAATAAGTAATCTGTTTTCCCTACAAGGTAGTAATACAAATGCTTTGTCACCAGGAAAAAGTTGTCGTAAGCATCTCTTCTTATTGGCAAATTGCCTTGCCTTCTGTTTCGCAAATTCAGAAGAAGAAGTTGCTAATTTGCATGCTTCGATAATTTTTTGTCTCAACGCGATGACATATTCGTAGGATGACTTTGTGTCATCGTCAATATTGTCAGATGTTATGAGATCGTGAAGCAACGACATAGGGCCACGCGGACGCGCGCCAAAGACGAGTTCAAAGGGAGAAAATCCCGTATGTTCATTGGGTACCTCTCTGTAAGCGAAGAGGGCCGCAGGTAAAACTCTGTCCCAGTCTTGAGGATGATCCTCAGTTATCTTCCCCAGTAAGTTTTTAAGTGTTCTATTAAGGCGTTCGACCATACCATTAGACATTGGATGGTAGATACTACTTAAAGATCTATCTATCTGCAGAGTAGACATTACTTGAGACATGGTATCTGATATTAGTTGGGTGCCATGGTCTGACAATATTTCTCCGGGAACCCCAGACGAGAAAATATAAGCCAAAGAGCATCTGCAATATCAGCAGTAGTAATGCTCTTCAGAGGAATAGCCTCTGGCCAACGTGTGCACATATCAACACACGTCAAGATAAACTGATGTCCTCTGGCAGACTTGATCTTAAATGGACCAATAATGTCTATGGCCATTTTTTGAAACGGCCGAATAGGAATGTCCGCCGCCTGAATGAGTGCAGCATGCCGTGGACGTTTGGATTTAACTTCCTGACATACTTTACAAGATCGACAATAAATCCGTATGTCCTTGTTTACCAATGGCCAAAAGAAAGCCGCAAGGACTCTTGACTTAGTACGGGAAAAACCCATGTGTCCAGCACACTGAGCGTCGTGAGCGTGCTGCAAAATTTTAACTCTCAAATTCTTGGGAACCAGGATTTGAGAATGACTTGACGTAATGGAGTCTTGAACCATACGTACAAGTACGCCATTCTTCTTTGTAATCCACGATTTACGACTTGTGTCTTTATTCGGATCACCTTTAGTTGCAAGAATGAAGAATTTCTTCAGAGTGGGATCATCTTCTTGCTGTTTTATAAACGAGTCACGAGAAATTACCAAGGGATTATCTTGGTTATGCACTTCATTATCTTCAATAGTTGAAGTTTGAGGCATATTAAGAGCCTGAGCTCTAGTGACTACAGCGTTAGCAATCTGCATGTTTTGCCTTTCCCACGTGGAAATTTGTTGCGGAGTGCATTCCTTGACTCCATGAATGCGACCGATGATGAGGTCAGCGATCGGATTCGGAAGAAGACATGCGTGTACATCTCCTGTAAAGAAAGGAGTAGCAATCCTAATGATAGCAGTAGAGTATTTCTCTAATGTGCCGCCAAATGTTACACATTTGACTACTTGTCCAGTGGCACGGGAAGGATCTACGAGTGACTGCCTAACACCAATTGTGTGCATCCAGAATCAAATAGCACAGAGACTGGATTGTTATTCACTAAACCCTTATGTAAGACAAGAGAACCTCTTCCATCATGCGCGACTGATGCTGGAAGAGCAGGAAGAGGATGGCCACAGCTTAAAGTAGACACTGTGGTTGGCTCAAATAACGTTTTGCATTGGGGCACTGAGATGCTCTCCCAAAATCAAAAGCGGCACATGCCATATTACTAGCATCATTATTATCTTTACTCTGTTTATAGGCTTCATGGGACTCTTGTTGTGCAGAGTTTGCCTGAAAATGTGGTTTATGTCTTTTGTTTTGAGATCTACCTCGGTTATTATCACCTCTATAGTTATTGTTACCTCTATTGTAACCCCTATTTGGGTTTGAGTCATAGTTCCCTTGGTTACCATTATCATATTCATTATAATGAGTATCTCTGTAATTATGATCTTGTTGACTCCAAGACGGATAACCCTGATAGTTTCTATAATTACTTCCTCTACGGAAATTCCTATAATTATGACCACCCCTGTGTCGAGAGCTATCAGGTCGTCTCCAGTTCTTTGAAGAAGAACCCTGAAATGATTGGTTACCTTGGTTTTGATAACTATTATGGTTACCTTTTTTTATCAAATCTGTTTTGAGGTCCCTGAAATCTGTGTGAATAATTGGGATTGTATGGTGTTGCTGAAGCAACTGGCATACTCTCCTTAATCTTAGTGTTGCCAAAAGTCACGTCGGGGTGTGCAGTGACATATTGGGAACAATATTCTTCCATTTCTTTTAGAGATTTGGGTTTACGCTCATGTATAAATTCAAGGAAAGGTTTGTTCACACATGACATAATCTTATCTCTGAGCAACAAATCCATAAGTCCTTCATACGTTTTTTTCTGTTTTGGAAAGCTCAATCCAACGATCAACTGTGAGACGTGCCTTTGCAGTGAATTCTGAGAATTCTACACCCGTCTCAGGTACCATCGTTTTAAATAAAAGGCGATAGCCTTCCTCACTTAGCTGATATTTTTTTTATCAAAGCCGCCCTAATGACATCATAATTATCCTTATCTGCTTCTCCTACAAGGCATAATCTAGTCAAAGATTCACCTTTCAAGTTTTCTGATAATTGATTAGCGTATTGTGATTTATCCACATTATGTGTACGACAAGAACGTTCAAATCTATCCAGCCAGAATGTAATATCGTCACTGGACTGATTGAACGGTGGAACCTTAACCTTGTAAGTAGAAGGTTTATCATTACCACTAGATGCCTGATTAACATTGCTCATACTTGTCAATCTTAATTTCTCCAACTCAAATTCATGTTCTCTTATTGCTTTTTTTTCTTCAGCCTCTCTGTCTAATCTTTTTTGTTCAGCTTCCCTGTCTAATCTTTTTTGTTCAGCTTCCCTGTCTAATCTTTTTTGTTCAGCTTCACTGTCTAATCTTTTTTGTTCAGCTTCCCTGTCTAATCTTTTTTGTTCAGCTTCACTGTCTAATCTTTTTTGTTCAGCCGCAGCTTCTCTTTCCAATTTTTTTGTTCAGTTTCACTGTCTAATCTTTTTTGTTCAGCCGCAGCTTCTCTTTCCAATTTTTTTTGTTCAGCTTCAAATCTCCTTTCCTCTACCTGCATCTGCAATTTCTTTTGTTCAGCAGCAGCCTCAGCTTCTCTTTCTAATCTTTTCTCTTCCGCCATAGCTTTTCTTTCTTCTGCAGCTAATCTTTTCTCTTCTGCCATAGCTCTTCTCTCTTCTGCAGCTAATGCTTTGTCATATTGAGCAACTGCCCATTGTTCTAATTGTTGACCAGTCTTATCAAGGGCTTTCCCTTGTGTAATGAAGTATTCTAATGTAGCCATGATGTCTAACAATAATACTAATCACCTGAATCAATAATAATACCACAAGTTCTCAATGACTTGATTAATCAGTATACTATCCCAATATCTGTGGGTCACAAGCCTTTAATAAGGTCTTGTATAATAGTAATAATAATCAGGTACTGGTTTATACCATAATCCAAGTGCAGTGCACAGGCAATTGTGTCTTATGAAATATACCTATATAAAACGTATGTCAACCAACAGAATACATAAAGTACAAATAGGACTGACAATACAAGAACGTTTGCAGAAATCAAAATAAATCAAATAGGGAAATCAATGAAAATAATCACTGAATCTGCAAAGAATAACAACACAAATGACGTCACAATATATGAATATAAATTGTGAATAGAACTGAAAGATAGAAAAGGTTAGACCAACAAATTACAAACAAATCAAAACAAAACTAAAGAACAAAGAAATATCACAAAAATAACAATAATTACAGACTTCACAGCTAACACAAAAGCAACAGTTGTCGCAGCAAATTTTCAATCAAGAAAATTGCACCTATAGAAAACGCCCACAACGGACCCTCTATGACGTAGGATATTCTGTTGTGAGGACGCCGCCCAACCTTAAACACAACCCGCTGACATAGAAACTAACATACTATACAAACAAATAACATGTAAACATAAATATATATAAATTATGTGTATGATAGTATGTGTTGCAAAATAGGCTCAGTTTTACAGTAATGGCAAAGTTATTTTTATGAAAATAAACAAACTGCCACTTTATTCAATTAAACATTCTGGCCTTAAATATTAAAGTTCATATACAGAGAACAAGAAGATCCATCGATGAAAATAGGACTTCTTAGTTCACTCATACTGTCTTCCTGTTAACATTGACAAGAATTGATCCAACTGTTCTGTGAAACTCTATAATGTCTAATGTAAAAAATGTCAACAACGCTGACCTACATACTGCATTCACATGACAGGTCACGTGACGAAGTGTTGACAAAGAGCAAACCAATACTGCAAGTGTGTCGTATCAGCCACAGGAATCGGTCTGGTATCGGTAATCTGTTGACTTCTGAACTTCTGCGAGGTCAAACCCAGAAAGCTGGTCCACCAGTTGATAAAGTTGGATAACGTTGGATTTTTATTCCCGTTAATGATATCCACCAAAAGATAGATATAAGTGAATGGAAGCAGACATCATCATCATCATCAGTTGATAAGATCTCTATGGTGTTGTTTGCTCCACTGTAGTGTATGGAATGTCAACTTGACCTACGCAGTGGTGTGTAGACATGGATTGAGTGTATAATTTGCGAATGATGATAAAGGTTCGTGGTGTTGACAAAAAATGTTCTTTTCTCACACTCATGTATGGCTGGAAGTCATCGACACCAACGACTGTGTACCTTTTCTAAAGTTTAATTGGACGTACACACTCGACAGCACAGATAGTGACAAATCACAGGTTGCCATAATACATCATAGTACAGTGGATAAATGGTCTTGCAATGTTACATGGGCACTCATGTAGAATAAGTGTATAATGGACTGTCAGTAGCCAAGCACTCAGTATCGCCCATACATATATATCATCTGACTTCACTGACTGAGCACGTCAGCTTATAAACAATATTTCAGATGGCTTCTAAACCTAATCTCGTCTAGCGACGATTCTTCAACATAATGTTCAGCACATATTTTTCCATATAATAATATTGAACCGCTAGCAATGGGTTCTCATGTGTAGCAGTGATCTCTGGACTGATCAAGCGATAATACGGGCATCCCTTTTCTCTTCTTGAAAGTCACTACATGTTTTGGTTCCAAGATGGCTTCACTCGTGAGCTGTCACTCACGTTTGGATACAGATAATGAATCTGTCCTAAAGTTAGTCATTCATAAAACATTTCATTGCTCTGTAGATTTGATCATGAACAATTGACTGCAATCTACAGGATATAGTGCTGCTAGGAATCGAAGTCGTTTTCATCGAGTCAAATATATTCTCTTAGACATTCAAATCGTAACTATCGAAAATGGTGGCTTCGATCGAGAGTTCATAAGAGTATCTTTGATTACCTTGGTATAGGAATTATGAAACTGCCATTCCTTGGCAATACGACTAAACACTGGGGTAAAGCATACACGATAGGTTTAGACAACTATCACCTTCCCCACAAATACTGAGATCACTTTTTCCCCGGCGACAGGCCGACATGGAAAACACACAGTCCCTATCAGGACGAAGCCAAATCACACCACACTCTAGCGACACATCCGCCGAATAGCCTTCGACCTCTCTAGAGACAACAGAACATATAGTTCGACTTAGATATGTTAAGATATACAGATATAAGACAGACTCGTCCTACTCAGACAAACAATACACATAAATTCAGGCCATAGATATTCTGAAGCAAGAACAATCTATTATTACCCAAACAACGAATAAATCGCAGTAAAATGGATTTATCCGCGGAGTTTGATCGAAAGAGCCGACACAACTTTCAAGGGAAGTAACACAATAATGACTTTCCCTTAAGCACTATTTTGCTTTCAAAATATTTGCGAAGATAACAAGAATACCAATGTATAATATTGTAAGATATCAAAGACTGCACGTAACAATCGTATATTCTTGAGATGATCCTAAAAGGATCTCTCCATGTGCTCAGTAGACGATTGTTCTGAGAAGGAAGTAAAACAAAAGCCTCGTCACCAGGAATAAGCTGGCGAAGACGTCTATACCTGTTTGCAAATAGACGAGCTTTTTCTTTAGCCTCTTCGGATGATGCAGTAGCAAATCTACAGGCATCTATTATTCTCTTTCTTAAAGAGATCACATACTCATATGAGGATTGAGTTTACTCAGGTATATTATCTTCAACCAATAAGTCGTGGATTAAAGACATAGGTCCGCGTGGTTGTATGCCAAAAACTAACTGGAAGGGAGAAAACCCAGTGGCTTGATTTTTCACTTCACGGTACGCAAACATAGCAGCGGGCAGGACTCGGTCCCAATTCTGAGAGTGATCTTGAGTCATCTTACCCAACAACTGCTTAAGTGTCCTATTCTGTCTCTCAATTAACCCATTGGACATGGCATGGTATATTGAACTGAGAGATCTATCTATACCCAATGTCTTCATAACCTGTGACATGGATTCGGAAATAAACTGGACACCATGATCCGATAGGATCTTACGCGGAAAACCAATGCGTGAAAAGATCAACATTAAAGCTTCTGCAACACTGGGAGATGAGGTGTTCTTAAGAGGTATGGCCTCAGGCCAACGCGTACACATATCGATACAAGTAAGAATATGTGTATGTCCTCTTGCAGATGGCAATATAGGACCAATGATGTCAATCGCTATTTTATCAAATGGTCTAATAGGTATGTCCGCAGCTTGGATAGGAGCATCATGATATGGACCCCTTACTTTAACTTCCTGACATGTCACGCAGGAACGACAATAAAGATTAACATCTCTATGAACGCCAGGCCAATAGAATGCGGATAGCACTGTAGATTTGGTTCGCGTAAACCCCATGTGACCTGCACATTGAGAGTCATGAGCATGTCGTAATATCCTAGCTCTCATAGAAGAGGGGACCAGAATCTGTGAACGCAAAGATGAATCTGTTTCCCCTATCAATCTAACTAAAATACCCTTTTTAAGAGCAAATTGGTGTCTAGAATTTGCAATTGCGTTGTTATGATTTCTCTTAGTCACCAATTGAAAAAATCTCAGTAAAGAATTATCATTCTTTTGTAAATTAGCAAACAGCTCCCTTGAAATAGGAGAATCATCATCATTACTAGTAGGAACCGTAGGTTCAGAAGTTGATTCACGCGACAACTCAGTAGCTTGCGCTCTGGTAACCACTGCATTTGCAGCATGAATATGTCGCTTTTCCCATTCATCAATCTGCTGTGGGGTACACTCTTTTATACCGTATATACAACCAATTATCACATCGCTAACTGGATTCTGTAGAAGGCAGGCATGGATCTTCCCTGAAAAGAAAGGAGTATGTAAATTAATGATGGCTGTAGGAAAGGTTTCCACGGTGCCCCCGAATGTGACGCACTTGACCACGTTGCCAGTGGCAAAGGAAGGGTCGATCAGAGAGTTCCGCACTCCCACGGTACTGCAACCTGAATCAAACAAAATAGAGCAAGGAATAGAGTTTACGTATCCTCTATTAAATTTTAAACACCCCTTTCCATGGTGAATTGATGCAGAAGTAGCTGTACAAACTGCTGGTAGACTTGGTAAAATGTGCCCGCATCGCAGCGTCGTGATCGCCTTGGGCTGGAATAGCGTTGAGCATTCTTGACATGTTTTTACCTGCTCGAGATCGATACAAGACATAGCATTATGTTGATTAACATTATTGTCCTTATCTTTGTTAGTTTGTGCTTCAAGTGAAGCAACATTGGAATGTTGTCGTGGCCTGCTCGACGATCTATCTCTATGTCGCGATCGATTTTGACTATTGTCATTAAAATTGCTATAATTACCATTTCTGCTATCATTAAAATTTGGATGAGTACGCCAATGAAAGTTATCACTGTTGTGATGTTGGCTAACCGATTTATTCATAAATCTATGTCTATTTTCAGGATGATGTGATTTAGATCTCCAATGTTGTTTATTATTATTCCCTTGATTATATTTAGAATTGTCGTTACCAAAATCTCGAGATCCGTGAGATTGGCCCCAGGACATGTTAAATGGAGCAGACTGTTGGTATTGTTTCCCCTTTTGAAAATGACCAAAGTTGAAATTATTATTACTTCCCCTATGAAAATTTCTATCGCTACTCATCGAACGATGTCTTGGGAAATTGTTATGTTGCATAGCGAAAGCAACAGGTAAGTCATCCTTAATCTGTGCATTGCTGATATCCATGTTAGGATGAGCGGTGCAGAAATTTTTGCAATGTTCTGACATTTCTTTTATATTAGAAGGCTTACGTTCATGTAGAAACGCAAGAAATGCAGGAGTTACTGCCGATAAAACTTTATCGCGTAGTAATAAGTCGAAAATACCGTCATAAGATTTCTCTACCTTGGACAGTTCGATCCATCTTTCCAAGGTAAGACGTATTTGAGAAAGAAAATCATCAAAGTTCTTACTAGGGAGCATAGACTTGAACTTCATCCTATACTGATCTTCTGTCATTTGAAATTTGTTTAGAAGGGTGGCCCTGAGAGCATCATAATCATTTTTATCTACAGCGCTAGTAGTGTGATAAACGGCCATTGCCTCTCCTGTAAGTATTCTGGATAAGTGGGTACAATATAATGATATATCCAAGTTGTACGACGTACATGTAGCCTCAAATCTGTCCAAAAAGAATATCACATCGTCGGTTGGTGGGTTAAACTTTGGCAATTCTAGATGAACCTCTCTAAAATTCTCATGTCTAGATGAAGACTGGCCTTCCTGAGTCTTTTGTGTATTACATTCAATTGACAATCTTATTCTATCAAATTCCAATTCGGCAAGTTTCAAATCATGCTGCCATTTCTTATCATTCTCTTCTGTCTCAAGCTGAAGTCTTTTTGCATTTTGTTCAGCTATTAATCTTCTTTCTTCCATTTCCTTTTGTTTAACTTCCATTTCAATTTTAAGTTGCCTTTCTCTATCAGCAGCTTCAAATCTAAATTTTTCTTCAGCTTTCAAGATTTTTTGTTCTGCCTCACGCTAAAATCTGTTCTCTTCTAATTCAGCGGCTAATTTCATCTTCCTCTCATTTTCCTCAGCACGTTTCTCTTCTAATTCAGCGGTTAATCTCATTTTTTTCTCATTTTCCGCTGCCTCAAATTTCAAATTTTCTAATCTTAACTTTTCAGCTTCTAATCTTTGAGATTCCAACCTCTGAGACTCTTTGTATTCCGCCATAGCAAATGTTCTAATCTCTTTAGGAGGTATATTAAGCGCCTTAGCCTGCTTAATAAAATAATCTAAGGTAGATATTATTCAATATTATTCTGAAATAAATCTACTTAAAAGTGTTACTATACCAAGTGGTCTTCGTTCCTGTCCTAGAACGGTAAATTATTGTCATATAATAGTCAAATATATTAATAATTAATAAAGTAATTTATGCAATGAAATGTTATGAAAGCAACAACGTGATAGACAATAGCAACAATACTGACAAGACAAGATATAATAAACGACTGAAAACGTTCGCATAAATCAACCAAAATAAAAATGGAAAAATGAAGAAATAATGTTGCAAAGAATGCAATGAAATATGCGATAAAAACTTACACAAGACAATTGACAATACAGTGTATAAACGTTAATGGTGTAAAAAACTGAACGAAAGTCAGGTGAGAATGGACGTAGTATACAAACAAAATACATCATAAAACTAAGGTACGGATAAAAATAACTACGAAAGCTACAATTAAAAACTTGACGGAACAGGAAAAAGACAGTCAGGTGTCACAGACTACCAGACACAGTGGACCTAGAATCCTACGCTCACGCGTAGGAACTTTCCACTGAGGGAAGTCTGCAAATAAATTCCTAAAGAACAGTCACGAAGGCCCTGGTGTGAAACTGGGATGTATCCTTCGTGAGTCTCCAAACCCTACCTCCCGCTAAAAACATTGAACATTGAACATGAAACATAAATAGAGAAGCAGTGGACATATTACTACGACAAGACACAGCTGAACGTAAAACGGTGTAATAACAACACGACGTTTTTACTTATCTCAGCCGATAAAAAAGGATATCCCTCGCATCCGGGACTGTATGCATGAGCCTTGTAAAACAATAGATGTAACACTAT
This sequence comes from Oreohelix idahoensis, assembly GCA_024509875.1. NCBI lineage: Eukaryota > Metazoa > Mollusca > Gastropoda > Stylommatophora > Oreohelicidae > Oreohelix > Oreohelix idahoensis. The sequence continues at coordinate 298,845 of JAMPIV010015809.1, read as the reverse complement.
GACAGTGTCCGATGTTGCAACTTAAAGATGATGTCCAACGTCGTCCTTGACCTATAGACAACCGTCGTCTTGATTGGAAGAGTAAGCTTGTGTTTCCTTTCGAAGATGGAGGTATTTCTCTTCAATCGAATTATTTGATTCTTAGAACGTTCCCTGCTTGAAAATCGTAGTTTCCAAAACACACTGGTTCCACCATTTCTGTTAGAGTCGTTTTCTTGGGTAGACACCGCTGACCAGAGGATGTCGCTGGTGTCAAAATGTCAACGATCTAACACGGGCGATTCTACTAGCTTGGAAATAAAACGCGAATGTCTTTCCACTGGAATGTGAACTCCTGGAACTTTAATAACAATCGGGCACACCAACAAGTGCCAATACTGGTATGGACGAACTCGTTATGTCGACTTGCAACAACATTTTATTTCGACGAAATACGTGGACGAGCAAAGACAGGAAAACAGTACTTGCATCAATGGTTTCACAGTTCAAAACATATGGCTCATATTTATAAATTACATTACTTGCAGTATCCAAGTTCATTCAATGATATAACGGTTTGACCTTGCGTCGCCGACCAAAACTTCTAAGGTCATCCGTGCAACAAATCTTCGTATGTCTATTTCAACCCTGGACTGTAACATTGCCCCTGGTACATATTGATTCTGGTACCTTCCAACATTATAGATCACTGCATACATTCTGTCTGAGAAGACAACATAAAGTTAATTACAATACTTGATTCATCTCTCTCTTGATCGCCGTGTCGCGTATGACGGCGCTCCACTAATTCATATCAATTAGTCGAACTGACGGAGCATTAAAATTCTTTAAAACATTAGGATGGCTTCAGTGCAGCATCGGTTTGATCCATTATAACCCCTTAACGAGAAGGGACTAGCTAGATGCCAACGCCAGATACAGTCACTAAAAATCATAAAATTATATTCAATTATAACAACGCCTGGTTCTGACTTACGTAGGGAGTAAGCCGACAATGGCTTCTATTCAGAAGTCATGTCCCAGAAATACATTAGCCCCAAATGATGGGTACACAATAAGAAAATCAACAGACTCCATGTCTGGATATGAGATGCGGCTTGCTTCATACACGCTTCTACGTCATCTGGCTTGTTTGTATACAAGCGCGCCCGAATTATCATACACCAAATTGTGCATATGCGTGCGTGACAGATGACATTTACTAACACTAACACCGACATAAGTTGGTGCGTAAAGTTGGACCACATATTAAAAAAATATGAGACTACCCTCATCTGTAAACGACTGTAAAGGCCTACGAAAAGGGCTCTACAGATACGTTACCAATCCCCCCCAAAAAATTAATTATATTAATTTTTTTTCTTTACTACTCGCGACTGGAGGTGATTCAAGTGTACATAATCATATAATATTAATATAACATGACATAGAATCATTAAAACATAAATATGAAATTAAGTCAACTACAATAGTGAATGAGTGATAATTAACAAACTATGTAATATATGACTGTCATTACAGCAAAATAATTATCACAGTTTTGTTTGATATCTTATAATTGCCACTCTTTGTACATAGCTTAATCCAGTTTAATTTGGTTTATATGTTAATCTGGTTAAGTTCGGCTTTTGTCGTGGTCTTTTTTATTTCTTTTACTTTAACTATTAAATACACACGGAGAAGAGAACTGGAGATAGCCATAAAAATGATGCAGGAGATATGGAACGAACTTTAGTCGATGGCACGCCACAGGACGACTTGGCATATGTTTATTGAAGGCCTTTGCTCCTTGAGGAGCTAAAAGGTAGTGATTGATATATTGACTGGCTTCATTAATTATTGTGTGGAAACATGTTTTATAATTGTTCGGTTTGCACTTGATCTAGAAGATGTATGCTGTTTCCTTTGATAAAGGACGCATCAATGAAAAACATTACATAGAGGACGAATATTCTGACTTTCATGTCTCAGCATGGACCTAGATGACAGATTGCCTACTTGACAAAGTGCAGATCTAGATGACAAGTCGTTTTCCTTACATTCTTCAACGCAAAACTATATGACACTTCGCATTTCTTGCATGCTACAACATATACTTAGATGACACTTAGTTTTACTTGCATGCTTCAGCACAGTTATAAATGACAATTAGTTTTATTTGCATTCTGCAGCACAGTTATAAATGACAGTTAGTTTTACTTGCATTCTTCAGCACAGAACTCAATGGCAAGTCTTTTTACTTGCACGTTTCGGAAAATGGGTGGAAATCTTTTTTCCTGCATGCTTTAGCAAAGACCTAGAAGCCAAGTCGCTTTTCTTGCATGTTTTTGGGCAGATCTAGATGCCAAGTCGCTTTTCTTGCAAGCTTCAGCGCAGACCTAGATGACGTCGCTTTTCTTGCATGTTTTAGCGCAGAATTAGATGACACACAGGTGGTCTTGCACAATGAAGTGTTGACAAAGACACATAGTTTTTAAAAAACAAATATTTCAAGATAAAGCTAGTGTCTTAGATGACTCAGAATTGACCTAGTTAATAGATAACGTATCTTGTTTATCTCAGAATGGACCTAGCTAACACATAATTTGTCTTGCACGTCGCAGTGCCCACCTGCATAGTTTGTCTTGTCTTACATGATGAATGGATAGACCTAGATGACAAGTGGCTTGACATGAATGTCACAGTGCAGACCTAAATATTATTCACGTTGGTATGCGACTAGTGCTGCTGATCTTGTCACTCTTTCGCAGCCAATACCAAGTTGAAGAATCCCAGCCAAGACATTATCTGCACTGTAGATCTAGGCCTTTCCTGTGTCTCTTCTGTCATTCCGAAACTTGCCGAGATCGAGTCATGAGCTCCAATTTCTATCCGAGACATTCCATCATGGCTTGGCCTTACATCTGGTTTTAAACTAGAGGGTGGAAGGGAGACATCATACTATGTATTCCTCACCTTACACGGACGCTTTCCAAACATGCAGGGCTAAAATTCAATGCTCTGGATCTGGGTTTTCTCAAGGAATGGTAATATCCTGCACAGAGCCCTTCCAAGCTGCCCATGCATGCTACATATTGATTGTGAGATTTATTGAATACGCCAGTTATGTGGCCAAATCCCCCCAAGCTTAGTGTGCAGTATTAGGTACTCAGTAAGTTTCACCACAGCGAGAATCGAAATGTTGGACTAATGTAGTGTGTCTAGGCGATCCCTGAAGAGTTGGCCAGAAAACTGAAAGATTACCTGTTTCCAGGATGCCCCCGAGGAGGTGCTTCGGCGTTTAGGTTAGATCTAACCCTCAAACGTAAGCAAGAGCAGCATGCATCCAGAGATAGATCTAACTCTGAATTACAAACACGAGCTGCGTGTATTCAGAGATTTAACTCTGGAGTTCACGGTCAAGCAGCGTACATTCCTTTAATTCCCGGACTTAAATGACATGTGGTTTGTCTGTGCATCCCAGTCACTGCATCCAGGTCAAGCCTGCTGTTCTGGTTTCTTATTCGTTGTAAATAAAACAAGAGCAACAGTGTGTTTTTGATTTTGATACTATTTGTATTATAAATGTAATCAACTCAGATCAGGAGTGGTCTTTCTGTATTATAAATGTAATCAACTCTGTTTGAAAAGGTCTATTTATATTTCAAATGTAATCACCTTAGATCGAGAGTTATTTATTTGTATAATAAATGTAATAAACTCAAATCGGGAGTGATTTATGTGTATTATATCTTCTTCTTCGTAAACTCTCATAGGTCTACTTAAATATTTTCAAAGACAGCAGTGATCATCGTGAGGCTATCTGTTTCTCCATAGAGTTATCTATTAATGGTCCTGATGACGGCCATATGTGCTATCTCTGTTCCTCATATATTGTGTATCTTTGAAGAAGGTTATCAGCAGTAACTTCATCGGTACGACATTTACAGTCATCCATCGTTCTTATCTTTAGCTAGTTGAGTAGATGGTTGGCCAATCTCTTGTGGCCCGTCTGGAATCTAAAGATTACCACTTGTTCTCTTCTGCATAGCTGGCAATGTGCATCATTTTTTGGGGGGCTTGGATGTTCTGCATCCTGTTCGTTCCTGGATATGCTTCTGATAAAACTCTTTGCCTCTTCAGAAGCTATGTTTGTATCAGGCTGAGGTAGCTTTCCACCTTCCTTTGCCAATCTGGTAGCCTTTCTTATGAATGTAATTAACTCGGATCAAGAGTTGTCAGCCCTTCGTGTACACAATGTAATTAATTGTCATTTATCATCTCCCTTCCAACTAATACAGTGTCATCATTTTTGTCTGTTTGCTTTTAACTTATCCTTCCAATATAAGTTTCAGCATAACATGTTGTGTCTGTTTTTAAATCAGAACTATATATTTGGTATGACTTAAACATATTTGCAATTGCCATTTCATTCCCTGTTTTAAAAAAACAGAATCTTTTATTTGTTTTTGTCGCCATTGAAATAAATTGTAAAGATAGTTGCATAGCAGATACTTCCGTAGAGAAGTGAAGTAATTGAAACTTCTCAATACTAGGTTCAATTTGTGAAATGGGGTGACCTTTGCCTTTCCTATTTCACGAGCAAAGCGAGTATTCATTTACAGCTGAGTACTATTTATTAAACTCATTTATTATGTATGTTCAGTTCTCAGGAATATTATTACTTCTTATAATTGCTTTCCATACTCCAGCACAACATATACTGAGGTCCAACACTTAAATCAGAATCTTCAACTCAAATGTTAATCCTGTTTTATTGTATGGCTACGAAACATGGAGAACAACAAAACCAACATCCAAAAGCCACAGACTTTGGTGCTTGCGTAGAATAGAAAAATTGAAACCTAATGACACGATCGCCACTGTGGAACTGATGATAGGAGCCAGAGAAGTGCCAGTGGAACTACATAGGTGAAGAAGACGCTGGTGATGGATATGATGGAGAATCAGGAAATGTGTTGATAGCCTTACAAGGCAATCCTTTTTCTGGAATCACCTGGGTAAAAAGGGAAGAAGGAGAACAAAGAAGAAATAAAGAAGAAAATTGGAGATAGACTTGAAAGAAATGTGGAAAACATAGAAAGAGTCTTAGCTGATGGCTCGGGACAGGACGACTTGGCATACTGAAGGCTTATGCTATGTGAGGCAGTGAAAGGTGATAAATGATTTCTCACATCACGTAGCGTTAAATAACATATATAACGATAAATAATTAAAATATTTAACGTGTCGTCTTTTTGTATAAATAATGTGTATGTCGCTGGCTTTCTACAAATCCCAATTATTACGTGTTCTTGCTCTTTCCCATCTAAATTTAATGTAAATGTTATTAAGATTCAGAATGGGAGAAGATCGGCTACCACGGCAAGCATGGGAAACTAAGAGCCAGGAATCCAGACCTCCAGGACGACACAAAGTCCGCTGGGAGGTCAACATTCGACAGTCTTTGAAGGACCGAGGACTAGAATGGATCCAAGCCAGGAGGAAGACAGCCGATAGAATAGTATGGCGCTCTCTCTTACAAACCTCTACACCTCACGGTAGAAGAGGAACGACTAAGTAGTAGTAGTAGTAGTAGTAGTTATTAAAGTTATACGAACAGGATTTTTTTTTTTTTTTTTTTTTTTTTTAAGCACGACATCAGATCTGTCAGAATGAAAATAGAAAAATAAATCTATCAGGGTTTATTTTGTTTGTTTGTTTGTTGTTTTTTTTAATTTTTTGGAGGGGGCGGGAAGGGGGGGGGGGAATTCTGAAGCTCAAAATCTTGAAATTATAATGTAAAAGCACGGCTTCTAAATTAAAGCAAGTAAAAAAGAATTACGAAAAACAGACAAGCTATGTAAAGTGAAGCATAATTGAACGTACATGTTTTACAATTTAAAAAAAAAATCTCATCATAGTCCTCTATATATTGAGAATATTGATAGCACTAAATAATTCAAAAAACAACTTTTTTCAACTTCTAATACTCTGAAAATCACGATAAAACTATAACATGAAAAGCCACAACTTCTAGATTAAAGAAAGTAAAAAATAATCAAGGAAAAAGGAGCTCTGTAAAGTAAAACTTAAATTCAATATACATGTTTTGCAAGCGGAAAACCAAATATCATCAGAGTTCACTAGATACAGTAATACTAGCCCTGTGCATCGCTTTGCTTTAAAATGCTTCACTCATAATACGGTGGTAAAGTTTGATTATAACCAGAGTACCGACAGCTGCCTTGTGTTATACTTCTCATTCTTCGTCGTACACTCTCAGACTTCTACTTGAATGTTGTCAAAGAAAGCAGTAGTGAATTTGAGGAATATCGTGCGTACTATTTAATGACGTCATCATCAAGGGGTGCATGTTGCACTATTTCGTTAGGCCTGTGGCCCAGTGCATCCGTTTTATACGATGGTTTATTTTATTTCGTTTTACATTCGACAGTCACAGTAAGAAACAAAAGAATAGATTAAAGGTAAGCGATGCACAGAACAACACAGACAACAACCAGGAAACTACAGACTTTTATAAATGAGTGCTTTCCTAGAATAGAAGGATTAAAATGGCATGACAAAGTTATCAATGCGGAACTGATAACAGGTGCCAGACAAGTGCCAGTGGAACAAGAGATGAGAAGACGATGATGGCGATGGATAGGACACACACTGAGGAAACCTGCAGATAGCATTACAAGGCAGTCCTTGTTCTGGAACCCCCAGCGCAAGAGAGGCAGTGGTAGACTAAGAAGCACATGGAGGAGAGAGCTGGAAACAGATGTGAAAATGATGAGAACGTGGAAAGAACTTGGGATAATGGCACATGACAGGAGGACTTGGCATGTGTTTGTTGGAGGCCTATGCTCCTTGGGGGGGCGGAGGGTTATGAATGAATATACAGTACAGTACATGAAGTATTAATTTTTAATTATTATGTATAAATGTTTTCTTTACTCAGTATAGTCCAGTAGGTAGTATACTTACACTTTTTCGCAAAATAAGCTGAAGAAACATTTTTGTAATGTGCTTACTCTAAGACTACAGTATGGGAAAGTCGCACGCGTTGAGAATTGATTTTAATTATAAATGCTTTATTTATATCAGTTATGCACGTATATGACTACTGGAATATAGCACATAGCATCGACAAGTGAAAACAAGACAATGATTCGCTTTACGACGAAATTCGCTGTACGGCAGCTGTCTGGAACCTAACATGTCGTAATAGTGGGGTGTTACTGTGTTCGGTACATCTAACACTACCTTAGTCATAAGAAAATATGTCAGTCTTTATTTTTCAGCTTTTAAACATGAAAAAATCACTGCAACATGAAAAGTCACGTCTGGATTAAAGCAAGTAAAAAAAAAAAACGAATCATGACAAATAATAAGATATGTCAAGTGAAACAGTGGGGAAAGGGATGGGGGAAGGGTGAATAAAAATCAGGTAACTAAAATATCACCATGAGCTATCCCTGGGGTCTCTAATGAGACAAATAAAGAATAGGCCTACTGCACAAACTGGCATGTCAATACTTACTTGGTCGTTATTCTTCTACCGTGAGGTGTACAGGTTTGGAAGAGAGAGCGCCAGACTATCCTATCGGCTGTCTTCCTCCTGGCCTGGTTCCATTCTAGTCCTCGGTTCTTCAAAGATTTTCTAATGTTGTCCTCCCAGCGGACTCTGGGTCGTCCTGGAGGTCTGGAGCCCTGGATCTTAGTTTCCCATGCTTGTCGTGGTAGCCGATCTTCTCCCATTCTGCAGACATGGCCAAACCATTTTAGTTGGGACTGTTCTATTTGGGTCTGCAGGGGTGGTATTTTAGGCCTTGACGTATCGTCTGGGCATGTCAATACAAGGAGACAAATACGAGGTTGCGCATGGGGTTGGTAAATTCATCATGAACATCAAATTGCTACAGGAACCACAGCTACATGACCATATAAATGCTTGGTGCATTCTTCCAGCAAGGGAACCAGTTACAGCTGTGGTTCTATGCTCTATATGATGCGTTACTCCATACGGAGCAGGGATCTACTACTACAGCAGTTGTAAAATAACGGTTCTGAACCAATTTTTTTTATTTGATGAAGTTGTCAACCCCGTGTGCAACTTACGTAAGTCATCTCATGACTTTTCTGAGAGAGTAAACATTACAATTTGTTTTTCATTTTCTCGTCAAAGTACGCCCGAGAACAGCATTCAATTAGTATAACCGTTTCTCTTTCTCTCACAGTGGAGCAAACAGCCACCATTGCAGGCAGTTACGTTACAGAAAGCCTGCATTTAAACATGCTTGTACTTGTGCAGCAAGGCGTGTGTGTGGCCAAAACTCCCTTAATATGCCGCAGTGGTCCACGAATTGTGGCCAGAAATTTAAAGTGAGGGATAACATTAGAAACGAAATAGGTATTGAGCCTTTACGTCTCCTTTGTTATGATGGATTTCTACTGTGTCGTAGAGACCATTCAGATTAGAGGCACACTAATTTCTACCTTGCAGGTAGGCTGGCGACAGTCAGAAACAAAGGAAGGCAATCCGACATAGATGCCTGTTGAAACAGGACGCACTGGGCCACGGGCTTATGGAAACAGTGAAAATTAAGTTGCTCGCTGATAGTGTCACTAAACAATTAAGTAAGCAGAATGTCGCCAACCCTGTAGAGTCCTGCCAGGCTACGAGAGTGCCAGAAGGAGTCCATCCTGTGCTATTGGTGGTCACCGTCCTAAGAACTGTAGTCTAACAGAGAGAGCACATAATACCGTCACCTGTACTATACCTGGAAAAGCTCTATGGGGATGCAAACATTCTGATGCTTACCATTGCTTTCTTTGCAAATATTAACTTAAATGTCTTACTTACTTACTTACTTACTTAGTCGTTCCCCTTCTACCGTGAGGTGTAGAGGTTTGGAAGAGAGAGCGCCAGACTATCCTATCGGCTGTCTTCCTCCTGGCCTGGTTCCATTCTAGTCCTCGGTCCTTCAAAGATTGTTAGCAAAGTCAAGCATTTGACAGCCTGCATTACTCACTTTTAAATCCACGCCTCTTTTCCTTGAGACGTAAACAAACAGACAAATTACCAACTTCCGCGACCTGCCAGCCATAACGGGGAGTGAAATCTGGTTTGTTTACCTGAGTTTCTCGCGCGAGCTGATCTGTCAATCTTCAAGATAACAGGTAGAAGCACGTGGGATAACACCGGACCTCTTTGAAGTGAGATGAGCGGGCCAAATATTTTCCCGTGTACTCTCTGATGTTCGTACATACAGGGGGAGATAAACTCTTTGATCTCCAGAAGCGGGCAAAATCTACGGACAAGCCCGTTACGCGGTTTAAGTCTCTGTTGTCGGTTAGCAACGCCGAACAGAGCGACCTTAAAGCTTTTATCTGGGGAAACGTAGTTTCCTGATTTCTGCTATGCCTCAAGAATGAAAATTAGCATCCTCTGGAGAGCAGATAACCGACATGGTATATATATATATATATATACGGTGGCTTCTCAAATCAGTTATCAGTTGTCGCTCAGAATTTTTCGGAGAGTCTAAACACGTTGTCTAGAACCGTTGTGAATAGATGTATTAATAGTTTAGTGGGGATTTCATTCTGATTTTCTGGTAATATAAATTTGTGCTTAAACGTGTTAAAATGTTAAAAGTTTAACATCTTAAATTCACTGTGATTTTCCAGGTGTTAAAGACCAGTGGAAAATAACGCGTAGCTTTTTGTGTACCAGTCGTTCAGTTTAATGATAATTTTACTACCCGCTTTATTACACAGTAGAGACGTTTTAGTTGACTACTTATTACATCAGGCGACGGATGATTGACAGAATAGAATTCACGTTATATTTCATTTTGTGTAATTTTAGTAAGTGACTGTTGTTTAAATACCATACGATGACCCACCGACGCCGACCCTCTAATAGCTATTTAGCGACAGTCGATATTTGTTAAAGTGCGCATATGGATAATTAAATAATAACTGACCATATAGGAATAGGCTAGAGACACCGTGTGCTTATATGTAGATATTTTATTAGTAGTAATTTTTTCATAATGTTTCTCTATTCTTAAGCATGACCTGATCAAACGGCGACCAGCGGTCTATATTTTGGTCTATTTTAGTCTATTGTGGCCACTATTTTGGTCCTTTTCTTCATTTATTGGTTGATTAATGTTGCCTCTTCTTGGCATTATGCGTCTCCAAGTTCAGTTGTGAACAGGAGTTGCCAAAGAGACACATAAACATTTTAAATAGTAAAGTTAACTGGACCTACAAATACCCAGACATTGATTCACCTTTATCAGCCCACTGTGGCGTACCACAAATAACAGTAATATCTGACTTTTGACAGCCGTGGCAGCGGATTTATCCAGCACGCTATGCTGTTTCAAAATCGGCACTCACCCCCAAAGCCAGCCGATAGGATTTATCATCATCATCATAAATAACAGTTTTTAGCAACCAGATGTTTCCCTATACCAGAAGGATTTGCTACTGTTTTCTGTGAACACCAAATCTTGTTTTTTTCTCTACATTAAATATTCGAGGTGACATTAGTTTATATAGGAATCAACCACCAAATAAGGCGTTCCCCCTTATAACATTAAATGCTCAATTTGGAAGATAAAAACACTGGAATATATATATATATATACCTTGTATATATATATATATATATATATATATATATATATATATATATATATATATATATATATATATATATATATATATATATATATATATATATATATATATATATATATATATATATATATATTCAAGAATGGTATGTCCAAGAGATTTATTCACCAAGAGTAGGTAAACAGGGCCAGTGAGTGGCCACGTATGTCAGAGTGAATATTTTTCTTTGGTTACACGAAAATTGTATTATCTGAGTCTGCTTAAATCTTGTTTATTTTACTGGATAGATTTAGTAGGAACTAGCTTTTCTTTACTGTCTATGCTGTAACATAGTGCTAACCTTTAACCTTTGGGGTTATTAACTTGTTGGGTTCTTTTCTTCTCAAGGAGGGGAGGGCACATGTATTCTGTTGTTTTTTCATATATGAATTCTGTCTTTATTTAATCTTTCTTTAGATATTCGATGTTGTAAAGTTTAATGATAATAAACAACAAAAGAACTAAATTGTGTGTGTTGGTCAGACCCATACCCAATTTACCTTAGTTTTTCACATTTGTGTGACTTGTTGTCACATAATTGTGTGTGTGTGTTTTAATTAAACTTATATTGCTAGATATAGGGAGGTGCAAGATTGTCTTATACTAAATTATAGTCGTATAGGTAGGCTGGACTAGAAAAAAGTACTCATTCCAGAGACAGATCTTCTCCTTAAACTATTCACTCGTGAAAATCTATTTTCTTACACCTTTACTTCTCACGTACTATCACCGTCCACTCTACTCTCTACTCAGGCGGGACCATAAATTATTTTCAAACCTATCTAAAATTTACAACAGCGAGCCAATTTAGGTCACGGCTCCCAAGTGGCAGCCTCCTCTTGTCTAGTGCAGAGAACTGAACCCACTCCAAGTTGGTTGCATCTTTCAAATTCACTCCTATTTTCTGCTAGCTGGAGGCAATTGTCAATTTAACCATTATGTTGAAAATAAATTACTGTCTCGAAATCCATAGCTCGTTGCGGTTGTTCCACCGCCAGCACGATGCCTTTTCCACAGTTTTGCTGAGCTTCTTAAGTGCCCTTGTTCTTGATTATCCCCTCAACTGCAACAGTTTCAGTAGATCATTAAATGAGGCAGCCACGAGACCTCTTGCACCCACCTCAACAACCATGACCCTTGCAGTGAACCCATCGCGTCTCAAGTCCGAGGCCAGATTTTTACTTGGCCACTTTGAACGAGTGTTGCTCGTTCAGTCTGGATTCAAATGGCACGATCAGCTCAGTCATTATAATCTGGTGCGATGATGAGGACTGCTTCACTATATCCAGCCGTCTTCGAGATTTTCTCATACTCTCTGTATATGCCCCTCGCCCAGGTGTGTCTACTGCCATCTCCCAGTCATGTGCACAATCAAAAAGAGATGGTAGGCTGCTACTTGATTTACTTGGTTTGGGATGTGCTGACTTTGCTGCTCTCAGAAAGTGTGTATTTTCATTGCTCGGTCTGACTTTGCTGTTCGCCTTCACCCTTGCCAGGTCTACTGTAGCAGCCAGCTCATTTAGTACTTTGTTGTGGCGCCATGTGTATCGCCCTTGCCCTAATGACACCTAGCAAGCTGAGAGTACACGTTCAAGTATCGGCCTCTCATGACACAGAGGACACTGAACATCATCAGACTTTTCCCAACTCACAAGGTTTGCCAACGATGGCAGGTCATACATTAATCTGATAATGAAGCTGAGTCTAAGAGGTGCCATATGCCATATATCATGCCATGTCAAGGACCTTTGCAGCGCTCCTTCCCATGTAGTCCACTGACCTTGTTGGGCCTGCTGCACCGCATTTAGCATCCTCTTATCATTCTCAGCTCCGCGCATCTCCTGAATTACCATATCTCTGCGTTCTTTGTTCGATGCCATGAACCACCAGCGGATGTCACCATGGCCAAATTCCCGTCTATTCTTCTGTGTACATTCGATTACTTCCCTCAGCTTGCGCGACTCTTGGCAGCACCAACAGCTTCATCCGCTTTCCACTTCCTTCCAGTTTTCGGTGTGGGCTAAATGGACTTTAACTACGTCATCTGCTGACTCATACAGCAATATTGCGATCCTTACTTTTCTGCGTTGTATACTTCAACACCTCACTTGAAGGGAAGCATAAGTTTTGACATTTTGCAATATAGTGCAACGTCTGGCAGACCTGGTGGTACTCCTAGCCATTTCCTCATGAACTTGTTGAACTTTTGGCTTAAACTCCTAGCGTACATTTCCTTTTGTGTTCTGTGCCGTATTTATGAACTGAATACTATGCTAAAAATCGTTCATATTCTAATTTAATGAAACTTATGTGTCTTTGTTGTGTAATAACCATGAAACTTTAGAAATTTAAAGGTTTTATACAAAAATAATTCTGGCAAAACTGATGAAAAAATTCCGGCCTGCAAGAGTTAAACGGTACTTGTGCGTTTCTCATATATAAACAGTGGCCATAGCAATTTAGGTATAAACATAAACTGAAGGCACCACAGTTTGAAATTTCCTAGGAGTCTGCTTTGGTCTATGATCTGTAGTCCTCTGTCTGCCATTCCTATTGTCTGTTGAACTGCCTTTGAGACTTTCAATGAGGCATCATACACCCTGCCAAGACTTTTCACAGGTTCCTCAATGACAGTAAGGGTTCTTTAGTTTGAAACCATGAATTTGACTGTTGTATGCGTTCGGGGTCTTTATATTTATATGCTTGCGTGGGTAAGAGTGGCACGGTTTGCGAATGTTATTATTGTTGCTGACTTAATTACTATCAGCTCTGGTCGGGCTTACAGGTGGCCGACAAATTGTAGGTCGTAAAGATAGACCCAAAAAAGTTACTCAAAGAACATCGTACAAATGGTGTAGTCATAAAGTTTGACTAACTGGAACAAGATGTACGCAGGATTCATGGCTAAACATGGACGATACATTTATTCGTAGACGCAATACAGATTCAATCATAGTAGTAGCAGGCATCATCAATAACGTAGGTAATTACATCGAGGCATCATGGTGCATAGCATTCTTATATATATATCTTGATCATGTACTTGATCGACATTCTAGATAACGGCCGACCTCTCAAGGACGGCGATGAACGTTATGGCAAATAGTTCTATCATGGCTTTTTTCGTTATGGAGCTTGTCTACAACGACGGGTTTTGTGGAGAACCCTTTAAATACATTGAAGAATAATCCCGATAAACTTTGGTAATACTCTAGATCCCACTAGCAATACGTCATATCATATGCATATTGAAGTCCAGCCAAATCTCGGCAAATGGCAAAGATATAATAATTGACTTACAAACGAGCTCTGTATTGGCTAACGTGAATACTCCTCACCAGGAGACTTTTACTAATTTCATGACTGCTTCCCATAATTTGGGTAAGGCTTACAATCAGGTTCATCCACAGACGACCGTGTCAGATCATCGTCATTGGGCATATCTCCACATAACGTAATTGTTCTCTGGCAACAACCAAGCGCACCTGTTTGCGCTTCTGTGTTCAACATACTGTATGATAGCTCGCAAATAATTAATCATATATATTTTCTTAGATGTGCTCAACATTTAAATTACACGCGCAAAAATGACTTAACAGTGACCTCAGAAAAATCTTCCATTTCCTGACTGATAGGCTTCTAGACTTCTCAGGATTGAAGCTCATTCTGCGCCAGCTGACTTATTCATCCAGGTGTGCTAACATTCTCCGGGCCTGGTGTTCATATGATGTCAGAATTGTTGTGTCATCCATGAATGCTTTGAGCGGCGGCATGTGACACCTTCCATTTATCTTCGGACCAATTGCAAATTCTTCAACCGCTTTGAGGATTACCTGCATAGCCAACACGAATAGTATCAAAGAGATGGTATATCCCATCGAAATTTCAACTTGTAGGTCCATCCACTTTGTTGTGTACTCTCTGGCTGAAAATATGATAGAGAACACTGAGAAATACAGCATTGCTGCAGTTTCTTGTAAAACACGATACATTTCCAGGGCCTGCCACAACATCTGATGTGGAACTGATCCAAACGCATTAGCTACATCCAAATAGTGTGGCTGTGTATGATGACTTATCTACTATAGCCTACTTCTACCTTGTGTTGATCGTATAGTGGGTTCGAATCTCTACTTTAAACAGAAGACAGTTTTTAATTTTGATGGTATTAAGATGACCTCTTACTCACAGACGACAAAACAGTTCACAATTGACAAGTGATGAATGATCTTAACCCGTTGATGATTAATTTCACTCTGACAGCAGTAGCAGATTAACGTAGAACTTTATTTACATAACGTAAAATATATGAAAATGATGCGCCCAACCTTCCTAAGAGGTTAGCCAACTTGTACTGCCCAATTTTCTAGATGATAAATTAATTGTATCTCTCTCTCTCTCATTGTCTTAGTACCTTTACCTGTCTATCGTGGTTAGGGTGGTCACGACTTGAAAACTACTTTTGTCACTATTTTCTGCCCTCAAAATTCTTCATGTGTAAATATTGTCTTTCAAAATGTTCTGATATACTTCTTCTGGTTCAGATTATTTTCTGTTGTCTTTACTTGGAGTATCTTAGAGAAACTGGCCTACCACCACGGTTGTTGGTTTACCAAGCTACTGTTCTGCTCGATAGTGTGTCACTTGTCTACTACTCTGCACTACAAGTACTAGATTTGTAAATGTTCAAAGTACATGGTTTGTTTCGAAAACACACACATTTTCTTTTACTTGCAACACTGGCATTCTTGTCCACATAATAAATATAACTAACTGTCATAGTGGCGTACAAGCGATTAAGCGTCTAGACGATAGTTTCATATTTCTGTCACCACAGAAATCAACCAAATTCTTTGCATATCGCCCAAAGATAACTCTCAATTCAGCTTGCCACTTCTAAATCACGTTAACACTACTCAAGCAAACTTGCTACTAAACGCTATCACGTTACGTATCTGACTGATTTAATTTTAACCTTTGATTTACCACTAAGACTATTTCCGAACGTTCTACGAGGTAGAACAAAACTGTCTCACCACAATTCACTCGAACCACCAATGAATTTACAATCTCTAAGCCGAGTTCAGTTAACAAATCAAAACAAAACTTGACTCAGCACTTTTCTCTCAAAGGACGTAAAACACCATTCCATACCCCTTCCTGGATGTAATTTTCCATTATTTCCCTTTGACTATAAATCTAATTTTAATTATAAAAGTCGATCTCATAACAATATAATTTCACCCAAATTTCTGTTGCCGACACTATCTGTAACACCAGATTACATGGAGATTTGTTCTGTCAGACTTTGCCTTGTGAATTGCTTCCCAGATTACTGTGGCATGCTCTAAACACCCTGGTGTACCTGGGATACCTCTTTTCTGGATGTTAATGTCAATGTATCCATTTTCTAGAAGTATGCGGTGAGTATCTTATCCATCACTGAGAAGAATATCTTCCTTTCCACATTAAGTAGTGAAATTGGCATGAACTAACTGATTTCTGTGGAATTTTGTTTCTTCGGGATGTAGACACCACTCGCCTTTCTCCATTCTTTGCTTACAAGCTGGTTTTTCCAAGCATTTTGCAGGAAACGGAATAGCCGGTTCAGAACTTCAGGACATCTTTTATAGACAACATATGAGACACCATTAGCATCTAGAGCTGATTTGCACGGTGCTTTCTGGACAATACTGTCTATTTCTTGCATTGTTGGGGGATTGGTGTTGAATTCAGCTCATGGCTTACTAGGCCATATAAGTCCTTCCATGCTGTTGAGCGGTTCATCTTTGTGATCATCTGAATAGGTCATTCTAAGGTGTTTATCCAGATCTTCTTTTCTGGTGTTAAGTGTTCCCGACCGTTGCTGGTCAAAAAGTTCTTTGGCAAACTTGAAGCGCTCCATGAAGAATCTCTCGCTATCCCTCTGTGTTGTCCTTCTTTTCCTGCACAACCTTTCTGCTCTAAAAAGAGATTTATGCTGGCCTTTCAGTTGCTCCCAAACCTGTCGTAATCCTTCCTTCTCTGTGTCCAGTGCGTTCTTGAACTGTTTTCGGGCATGCTTCTTCGGTTTCCTAGTCTCGTCTATTCTGATTTGTCTTCTACTTTTCTGTTTTGGGTTTCTTTCCATTGCCTCCCCGACTCTAAACACTTTGCGACGGTGAAGATATATTATGTCACCAAAGATTTCTAGTTTTGTCTCCAAGGTTATCTGCTGTTGAGAACTTTACCAGGGCTTTTTGATCCCCAGTTTGTTGAGTACCCAGTTTAGGTGACAACTCCCTCTCTCTCAATTTGTTTGATTGATACTGGTATTTTTACACCAGTGTGTTGCAGCAAATACTAATTATTTATTGCAGATGAATGTTCTCAAAACTACTGGTTCTGGTTATTAATATTATTATATTGTTCTTGTTATTCTTAACCAAGTGTCTTTAGAAAGACACTCACAACGAAATAACTTGAAATCGATAACTCAACCAATGTCTAATAATTCCATTCCAACTCCGTTGTGGACAGTTGATAAGGTTTTCTTCTTTCTTCTTCTTCTGCGTTCGTCCTGAAAAGGACGTTGGTTGTGTCGTGTCACCGTTTACAGAAAAAATGCGATATCTGAGCCTTTCGGCCCAACACATCCGACTTCGGCACGGCATTTTTTAGGACCGGGTTTGCCTTCCCTCTTCGATCCCTATTCTCTCAGCCAGACTGCAATGATGCAGCCTGTTTCCAATACCACCACTTGGAAGTCTAGTTGGGTCTTGGTCAGCTCTGGTTTGCTGACCCTGACGCAAGCAGTCAGCTATGCTGACTACATTCCACTTTTGACGCATCTTAGGTCCCGATAAGGTTTAATACATAGACTGTTTCAACACTTGAGACAAAAACTTAAATTTAATTTGGCAACACTACGAGTCATAATACATCATCGGTTATACTTTAACAAGCACCATCATTGTGTTGTAATATCATTTATATGTTCTGCTACACACATAGTTTATATTCTTCACATTAATAATTTTAATACTGGTGCGATACTGCACTTTTTCCATTTGTCTGCTTTAGTATAAATATTTTCTTGCCGACGTATTATATTTCAAATTTACTTATTAATCCGTTTAGCCTGATTTGCTGCACGGCTGTGTGTGCCTTCTAAAAAGTCGCTACTTTAGTTTCGCGCCCTTTCTCCTGACCCAAAGGCAATACATCTTGTTAACCGGCGAACACGGTATCGTCTACTTTGGCGGGAAATATCAGCTGACTGGTAGGAAAATGCATGCAATTTAAACCAGTTTAAGCGCATTCCTGATAAGCGCAGGACTAAAATATATACTACTCGTCAAAAGTCAAGGGCCACCCTATTATTTTCAATACACTTTTATATAAGCGCATAGAATGATTAAATGAAGGAAGATTTTAGTAAAAATGGGTGCAATATCTTCCTCTGACAGTCCTCTATGCACATTAAGCATAAAAACAACTCACCGACAACCATGGTGATCACGTGCAATTTGGTTTGATGACCGTAAATTCACATTTTTAATCTGTTTTTTCAAACTTCCGTACAACCAAACAGGTGAAGTAATCCTGCTGATTGACATTCCACATGCAATTGCGAATTTTCGTGAACAGAGTTCACTCTTAATTTGTTTTACAATCAGCAGACTTAGGGTAGTTTCATCACTTGCAAAAACCATGCCACCGAGAAGAAGTCTTGACACCTTACAAAGAATGAGAGCTAAGGCGTGGGTTGAAAGTGGTTTATTTGTCCGTGAGGTTGCTAGACGGCTTGCAGTGTCACACTCTACTATCCAAAGAATTTTGGAGAGATTTCAGGCCACAAGAAGTGTGGAGGATCGCCACCGGCCAGGTCGCCCTAGATGCACCAATAGACATGATGACCGGTACCTCTTGTTGTCAGCCCTGCGCCATCGAACAGTGACTTGTTCCACTCTAAGATGTCAGCTGAGACAACTGTAAACAATAATGTCAGTCAAAGCACCATTCACAGACGTTTACATGAATTAGGACTGGCTGCTCGACGTCCTGCAGTCAGAATCCCTCTTACTTCTACTCATCGCAGAGCCCGTGTTGCTTGGTGTCGCAAGCACATCCGATGGACAAGGCAACAATGGAGTCAAGTTCTCTTCACTGATGAATCTCGCTTCACTGTGTCATTCAATGATGGCAGGATTCGAGTTTGGAGACGACCAGGAGAGTGATTTACTGATGACACAATTCGAGAGGTGGATCGTTGTGGTAGGGGGTGTCATGTTCTGGGGAGGCTTTAACAGACACGGCAGGACCCCACTCTACGTCATCCAAGGTAGAGATGGCTACTGTGTGTGTGTATCGAAACAATGCTTCGAAACAGCATTGAGTTTGAAAGTTTCGACACACAGCCTGCTTGTTGTTTCGAAACAGTTTCGGTTCCTGTCTGCCTCGCTGTTTTGCAGAGACACACTGTCTCACCTTCCGTGGGCCTTTGTATAATTTGAGTCAACCGTTCGGAACATTAGTATGGAATATCAAACATGTCATATTTTTTTCAGGGATGTGTTATGATGACTTGATTTTACAAGTGATATTATTTTTGCTGAGAAGTTATAGACACTGGAAATTGTATCAGTGCTGCAGTTGTCAATGTTTTAGTCACTATGTTAAAGTTGAAAGTGTCCGTGTGTTAGTATAAATGTAATGGACACTTTATTAGCTCTGCTGATATCTGTGTACTCGGTGTGGATTTGAATCATTGTCTACCAAAACTAGCTTACTCTAGTTTGATATCATGTGTTATTATTACTGTTATTATTGTAGTGGTGTTTGATGGTATTGTATGATGATGATATTACTAAATGTAATTGTATGAGGCCAGCTGTGAAGGCTCCTGAGGTAAAATGTAGTTGAGAATTGTCAGAAGGCCTTTCTTGCTACCACTACGACCTCACACTTAATTTTTTTTTAATGAATGTGGCTACGTAAAGTGTCTAGGGTTATGCTATGTAGTATGGTGTAATGGATTATAAATATACCCACAGATATGTAACAAGACTAATAATATTAATAATTGTTAAAATACACTGAACTAACTCACGTGTGTAAAAATTTTGATAAAATTATATTACATTTATTTTGTTCTGTGTCAATTTTTTAGGTTGACCAGAACTTAAAAGGATTTAGAGATTATGAAAAAAGAAATGCATGGAATAGTATATCATAAATGCAATAGTGTACATATATATATGTACTATACTAGTTAGTTTTATTAAAATGTTCTAGTATTCATCTACTTGGGAGGATATTACTGTTTGTGCTGTTGGGGTGGCCTCATCACACCTGTCTATATTGACTACACAGTGTCCAGAAAATGGTGGGAATCTTTATGGGGTTCTTAGTAACTAAAGGGCGTTGGTGAAAGTCCAGCAGACCAGAGGCTCACTCATCTGGTAGTTGTCGCTCTGGTGCTGAAATCAGATGGTCCCACCTCTCCGTGCTGGCGGGCAATAATGGTGGTCTCTGTCACAAATACTGCACAGATACACTCGAGTAAAGTCACCAACTGAATAGACACTGCTTTGTTGACGACAGAAACTCGCAGCTCTGCAATCAAAGTATGGGCCATGTGTCAAAATCTATTCTCTACCCACGTCTGGACACAACAGTGACACAACAACCACATCATACAGACAGGTCAGATCTCTCTGACCAAACAGCACATTTACCATGGTGGTTTTACATCAGATAGATCCTCCCAGACTATAGATCCTGAAAAATGTTTATTAGTTTTCGGCCCTAAAAGAGGATAGGTAATATGTATCATTATTCTCAACACTTGATCTGTCCTGCATAATCCTTGCTGGAGTTTATGTACATTGTTGGTCCCTAGACCCTGACTAGGGCGGGGGGTCTAGAGCAAATCCCTACTTGTTTGTAAGGCTAGATTTCGATATGGCAGTATCAAATCACTCAAACATGAAACAATATTCAAAATATATATAAGGAAATAATTTCAATCTTACCAGATTATGAATAAATAACACAGAATTGCTAGCAAAACTCAGCTGAGCTGCTGGCTATAGTATGGCGTCCCTAAATTTATTTCACTTGCTTTCATATGGAATCACCACACTTTAAAATCTGTGTCTATCACTGAACAACTATTGAAGAATGGCCCCACTTTCGCGTCTGAGCGCTAATGATATGATTGTCTGTGGCCAATCACTGCCTAGGTTATTTGAATTTCAAAATTTCTACACTAAAGTCATTTCAGTCATGCTTCAGTCAAGTATGGATGTTTATCTGTTAGTCTGTCCGTCTCTACTTGTGTTTCTAAAAAAATGTGCTTGGTTTTTGAACCAACCTTTCTCTCCCCTCCAAAATTTTGTCGTTAAAAGTTATATTTAGACACAGCTACCGCTCAAAAACCCTCTCCTCCATACTAAGTAAATTTGAACACCTGCGTCCAAGGTCGTGTTTTTGTGTGCAAATTGCGACACTTTTTTATTCAACACAGTCTGTCGATGATGTGAACTACACTGTCTTTTGTCATTATCTTCAATATTATCTATCCGTTTGTAAAATTAAGACCATCTTAGTTCACTGCTCAGAATAGGCCATCCGGCCAGCTAATTTTTATATTCCTAACATTAATATTAAGAAAAAATTACTTTTTAATTTTTGTAATATTCCTAACATCTGCGTTTTACCGCTCCATTCAAATCAAAAGCTTGGTATCGCAAAAGCGTCCAATAAATGACTGTGGCGTATTATATCTAAGGTCCCTTCTGTCGAGTTGCTTACTTTTTATGTCAACTTGGGAACGTGACTTTTCTCCGTTTCCCCCCCAATTGCGTCTCCTTAGCCTTTCCAGTCATATTTTTTTTTTCTTTTTGATCCGCCGTTCCCCTCCTGTCTAGCAAGTCAATTATTATGGAGGATGATGACCCGCGGTCTAGGCGATCATGTACATCAGCAGCCTACGCATTATGTTTTTATCCTTAAATGTTATCTTTGGAGGGATTTTACCGTTGTATCTCTGTCAATTTCACTACAATTATTATAGTTGTTTTTTTATTATTTTCATATATACTGCAGCTATTATCATATCTCCGTTTTATTTCATCATAATGAAGACTTGTGTAAAAATATTGAATTGTGGTCACACGAAATGCCATAGATTTTCACACACGCCAGTAGCGCGCGCACAAAAAAAACAGAGGAGATTGTCTTACACAGTTCATGTACAATGTATAGTAATGTATACTGTCTATTAGAGACTTCTTTCTTCCCGATACGGGCAATAGTGCCGTTGTACCGTTGTGTCGAAACAGTGTGTAGACACAGTTTAAATCACTGAGCCGACTGTCTCGAAAAAGCGGAGTGTGTCGATTTGCCCACCTCTAATCCAAGGCAACTTGACAGGCCCAAGATACCAGAACGAAATCTTGAGACCAATTGTTCAGCCTGCTCTGGAGGCCATAGGTGGTAATGCCATCCTCCAAGATAATAACGCTCGACCCCCATCGAGCTCATGTGGTGAATGAGTTTATTCAGCAACATGGGATTATCGGGATGGCGTGGCCAGCTCATTCACCTGACCTTTCTCCAATTGAGCACCTCTGGGATGTCCTTAGTTAAAGATTGTCAACAAATCACCCCCTGCCAATGGATGTTGCACAGCTGACTGCATTTCTGCTTCAGGAATGGCAAGCTGTTCCTCAGGATACTCTTCGAACCCTTGTGGACTCGATGCGTCTACGCTGTCTTGAATGCCTTGCTGCAAACAGTGGTCAAACCCGATTTTGAAATGTCTATTTGTCCAATATCTATTGTGTGACTTATGAAAAGGTGGGTGACACACTTCACAGCTTCATTGCGTTTGAATGTGTGTTTCCATTTCTTTACGTGACATGTCAATTTCTTCTTCTTCTTCTTCTTCCGTCCTTAGCCACCGACCGTCAAAGCAGTCAGTGGCCATTACGCCTAGTGGCGTCTTAGGGCAACAGCAGATAAGTTTTCTTTGCCATTGTTTCACATCACGCCTATTGGCGTCTTTAGGGCAACGGCAAATCAATCCATCTGCTGTTGTTTCCGTAATCGAAGTGACATGTCAATTTGGTATTCAATAAATGCCGTTTAGACTGATACCAATTACGTTTATATCAGATTTGTTTTATGGTTTCAACCAAGGTTTCTCTAAGTGGCCCTTGACTTTTGACGAGTAGTATAATTCGCTAGAAAATAACTTCCTGCAAAATACAATCTCTGTGTGGATTTTCATTGTTTTTTTATATTATTTTATTTTGCTTTGTAACAGCCGTAACAAAACATCATCATTTTGGGAAAATATTACCGAGGGTGACCCATTTACTAATTAAATATCTTAAAATCTAATTGACCTAGATAGTTGTAAATTATAAGAATAAGTTCAGGAGACATTAAAAATTGTCTCAACCAAAATACACCTTAGCAGCGCGCAGCTGTTTCATTATTTTTTTATTCGGTGATTATGACTTTTTGATGAAAATTTACGGTTTGTCCGGAGTTCAAGTCTTTGGTGTCTTCAACCAAATACGATGATTAAGATATCAGTCCAACACAAAACTTTCAAACAAAAAAATCTGGCCATGTTGATGAGAGATTACAAGAGATTTATGAAATTTTGAAAAATAATTAAAAACGAGTGACACATTACCCCAATTCTTTACATAAAATAATGTTAGAAATTGAAATTGAATATATGGTTCGTCATTAACTTCATATTTTACTAAGCATTGTTTTAAAACAGACTTCTAGAACAGAAAGCCTATATAACAGACGCTAAGATCTTTGAAAATGTGCAAGACATACACACCAACACTTGTTCTCTTAAAAAATTAACAGCAAGGCGATTTCGCCGTTTGGCTAGTGCTAGGTTCGATTCCCGGTAAGCCTATCACTTATATTTTATTTTCTATTGTCTGGTGTCAACCTTTAGGTCCAACAAGTACCTCATTATAACCTTTATTTATTTATTTACTTATTTATTTACCATTCACAGGGCTCAGGTGTCCTCCATTATGTAAAAAATGTTAAGAGGTATAGTAGCAACTGGAAAATGCAGAAGAATTAGAAGCCAAAATTGAATTTTTCCATACATGTACTGAACTTTGTAAAGATGAGGAGGCGATAGTTAGGTTTGAAGCAAATGCGTAATATAGAATGGTCCAACTTCAGTTTGCGGATCAGTGTGCTAGAGAAGATATTATAAACTGCGATTGTGTGTATAATATCGTGAATGTTAATAATCATATATCTGATACTGTACGCGTATTCATATAATAAATTAAATCATTATACTGTTTTAACACAATATTTCCACATTTTTATTTACAATGCGCAGCATCAACAGTAATACTTTTTAAAAACTCTCAGTATCACTGTATGATTTTGCACTCTGTATAGTAAAAGTAATAGAAATTTAACCAAGATTAATTACTTGTCAATTGTAGCGTGAGGTTTTTATTGGCTCTAGGATCAGTATAGTACTGTCAAGACAGAAGCTGAATTTCTGCAGAATATGGTGAGGTCCCAGTGTATGAGAGAACTTCTGGTATCACAAATTAGTTACGGCTGTGAATGATCTGATCTCGAAAAATTAGTAGAGAGGAGACAGTCATAAAATGCCACCCCCGCTGTGTAACTAACTGTGATATTAAAAAACAAGGAAACAGATTTTACTTAACAATTATAAAATTGACAAGTCGTTCAAATACAATTTCCTTATTATTTATTTAGTATATACACTATCTACTCTTGTGCTGAAGGGTGGATGTTGGAAGTCGGAATGCAATGGATTTGTAACTTTACATATGATTTACAAATATATATATATATATTACAACAAGTTTTCCAATTATAGGAAACAAATTTATATCAGCTGTGATGTTAATTAAGTATATAAAATTTATCAGCTATGCTGTTATTCTTGTCTCTTGCTACGCTAACTCAGTTTTTCGTCCTTGACCATTAAATGCTCAAAATTGCCGACGGAAATGGCACTAATGTGTACTCATCTTTTGAAACAGTTCTGTCCTTAATTTCGTGCACACAACACCTGCTGATGATCGTTTCGTTAGCCCACCCAAGACTGAGGGGGACTAAAGATGTAGCTCCTGTGCAATCACTGTGCTCCTGCGAAGTTCCAGGCAGCTGGATTGACTGGACATACGACCTCAGGTTGGATGACACGAATAAAACCTGTAACAAGTAAAAATAGGGGCTAATTTCTGTCCTCAAGCCCACCTATTTCTATTGTATATGAGATGAGCGTGTCTGAGGTGTCTGCATGTAGGATGAATGACAACATGGCTCAGTATGAGTTAGCAATAGCGAGACAAGGCAGGTATCTACTTGCAAAACATTCTTTCTGATAAATTAATGCATGAATACATCCAATAATATAAATTCAATACATGAATCCATCCAATAATATGTACATCTAGGTGTGATACAACCATTTCCTTCCCCCTATAATAATACCAGGCCCTCTCTGACAAGTGCTATACTGGCTGGTAACATATATCCTAACCATATTGTTGTGTTCTGATGATAGGAGTTATATGAGACGAGGACTGTTTGGTTATATTTCAGGTTGGAGTTATATGAGACAATAGATTGGAGTTTTATGAGTCCTAACAATGACAGTTTTTGGTTATATATATATATATATATATATATATATATATATATATATATATATATATATATATATATATATATATATATATATATATATATATATATATATATATATATATATATATATATATATCAGGTTGGAGTTATATGAGACAATAGATTGGAGTTATATGAGACAATAGATTGGAGTTATATGAGTCCTAACAAGGACTGTTTTGGTTATATTTCAGTTGGTTTTATATGAGACAATCTTCTTCTTCATCGATCCTTAACCACCGACCGTCAAAGCAGTCAGTGGCCATCACGCCTAGTGGCGTCTTGTAGGGCAACAACAAATTGATTCCACCTTGCACGGTCGGTGGCCATCTTTCGTACAGTGCCCCAACTCTGGTTCATTCTTTGCATCTCAGCCTCCACAGTCCTCCGCCAAGTTGTTTTTGGTCGGCCTCTCTTTCGCTTTCCTTCAGGGGTCCAAAGCATAGCTGTTCTTGTGATGGCATCGGGGTCTCTTCTGAGGACATGACCAACCCAGCTCCAGCGTCTGCCAGCTATGATGGTGTGCATGTCCTCTTGCTTGCTACGAGTAAGCAGATCTTGGTTGGTGATGGTATTCGGCCAAAAGATGCGGTGAATTTTTTTTAGGCATGTTGTGTGAAAAGAGGACAATTTTGACATTTCCTTCTCTGTGACTCTCCAGCATTCCGCACCATAGAGAAGCACAGAAAGCTCGCAACTCTGGTATAATCTTAATTTTGTGCTTGTGCTGTATTGGGAGGACTTCCAGATGTTATTTAGGCTAAAGAAGGCTGTTCTTGCCTTATTCATTCTGATGTTGATGTCTTTGCCTGCCCCACCGTCTGGTGTTACTATGCTTCCTATGTATGTGAAGGTATCTGTCTGTACCAATTGCTGATTCCTTACTGATATGGGCTCAGGATTGCTCACATTGAGCGTCATGACCTCAGACTTCTTTAAATTGATGTTCAAGCCCACCTGCTGGCTAAATTTATTAAGTCTATCCGTTTTTTCATGGATGTGTTGATGTGAATGTGCCGCAGTGCAATGGCATCTGCATATTCCAGATCTTCCAATGTAGAAAATGTAGTCCATCTTATTCCTCTTGGACTGCCCTCTGTTGTCTGGCGCATCACCCAGTCTATGACTGTTAAAAAAAGAGTGGTTGATAAGGGGCATCCCTGTCGTACTCCTGTCTTCACCTCGAAGGTTAGGTTGCTCTGCCCAACACTACACGTAAAGTTGGCATAGAGGCTTTTTATGATTGACACTATGCAGCTTGGAATTCCATAAGCCCTCAGTATTTTCCATAAACTGTCCCTATGTATGCTGTCAAAAGCCTTTTCAAAAATATGAGACAATAGATTGGAGTTATATGAGATAATAGATTGGAGTATGAATCCTATTGGTTTTCGTCTTCATCAATCATATCAGGAAATACAATCAATATACCTAATTCCCCAAGATACAATCAGTAACCTGATACCTTCATAGTGAAACAATTTATATTAAATATATACAGGTGTAGGTAGTATAAATGACTGCTGTAGGCCTATTCTCCTACAAGTATAGTAAGTATACTTACCCTCTAAGATTTAAACAGGCCAGTCGACTTTAGTGAAGCAAGAGTTCCCGGTCACGCAGTTAAGCAATAAATCAAAGGTTGACAGCTTTCTCTTGTCCCAGTCAGTCGTGCTGGCCTCGTGTTTGTGTGTGTGATTTTTAAAAATAAAACACGCCCGATATATATAGGTACATGCAGGTAACTTTTACTGCGTAAGGAACCGTTTTTGATTGGTTCCTGGCGTTTTAGCCTTTTTAATATCCAGCGGTTTCGTACTGGCCATGACCGAGATCGAGTCCCGAAAAACAGGGCTTATATTGGGAGACAAGATG
The DNA here is from genome assembly GCA_024509875.1 of Oreohelix idahoensis. NCBI lineage: Eukaryota > Metazoa > Mollusca > Gastropoda > Stylommatophora > Oreohelicidae > Oreohelix > Oreohelix idahoensis. The sequence continues at coordinate 271,581 of JAMPIV010015809.1, read as the reverse complement.
GCCGTGACCGAGACCCGAAAAACAGGGCTTATGCTGAATTTTATTCTGGCTCAGAGACTGGTGAACGTTGCTCGTTGATTGGCTGGGGCATAGTTGTATCTCGACAATGTGTATTACCAAAGAAGTGGGTTTACACACACGTTTTACGATATCAATTCATCTTTTGCTAACTCCTATTTGAAGCATGCTGCAAAAAATATTCAGCTATGTCCATTTTCTACAACATGTTTTTTTTTTATATTAATTTATGAATTGAGTACAGTTTGTGTATACTGTTAATGTCATTGCGTAACAATGATGACATATTGAAACTTGAAAAAAAAAATTTTTTTCACTTTTTCAAGCTCTCATATCTTCTGTTGTAATTACAGTACAATGTTCGTTTTTAAACAGCAACTTGTAGTAACATACCAACTATGTCTAAACGCTACTTAAAAACTGGAGTTTTCAACTATAGATTTGCAGCAAAGGTTTAATTATCCCATATCGAATGTCCAGAGCACTGCATTTCCCGAACGCCGGTAAGAATTTGACCTATGAGACCCGAACGGATAGCTGGATTCATCGCTGGTAACTAAAAGCGCGTTGGCACACAAAAAAATGCCACTAAAAGCGGTGTGGATTGACTCCGGGCTGAGGTCTTCTAACGTCTTATCCGTCGTAACAGATCGTAATATAACATAATATATAACATAGTATAACATAACATAACATAATATAACTGTGACGAAACTCTTTAGTGTAGGGAATGAAAAATAATATAGGTCCCAAGTCCCGCTGAAGCTATCTCAAAACATTCTCAAACGCATAACTTGCCAACTGTGCCAACGACATCAAAATATCCAAATTCACCTATCCCCATTTACAAGTTTAATGTGATTCCACATGAACATGAACATATGTACGCATTGCAGGATTCCTATATCGATTGATAATGTTGATCCACTATCTCACACTTTATCTTCCATAAAGACAATTCTTATATCATTTATTCAACTATAAGTTCCAGTGGGAACGCATTCCATAACTGCAAGACATGCAGCGTACACGTCGAATTCACTCATAGGAATAAACAATGTCGCCATGCTAAACAAAGGCACGTCATCTGCGAATTACGCATAGCGACCACAAAAAGGGCCAACAATTGTGAGCACTACTTCAAGTATAAAACTCGCATGTGGCGTGCAAAAGACATTCGCCACAATAACATTGTTGATGCTACTTCATGCTGTGATTTCAAACGCGACAAATTATTATTAACACCAAGTTTTTGTTACACCATGCCGTACTTCAACTGAATGCAAGAAAGAAAAGAATGCAGTTACTATGAGATGGGTAGCTTGGAAATGACGTAAAAAATGTGAGTTGGATGTGTGACCCATACCGTCTGGATGTGTTCGCTCTTATGGCTTTGTTACCGTCATTTTTGTTGGTTCCAGAAGATGTAAATCTATTTAATATTTTTGATGGTCGAAGGTACATAACTCTATGTTAACTCCCTGTCACAGGTTGATTAGGGGTTACCTTCCCTGTGTTTATTCTTTCTTAAGACGGGATAGTTAACTGTTCTCAAATCTGTTCTGTCTACGCATGCGCTAGCTTTTAGCGTGAACCGAACAGACTTCCGTCTGTGAGTTATGAGTTGGTTTCTGCCGGACGAAGATGTCCGTTGTTTTTCTTCTGCATTATCTGGGGAAAAGATAGTCTTGTCATATTGGTGATTTCCCCAGAGTTATTCTGTTCGTCTGGAATGACGACAGGTGTTATTTGTGTAGTGTTTGGAATTCTGTCCAAGGTAAAATTACTTTATTATTACGCAAAGTTTGCATAACGTTTGTGGTAGGTCAGATCAGTGGGTCTAAAGCTGTTCATTGGACTGAGTGAGAACATTATTTGATGATGAACTACACATTGGAAACTGGACAAGCTCATTTATACTGTTCAACACATAACAGCAACACACCTTCAACAGTTTGAAACTCGTCGATGACCTTCATTGTGAACGATCACGACTCGTGTTTACATCCAAGTTCAGCTGTGGTGACAATTCTCCTCATTGTCAACGGTGGAGCTTCCTCGCATTGCTGTATATTGTCAAACATCATTGTTGACTAAGGCCAGGATTATATCTAAGATAAGTGGCGGTTATTTTTTGAAACTTGGTACCGTTATATTATGAATAACTGAGCCTTCTTTCAACACACTTTATTAATGCATTCTTTGTTTACATGTTCTTTGTTTACATGTTATGTTAGTGTGTGTTTCGCGGGCTGGTTGGGCAGGTGACTCCGTTAGAAGATACCACGTAAACAGAGGTTCTATCGAGAGCGTTTTCTATAGGGACGACGCATATTTCCCACAGCGTGTTGCTACTTTTCATTTTTTTCTTAGCTGTGACGAGATGTGTTAGTGTTGTTTTCGTTATTTTTTCCATTCTTTGATTTTCGATTTGTTTTGTTTGTATCTGTACGCGTCTCCTTTCTTTCATTTATTTGTATACACCCTTTTTGTTTATAACAGTGTTGTGATGTGTTTTGATTTTTCGCAGTTATCATTGTAATTTTTACAACATTAGATTTAGTTAAGCTTTATTTATCATTTGACTTCTGCGAACGTTTTCGGTTGTTATACATTCTTGTCTTCGTATTGTTTTCGTCTATTTGTTCATCATACACAGTCTATATATATATACTTGGTCATGGACTATTATTGTTGATATGATGCACTTTTCAGATAGTGGTTATTTATGATCATATTATTATAAGGAAACAAGGTGATTATAGAAGTTTTTGATTAAAAGACTTGGTCTCCCACGGAGATTGGGATAGAATAAAATGAAGTGAGTATACAAGTCTAGGATTACAGACTTGACTCCCATTGAGGTTGGGATATGGTAATTTATTCAATATTTCAGGTGTAATCTCATATTATTAGACAGGATGTCTACATTAGATGTCTTTATTGAGCAAGGGAAATCCCTTGGCAAAACTGGTGACAAATTGGAAGAGTTTGCACTTGCTCAATATGCCAAGGCACAGAAGGCTGAAGAGAAAAGGATGCAAATGCAGTTGGACAGAGAAGCTGAAGATAGAAGAATACAGCAACAAAGAGAAGCTGAAGAGAGAAAGCTTCAAGCTGCTACTGAAGCTGAAAATAAAAGATTAGACAGAGAAGCTGCTGCTGCTGCTGCTGAGGAGAGAAAACTTCAAGCTGCTGCTGAGGAGAGAAAACGTCAAGCTGCTGCTGAGGAGAGAAAACTTCAAGCTGAGGCTGCTGCTGAAGAGAGAAAATTTCAAGCTGCTGCTGAAGAGAAAAAATTTCAAGCTGCTACTGCAGCTGAAGAAAAGAAAGCACAAAGGGAACATGAGGAAAAGCCATTAGCTTTGGAGTTGGAGAAATTAAAGGTAATGAATATGAGTGCTCCTCAATCAACTTCGGGTAAGATAAAGGAGAATACTTATAAGGTTAAATTACCTCCTTTCAATCCTCAAAAGGACGACATAACGTTCTACCTGGATAGATTCCAATTAACATGCGTAGCGCATAAGGTAGATAAGGAACATTATGTCGAACAACTGATAGGGTTACTTTCAGGTGAACCATTGAGTACTGTAATGGCAGTAAAGGAAACTGTTAGAACTAATTATGATGTTGTTAGGGCACCATTACTTAAGAGATATAAATTAAAAGAAGAAGATTATCCCTTCGTTTTAAGACAATGCTACCAGAAACTGGAGTAGAGTTCTCTGACTTTATTACTAAGATTCGTCTTACATTCACACGTAGGATTGAGCTGTCTAAAACAGAAAAAACATACAAAGCCCTTATGGACTTATTACTTCGAGATAAAGTTATGTCATCTGTCAATGAGTCTTTCCTTGCTTTTATTCATGAGCGTAAACCTAAAGACATAAAAGACATGGAAGAATACTGTTTCCAGTATGTAACTGCACATCCCCATGCTACTGTTAGCAATGCTAGGGTGAAAGAAGAATTGCCGGTTGCTTCTGCAGCACCATATGCCCCTAATTTTATGAATAAATTCCAAGGTGCTCAACACAACTTCAATAAGAAGAGCAATCGTAATTATGATCAGAATCAGGGTAACCCATCACATAATGGGTCTTCTTCAAAGAACTGGAGGCGATCTGATAGTCCTCGTTATTTCATGTCCTATAATTATGGAAATTTGCGGAGAGGTAGTCACTATAGACACGTTCAAGTCAATCCTTCGCGGGGACATCGTAACCAAACAGGTAAACACTATGATCATTGGGGTAATGACAATAGTGATTATGCAAACTGGGATTCGAACCAGAGCGGTGGTCAAGGTAGATCAAACTATGATAATTTTAGAGGGAATAATAATCGTGGTAGATCTCAGTACAAGAAAAAGAGATCACATCACCAGGGAAACTCGGTGCAACAAGAGTCTCATGGTGTTAATAATCAGGTGAACGAGAATAAAAATTCTAATGCTGTCACGTGTGCTGCTTTTCACTTTGGGAGAGCATCTAAATGCACCCAATGCTCAACATTATTTGAACCAACCACTGTAACTAATTTGTGTTGTGGTTACTCTCTGCCCGCTCTCCCTGCTGCAATTGCGCATGACGGAAGAGGATCGATTATCTTGCATAGAGGTCTCGTGGATAGTAACCCAGTCTCATTACTATTTGATCTGGGTGCACTACTATTGGGGTTAAGCAATCACTTATAGATCCTCGCTGTGTCACAGGGAAAATAGTTAAATGTGTAACATTTGGTGGCACAGTTGAAAAGTACTCGACCGCTATTATTCACATTGCTACTCCTTTCTTTACGGGAGATAACCACGCGTGTCTTCTACCTAACCCTATTGCAGATCTTATAATCGGGCGTATTCACGGGATTAAGGAATGCACCTCGCAACAAATTGCTGCCTGGGAAGAACAGAATATGCAAACAGCCAATGCTGTGGTAACAAGAGCACAAGCTCTTATTCCTCAAACTTCATCTACTGAAGTTAATGAAGTAGTTAGCCAAGATGATCACTTGGAGATTTCGCATGACTCGTTTGTGAAACTACAAGAAAACGACCCTTCTTTAAAGAAATTCTTTCTTCTCGCTAAAAATGGTGATCCGAATCAGAATACAAATCGCAAATCATATATCACTATGAAGAATGGTATACTAGTGCGTATGGTACAACACTCAGACGCGACTATGAATTCTCAAATTCTCTTGCCTAAAAGTATAGAGCTTTAATTCTTCAACATGCACACGATTCACAGTGTGCTGGACACATGGGTTTTTCCCGAACTAAGTCGAGAGTTCTGGGATCTTTCTTTTGGCCATTTGTCAATAAAGACATACGAATTTATTGCCGATCTTGCAAAATATGTCAAGAGGTAAAGTCTAGAGGTCCACGGCATGCTGCGCCTATTCAGGCTGCAGACATTCCAATCCGGCCGTTTCAGAAGATGGCCATAGATATCATTGGCCCTTTCAAAACTAAATCAGCCAAGGGACATCAATTTATCCTTACGTGCGTTGATATGTGCACGCGTTGGCCAGAGGTTATTTCTCTTAAGAGCATTTCCACTGCTGATATCGCAGACGCTCTTTGGCTTATATTTTCTCGTTTAGGTTTTCCTGGGGAAATATTGTCAGACCATGGCACACAATTGATATCAGAGACAATGTCGCAGGTAATGTCTACTCTGCACATTAAGAGATCTCTGAGTAGTATTTATCACCCAATGTCTAATGGGTTAGTTGAGCGTCTTAATAGGACACTCAAGAACTTACTGGGGAAGATAACTGAGGATCATTCTCAGGATTGGGACAGGGTTCTAACAGCGGCTCTCTTTGCCTATAGGGAGATCCCCAACGAACATACAGGATTTTCTCCTTTTGAACTTATCTTTGGCGCGCGACCGCGCGGTCCTATGTCTTTGCTGCATGATCTTATAACTGCTGATAATATCGACAATGACACACAATCTTCATATGAGCATGTCATTGCTCTCAGAAATAAAATTATTGAAGCATGTAAGCTAGCAACTTCATCATCCGAATTTGCTAAGGAAAAGGCAAGACTATTTGCTAATAAGAAGAGAAGCCTACGTGTTGCCTCCTTTATTAGTCCTTAACATTCTTACGTAGTCATCAGGTTCTATTTTTGTTAAGTGAGTACGCACCAAATTAGGTGGGTGTTATTTTATGTATAGTTCATTTATCGCGCACGTAAATGCACAATTTTGTGTATGGGTATCTGCGGGCGCGCTTGTTACCAAACAAGCGAGATGACGTCGGAGGTTGAAAAAGGAAGCCAGCCTCTCATGCCAGACATTGAGTCTGTTGCCTATATATATATATATATATATATATATATATATATATATATATATATTATATATATATATATATATATATATATATATATATATATATATATTAATATATATATATATATTTATATATATATATATATATATATATATATATATATATATATATACGTATATATATATATATATATATATATTATATATATATATCCTATTTATATATATATATATATATATATATATCTATATATATATATATATAGATATATATATATATATATATATATATATATGTATACATATATATGTATATACATACATATATATATATATTATATATATATATTATATATATATATATATATTATATATATATATATATATATATATATATATATATACATATATATATATATATATATATATATATATATATATATATATATATATATACCAAGTGTGTATGGGTAAGAATTCTTCTGGAACAATGACTCCTTGGTAGAAGCCATTGTCGGCTTACTCTACACGTAAGTCCAAACCAGTTTTGATAAGAAGTGAATTGATTTTTTGAACTTTCGTGTCACCATCCTCAGTTGGTATCTAGCTAGCACCTTTCTGCAAACAGGGGTGCTATAATGGATCAACGGGGACTTTCACCGAAAGCATTTTAATATTGTATAGAATTCATGGCTTCATCGTTACGGCTTATAGATTTGTAATAGTATGTGGATTGCCGTCGCACGAGTCACGGCGACGAAGAGAGGTTAACCAAGTATTAGGACATAACCTTCGTTGTTTATTTTATATGCAAGTATGCATGGATCTGCCATGTCAGAGGTACCAAGCCACTTAAGTACCCGACCAGAATTATAGGACAGAGTTAATATATTCATTCCAAGATTAATAGTTTGGATAGTCCTAACGGTCATGACATTTACGCAAGGTCAAACCCTTATCTTATGTGAGGAATTTAATATGATGCCTATACCATGCCTATACATGCTACATGTATGTTTGCTCTGTGGAATCCATGTTGAAGTACTGTAACCTGTTGTCGTCAACGTATTTTGTCCTAAATAAATTATGATGCCAGTAAACGTAACGAGTTCTCCCATGTCTGCATTGGCACGGTTCGATGTGCCCAGTTACGAGTCCAGTTCACGGATGTTTTTATCATACCAATCATTCATTCGACATTCGCGTGTACATTTATAGATGTGCTCCAGGAAAGAGCAGTTACACTACGTCAACTTTGTTCTGGAGACAAAGCGTTTTTTTACTTCCTTCTAGGGAGAACAGACTGCTTATTACATGGAAAGGTCCATATACTATAGTCTCGAAGATTTCCGATGTCGACTATGTTGTCGATATTGATGGAAGGCATAAAACCTTCCATATAAATATGCTTACGGAATATCATGAGCGACCAGACTATTTCAGCCTATTTTTCAGGCGACGTACGACTCTCCAGTCCAACAAGGTCATATCTCATCCCTGTCGGTTATACAGGATGAGGAAACTACTTTTTCGGATGTTAACCGACCTCTTCCTATGATTCCACTTACTTCTACGGAATCATGGAGAAACGTTACTGTTTCTTCTAATTTGTCTTTTGAAGAACAGCGACAAATATCTTCAACGCTACAAGTATTTCAGGATGTCCTTACCGACATTCCTGGACACACACATGTCATTGAGCATGACATTATACTTACTGATCATAATCGGATCAGAGTAAGACCATATCCTATTCCTATTCATTTTCAAGCACAAGTCGAGAAAGAATTGGATGAAATGATACAATTAAAGATAATTGAACCATCCACCTCAGCATACTCTTCGTTCATGGTTATTGTTCAAAGGAAAGACAATAACATACGCCTTTGCGTAGATTATCGCAAATTAAACCAAGTTACGAAGTTTGATGCTGAACCTATGCCTTTATTAGAAGATTTACTTATTAGACTTTCTAACTCTAGGTTCTTTACTAAGCATGACTTGTCAAAAGGCTATTGGCAAGTTCCGTTAACTGAACATGCCAAACCTTTCATGGCTTTCTCAACACCTAGGGGTTTGTTTCAGTGGAATTTTATGCCTTTCGGGCTTATGAACGCCCCGGCTACTTTCGTACGCATGATGCGTCGAATTCTCTCATATCGTTCAGATGTCATTGCATATTTAGATGACATCTGTCTTTTCAGTAATACTTGGGAAGATCACTATTTGGGTTTAAATGAATTACTGTCAACTCTACGCGAGCATAATTTGACTGCGAAACCGTCTAAAACCATTGTTGGGTTTAGCGAAATTTCTTTCCTGGGTCATCGAGTTGGTCATGGTCTATTGAAGACAGAGGACCAAAACATTTCTAAGATATTAAATATCTCTGTGCCTGTTACCAGTAATTTTAATGGAAGGGGACGTGATCTGGAAAATATTAGGTGAGCAGATTAGATTATGGGTTGTCATTGCTTGAAGACGTGATTGTCTTTAATGTTATGTTAAATTGTAATAGTAGAAGTAAGGTTACAAAGCGTGTTAACGCTAGTCAGTTCAATTGTGGAGATTTATTCACTTCGAACTGTTTTGAGATACGGGTGTTTAGCTATTTGTGGCTAGCCCGTGCAAGTAGTGAGACTGAACGGTGTTTTTGAACAGCCGGGTCTCGTAGCTGTTTTAGGCGGAAGATGTGTATTCCCGTGGGCAGTGAGTTTTGGGCATCGATCTGGAGAGGTCGCCCCATAGTGTGTGTTCTTGATGGTAAGCCTGTACAGTGCTGAATATAAGAGGCCATGATTTGTGTAAGGCCATTATTTCCTTAGAGAGGATAATTGTGTTATGTGAAGACATGTTGATAGGTGAGATTAGTGCAGACTGCTGGGTGAGCAGTATTGTGTGCATTTTGAGATGTTTGGATCCATTGACTTATATTGTGATATAATAGCGCTAAGATGAGTAAAGGCGAGATTATTGCAGACTGCCGGGGATGGAGTCTTGTGAGAAATTGCTGGTAGGACTCATTAGATTATGATAGCGCTTATGTGAGTGTAGCAAGGCGAGGATGTCCGTTTGCTATCTTTGAGAAGGATCCATGATTATTAATACAGCGCTGATGTGAGGAGTATCTGGAGGATACCATATTTATGTTAGCACGGCGGGATGTCCGGTTGCTAACGGATCCATTATTATTATGTGAGGAGTATCTGGAGGATACCATATGTATGCAGTAGCACGGCGATGATGATGTCCGTTTGCTATCTGTGAGGAGGCCATATTTACGGATCCATTATTATATCTTATAGCGCAGGAGGAGTATCTGGAGGATACCATATTTATGCAGTAGCACGGCGATGATGTGGTCCGTTTGCTATCTGTGAGGAGGCCATATAGTGTTTTACTCAGCTAATTTAATTGTTAGTCGTTAATTATAGCTACATATTACTTAGAAATAAAAATACTATTTTTATTTAACCTAACGTTAAGAAACATTTTTTGTATTGTAATTTTTTGAAAAAATGTGTTTTGGACATTGTGATATTTATTTTTTCTGCGCCAACGCTAGATTGTATGTTAAGGTTACTATTATGTAGTGACATTAATTCTTTGAAAATGTTTTGATGTTCGGATGTATTTTTTGGTATTTAGCGCTTGACTATGCGTCAATGCAAAACTTGTGTTAGCGTTAATAATTTTTTGTTTGAGTGATAGTTGATGTAATTTATTTTTAGTTATGTATAAGCTTTTAATTTAGTTAAATTACTTATTATGCTGTGCTTGTCATAAGCTTTCTTTTTTGTGTTAGTATATAAATATACTTTAGCATTTTTGTATTTTACAATACGTTGTTACATTTAGATAGTTATTGTTAGGTGTTGTTACCAACTTTCTTTACATTTGCATCTTTACTGTCATCTTTCTTTGTTGACTATTCGTCATTTCTTTACATCTTGTCTGTTGTCTTTTCAATATTGTCTGATATTTTGTTTATGCTTCCGTGTTTCATCTTTGATGTAATTCATACTTCCTGTATATTTTTTTCGTGTTACGCTATTTATACTTTCATTCTTTGTAGTGTTAAGTTAATTATATGACTTTAGATAATGTAATTGGTTCTTATAGTTCTATTTGTTTTACATGTATGGAATTGTTGTCTTCAATGTCATCTTATGATTCTATTTGATGCTTATCATATTCCCATTTCATATTTTGTCTTTTCCCTTACGATAGTTTATTTTCTGTTTAGTTTGTACTATGTATACTTAGTTTGGTTTTGTATTAGATTAATTTTTATTTTGTTATGTTTGAATGAGTATGTTGGATGATTTAGTCGTTATCTTACATTTATTGATGATATTTTTGTAGATGTGCTATGTTCTCTTGTATAGGTATATTTTTGTAGGTAATTGATAGAACTTCATTAAATTTTTAAAATTTTTGGGAATTAATTAAAGAGATATTTGACATAACTTCATTGACAGTTAAATTTTTGGGGAGTTTATTTTTGTACGTATTTCATATAATTTCATTAACCTTTAAATTTTTGGATCTTAAATTTTCTAAAAAATGATAAATCATTTTTTCCCGGACGGTGTGGCAAACTGTTACCAGTAATTTTAATGGAAGGGGACGTGATCTGGAAAATATTAGGTGAGCAGATTAGATTATGGGTTGTCATTGCTTGAAGACGTGATTGTCTTTAATGTTATGTTAAATTGTAATAGTAGAAGTAAGGTTACAAAGCGTGTTAACGCTAGTCAGTTCAATTGTGGAGATTTATTCACTCCGAACTGTTTTGAGATACGGGTGTTTAGCTATTTGTGGCTAGCCCGTGCAAGTAGTGAGACTGAACGGTGTTTTTGAACAGCCGGGTCTCGTAGCTGTTTTAGGCGGAAGATGTGTATTCCCGTGGGCAGTGAGTTGTGGGCATCGATCTGGAGAGGTCGCCCCATAGTGTGTGTTCTTGATGGTAAGCCTGTACAGTGCTGAATATAAGAGGCCATGATTTGTGTAAGGCCATTATTTCCTTAGAGAGGATAATTGTGTTATGTGAAGACATGTTGATAGGTGAGATTAGTGCAGACTGCTGGGTGAGCAGTATTGTGTGCATTTTGAGATGTTTGGATCCATTGACTTATATTGTGATATAATAGCGCTAAGATGAGTAAAGGCGAGATTATTGCAGACTGCCGGGGATGGAGTCTTGTGAGAAATTGCTGGTAGGACTCATTAGATTATGATAGCGCTTATGTGAGTGTAGCAAGGCGAGGATGTCCGTTTGCTATCTTTGAGAAAGATCCATGATTATTAATACAGCGCTGATGTGAGGAGTATCTGGAGGATACCATATTTATGTTAGCACGGCGGGATGTCCGGTTGCTAACGGATCCATTATTATTATGTGAGGAGTATCTGGAGGATACCATATGTATGCAGTAGCACGGCGATGATGATGTCCGTTTGCTATCTGTGAGGAGGCCATATTTACGGATCCATTATTATATCTTATAGCGCAGGAGGAGTATCTGGAGGATACCATATTTATGCAGTAGCACGGCGATGATGTGGTCCGTTTGCTATCTGTGAGGAGGCCATATTTACGGATCCATTATTATATCTTATAGCGCAGGAGGAGTATCTGGAGGATACAATATTTATGCAGTAGCACGGCGATGATGTGGTCCGTTTGCTATCTGTGAGGAGGCCATATTTACGGATCCATGATTAGAATATTATAGCGCTAATGTGAGGACAGGTGAATAGCGCTGAGTTGAGGAGTATCTTTAAAGAGGTCATGGATAGTGTAGTATCTGCATGATTCTGAGATGTGAGAAGTACTTTTTTATTGTATTGCTATAACTTGTAGTTGACTATAACTGTGTATTCTGTGTTATCGTGGCGTGTTGTGGTGTATTAAACATTCGTTAACAGTACACCTGCCGTTATAACCATCTATGACTTCTACGTGCGTACCTGTGTTGTGAGTGATTGTTCCAACACGCAGGCACTCAATCAACCACAAAGAAATCAGCATATAACAGTGCCCAAAACAAAGAAACAAGTACGTAGCCTTTTGGGATTAATACAATTCTACGGAAGATTCATTAAGAATCTATCCTCTATCATGGCACCACTCTCAACCCTATTGAAGAAAGGGTCTCCTAGCATGGTGCGCTGGTCTCAAGAATGTCAAGCTTCATTGGATCAGATTAAGAATTTGTTCTCATCCCCACCTATCTTAAGGCTACCTATTTCTGATAAGACTTTTGTTCTTCGTAGTGACGCCTCATCCACAGGGATCGGAGCGGCACTAATGCAAGAGTATTCAGGAACTCTGCATCCTGTAATTTATATTTCTAGGAAACTGAATGCGGCAGAAAGGAATTACTCGGTTTTAGACCGTGAGTTGTTGGCTATGGTTTGGTCAATCCTTAAGTTGCAAAGATTCCTTCTTGGTGCGCATTTCATTGTGGAAACAGACCAAAAAGCCCTTACAGTTATTCAGTGTAAGAATTTGAAGAGCTCGAGATCTACTCGATATGTTATTGCTCTTCAACCTTTTCATTTCACGGTACGAGCTATCCGTGGTCTGGATAATATGATGGCGGACATACTGTCTAGATGCCCACATGAGTCCACTTAAGTTTTTCCTGATACACTGCTAGACATATGTCTCTTTACTATACATATATATATATTAACACATTTGTTGTCAACTTAGAGTGGTAAATTAGAGAAAATATTTTCTCTTATGTTGTGGAGTGAACTTTTGTTTTCACTAGACGCGCTATTGTGCGTTGATTGGGTCTGAAATTATGTCATTATATTTGTTGATCCTTTCATTGGCGCATCATTTATGCGTTATGAGCTTGTTGCATCTCGCTCATTGATGTATTTTTAAAAAAAAATGTTTCATTTTTTGTTATCCGGAGGGGGTGGTAGTCTGTTACCGTCATATTTGTCGGTTCCAGAAGATGTAAATCTATTTAATATTTTTGATGGTCGAAGGTACAGAACTCTATGTTAACTCCCTGACACAGGTTGATTAAGGGTTACCTTCCCTGTGTTTATTCTTTCTTAAGACGGGATAGTTAACTGTTCTCAAATCTGTTCTGTCTACGCATGCGCTAGCTTTTAGCGCGAACCGAACAGATTTCCGTCTGTGAGTTATGAGCTGGTTTCTGCCGGACGAAGATGTCCGTTGTTCTTCTTCTGCATTATCTGGGGAAAAGATAGTCTTGTCATATTAGTGATTTCCCCAGAATTATTCTGTTCGTCTGGAATGACGACAGGAGTTATTTGTGTAGTGTTTGGAATTCTGTCCAAGGTAAAATTACTTTATTATTACGCAAAGTTTGCAAAACATTTAGTATGAACCTGTGAGTAGCGCTCACAGTTCTTGTAATCCAGAGTCCACTATGTGTGCTTGACCTTGCCAGTTAGGTCTATTCGTCGAAGTACTTTATAGAAGCACAATTACCATATATTGTTATGAAACCCGCAGGATGGCGGTACGTTTCAGTATGAAAGATAATACATGCTTATGGAAAAATGTACAGTTGTTTACCAACCATTATAAGGTCCGTCATTACGGCCTATAACTTGGAGCAGAAGAAGAAGTACCTGAAAGGTGGAGCCAGATAAAGTCTTGACTGTATTATCAAGTTCACAGACTTCCATATTAAGCAACTATATTTGTTTAAGGACTACCTGACGCGTTCAGTCAGGGGGGCCCTTAGTTACAGTAGGAAAAGAATGTGTTGTCAAGTCAGCGTTATTAGCATCATACATACGAGCTATACAGAACTGATGATGTTCAATGTTATTAATTATTACAACCTATGAACAGTTATTAAAGGACAGACCATTGTCGATAACGTCCTTATAGATGAGTGGTTCAAGCTTTATTTACCAGATGTTTTGCCAGTCATATCCAATATACATGATGTGTCTTGATTCTCGTCCATTTGACTGTACCTGTTGATGTCACTGTGTCACGTAATTAAATGGTTGAAAGTTCCAGCAGTTTTCCACAATTACTGACTACTGCATGTGAGTGAGTGAGTGCCTTGTTTACATTTCAAAGATAATATACGCATTCGTGTCTCTACACACCCACCTCACTTGTCAACCATACAGTCTTCGAGTACCTTACATACAAGAAATGTCTGACGTTCGAATGTCAACATGACACCCTTTCAGCTCCTCAACGCCTGGTGAGCTATTCATGCATAACAAAGCTTCTTGGCCCAGGTCGGACGGACTACAACAGTACACAGCAAGGAGAGTGTTACGTTCCTACATGTCATACGTAAATTCCACCTTAACATTTGTAGTGGTCACATAAAAAGAGGACATAACAGGCTTGTATGTTAGCCAATGAAGTATTTATTCACTGGATATATCAGAGAATGTGGTAAGCAAAATGTTCTTTAAACTATAGGCAGAATAAGTTGCAAAAAATTCAAAATGAAAATTTGATGCGGGATGACAATTCCCAGATGAATGGAAATGTGTTCAAAGAAATAGATGAAAGTAAAGTATATGTCGGGACGCTAAATCCCCCGATAGCGGAAGAATATAAAAGAAATATATTAAGGAGAAATAGAATTGGTTATTCCTTCGGGACGCTAAATACCCCGATAATGGAATTAATATATGTGAACATTTGCTGTACCTACCGGGACGCCATTTCCCCGATGATAATGGAAAAGAATAAATGAAAATATATAGAAGTATACTGAGAATTTAAATAAAGCACATTTGGAACAGTGGAAATATTGTCACGTAGAGATTATGATCAATACATTTTCTATTGTTCTCTTCTTTCTCTACCCGTGCCCTCATATTTTATTATCGCTCTTTTATCCTTTTCCTGTGTTTTTCGCATTCGTACGTTTGCGACTATAAACATTACTATTTTCCCATTCTAACGTTTACCTGCTTTCTTTCTCATACTGGGATACGCATTCTATTACGTAGATGTCAGTGGAAGAGATGTGTGAATATGCAACAATCTCAGACATACGAGCAGACTTTTGTCTGCACATTCAGCTGACACGCGCGTTTTCTTCGGCTGAGCGCTCAGGTGTGGTGTCAAAACCGACA
This sequence comes from Oreohelix idahoensis, assembly GCA_024509875.1. Lineage (NCBI taxonomy): Eukaryota > Metazoa > Mollusca > Gastropoda > Stylommatophora > Oreohelicidae > Oreohelix > Oreohelix idahoensis. The sequence goes on along the minus strand of JAMPIV010015809.1, from coordinate 256,144 downwards.
TCTCCACGGCGAGTAATTGAGACTTACCGTCTAGCATTTTCACCGGCCACATCGGTCATCAGGCTGAGTTCTCGGCGAAGTGTGAAAACTGACTCGGCATTGGAGACAGGCCGTCTGAGACTCGCAAATGACACGCGCACCCTCGGTCAGTAGGTGGCAGTTACGGCATGCGTTTAAGCAAATGCAGGTGTTAAGACGGAAAAGGGGAGATTATTTCGTTTTGCGAAATAAGTTGGGACCCCTTTGTCTGGTAATAGATATAACCAGAATGTTAAACTTTATTTTCATTCAGTCCTTAAAATTCGCAGTAGACAGATTGCTCGTGAATAGAATAAGCTGCATAGCGAAGTTTCTCAGTTTGTTTCGACAATTTGTCGAACTTCTAGACTTCAATAAATACATCAGCGTATGATTCTAAAGTTGTGCGACCACCTGTAGTTCTGTGTTGAGGTAAATATATATATATATATATATATATATATATATATATATATATATATATATATATATATATATATATATAGAGAGAGAGAGAGAGAGAGAGAGAGAGAGAGAGAGAGATTGGTGAGTCATTAAGTGATAATCGCTTATTTCATATTTCACTAGTTAGATTAGGTGCAGAGTGCTTAATTTATATAGTCTGTATTATTTTATAGTGACGAGTTACAGTGGAAAACAGAAATTATAATTTCTAGCTTAAACTCAGTCGGCTATTAATGAATTAAATTTAACTTCTAAATAATCAGACGAGAGAATATATTTTAAAACTAACTTATAAATGCTAGATGCCTCATGAGTGTTGACGGAATACGTAGGTATTCCTATATCATGATGATGAATTTTTATATATAACTTATTTCACGGGAAGTTTTAAACGATAAGTCAAGCTCTATGCTTGCAGTTCAAAACGTAAGTTATATTGAGTACATAATATGTAAAATATTTCATATGTGTTTTTCTTTATTCAGTGAATACTGGGGTAACCCAAACTTTGGCCGGCGTTTAGTACAGAGACATACCTGTGAGAAACATAAACATTTTATATCTTTAACCACGTGGGTTTTTTCAAGTACCACCTGTCTGACAGTGCTTGTGCCTTCAGAGATAGACAGAATACCAATCCCACTAACAGTTTTTTTAAAGAATAAATGTTTATACTGGGCCTTTGAGGCAGATCATATTCTCCTCGAACTCTGTGTTGAGGCTACTTTGTGGCGAGAATAATTACAGAAATCTAAAACATTAACTTTCCGACATTGTTGACAAAGAGTGTAGTGAACGTAGATTATCTGTTGAGAGAAGTTGTCCACCGGTCATCTCCCTAATTAAGAGAAACCTCGTGTTCTGACACTGTGTGCCCTTTTAAGCCTAATTCTTACCTCGTGAGTCAAGTGACACTGACTTTAGTCTGAAATAACTATCGCAGACGCTCCCCGGATCCATTTTGATGAAAGCAACAAACAAATCTGCAGAGCTGGGATCCGCTTCATTAAACGACAGAAGCAGATAAAAAGTGTATGAGTGTCTCGAAGTTTGCGCCAGACAGCGAACAACAGCACGAGTTTAGGTAAAGTTGTGTGAATCAGGGCCCTGATGAAAGAACCGAGTGAAAGTAGACTGAAGGATGTTCTTTGTTGAGTCACCCACGTTGTAACTTTCTTTATGCAAGTTATTGCTAACAATATTTTCCCTTAGAATAAAGCAGAGTATCAAGTCTGTCCATACCTTAAAAGGGGGAAACCATAGACTCGATCATATGTATCTGTAACTCTTTGGGGTTATCACTCTCTTCTAACGGGACTGTGAGCTATATATCCAGGGGAAGGACCATACAAACGGGTCTATCACTATTGTAGCATTCCTTGATTTTTATGACTATGTGTACATGCTTTTGATGTATTTTATATGTTGTGATGTAAGTTTACTATGATAATTAAACTATTCCTACATTTATTTCAGTGCGGTGGTCAGTTCGTTCCCATAATATCTATATAATCCTGGTTATAGTTTTCCCACGTCTGTGTGTCTAACTGTCGTCACTTGAATGTGCGTGCACGTGAGTGGATATATATATATATATATATATATATATATATATATATATATATATATATATATATATATATATATATATATATATATATATATATATATATATATATATATGTTTAGACTGTCTGACTCCTCTAAATCTGTCGTAGAAGATAGGCAGAGAGAGAGAAGATTTCTCGATCTCAAAGACAGCCTCCATCACATTCTACCATCTCACTCGTCGAAATCTATTTCTATTATCATCTCCCACGGTGACTATCACTTATTCTAATCTATTCAGAAAGGACCAACCCTAGTCTTAATTCTCGTATCAAAAATCTTCGACAAATATATGCACATTTTTGACAGGCTGTTATATGAGAAGACATGAAATAGTTGAAGAAAGTCGAACCTATCGAAAGCAAGACTGTAGAATCTTTGTGGAGCATACATGCCATTCTTGTATTGTGACATTGAGATTATGTAATATAGTGTTTATTACAAATTTCGCAATTCGTCCAAGCCATGATGTTTCTTCAGTTGAGACTAGTTCATTTCGGCATTTGACAACGTTAGTCAATAATTGAGTGTTTTGAAAAAGAGAAATATCCAGACACGAAGAGTGGTTACCATACTATCTAACAATGCAAACCGAATAAAAAATTAAGGAGAACAAAGTCAAGTGTATAAATTCTCACATCTTTATTGACAAAATTTAACCGTAGATCGAGTTAGAATTCGGGAAAATTCTTCTTCTCTTTACAAACATAATATAATATAACATAATATAATATAACATAATATACCATAATATAACACAACGTAATATAATATAACATAGTATAACATAACATATTATAACATTACACAGTGTAATATAATAGGGCATGATGTAATATAAAATAACATAATATAACATACCATAATATAACATAACATAATATAATATAACATAATATAATATAACATAACATAATATAGCATAATATAATATAACATAACATAACATGATATAACATAACATAATATAACAACATAATATAACAACATAATATAACAACATAATAGTTAAGAACTATTAACAGGGGGGAGTAACATGTTTGAAATCCTCACATGTGAGTCTAGTATTTTATAAACGCACAAGTGAGCGCATCTAAATTAATTGTATGTTTAGGTATTTTATGAACTTAGTTCTTCGTGCATTCATATTTCTTGTCGGTATATTTACCTTTCTTACTGGGCCGGTTAGCTCAGTATCTTCTTGGTCTACGACTTTTTGTCGTACTCACTGCTTTCCTTTTAAAATTCAACGCGTTTCCAAATTCACTCATGTCTGTTTTTGCGTCTTTATTGTACAAGGTATATCTACTTTTTTTTCATTGAACAGTTCACAGGCTATGACATCAGTTCAACCTTTTAGAGATATGCCTTTGTCAACTGAGTTTCCTTTGTCATACACGACGACTCAGATAGTCAGCCATCATTACACTCTTATCGATTTTCCTTTTGACGTCGGTATCATTTGTATGTTCATGACTTCTCTGTACGTCATTTCGCACACTCAGCTGATTGTTTCATGCTATTGCTTGTGCTTGTATGTTAAGCAGCGCATTGTTCTCAGCGCGTGTTACTTATCATTCTGTTCTCTTATGCGGACAATTCTGTCGTCCCATATCGTTAATCGTTTCATCTCTGTCTTGGCTACTATCACTGCTACCCTTTCTCGTTTGTTGAAGAAAGGTTCGCCTAATATGTTGCAGTGGTCACAGGTTTGCCAGGCCATCTTCGATAGGATAATGTTTATTTTTTCATCAGCCCCTATTTTACGGTTACCAAACAAAGATATTCCTTTTATTCTACGCAGCGACGCCTCTTCGATGGTAATCGGAGCTTCGCTGATGCAGATTTATTCCGGAACTCTACACCCAGTAATTTACGTCTCCCGGAAGTTAACTGCAGCTGAACAACGGTACTCGGTGATTGACCGTGAACTCTTGGCCATGGTCTGGTCAATACTGAAGCTGCAAAGGTACTTGCTTGGCGCCACGTTCATCGTGGAGACTGACCAGCGGGCACTTACTGAGCTTAAAAGTAAGAACTTTAATAATTCAAAATCTGCGCGTTATGCTATCGCCTTGCAACCATTTAACTTCACCATTCAAGCCATCCGAGGTTCCGACAACGTTATGGCAGACCTCCTGTCTCGATGTCCACATGAATCTCCCGAGCCGCTTAATAACTACACTCAGTGACTCGTGTACCACCAGTATGCTGCTACGTTACTTGGTTCTACCAGAAGTGTTTGATGTCACATATTACAACTTTTCGTTTGATGAACTCGCTTATGAATTTTGTCATTTCTATTCTCCTCGAAGTGACTTTATTTCAGCATCATTAACTAACTAGTTTTTGTGACAATGTTTTAATGTTTCCTTGTTTTTTTCAGCGAATTGCTTACTTATTAACAGTGATTGACTTATTCGCACATTGTTATATCAAAAGTATAGAACTGTCGCCGTGGAACTTTATCGCGATTGATCGAGTAATGACATTGTTTGTTCACTTGGAACAATTTTAGGACAATTAGCTTAGAACAATTTTTACTTAGTTCTTTATCAGAGTTTTCAATGATTCCCATGACATGTTTACACCTTTTTGTGTTGTAGCGCAACATTAGCGCCTATTTCTTTTGTGCGCGTATCTATTTGGTAACGCCATACTTGACTCTTATTAGTTTGCTTACGCTACTTTGAGTTTATTCTCACCACCCTCTTTTTGGACTGTGTTGCTTTCTTCTCGTGTTTTATTTTTGGGATTTGATTTGAATTTCATTTCGTTTTCCACACTTGTGTTTATGCACGCACGATACACATTTCATTTTCAAATCTTGACATGTTTTATAATCTTGGTTGATTTATTTCTGTTGTTTCACCATTTATGATCAGTCTCCATTTCATGTCATTTCATTTGTTCCTTTCACCTACCACTTATTGTTTTACATTTAGTACATAGTTGATCTATGTCTCATTTCTTTTCAACTTTTGTTGGAATTTGGTCGTTTATCCTCCTTCCACATTTTGTCCTTCTATTATTACTTTCTATTGTAATTACACTTAAGATTTAATAATAATTGTCCATTATTTAGCTGGATGAAACTTGATTGACCTCACTGTTTTTAATCGAAAAAAAATCTTTGATTTTTTTCTCAGGGGTGGTCGATGTAAACTGTTAAGTACTATTAACAGGGGGAGTAAAATGTTTGAGATCCTCACATGTGAGTCTAGTATTTTATAGACGCACACGTGAGCGCATCTAAATTAATTGTATGTTTAGGTATTTGCATACGACCGTGCACTATTATTGAACGGGTATGACGCGATTTGTCGCGATGATTTGTTGCCGTCCAAGATACGTACTTGAGGCAAATTATTATATCCTTCGTCTCGAATAGACGTGGTTTTGGCTAGGATCTTATCCCAAGTCTAGAGAGGACATGGCCTTGATGTATTTTATGATCATCTGTGATATGATAATATTGTTCCTTGTGCCCGACGTGCCAAGAATATTATACTATGAATTTTCAGACACAATCGGCTCATAACTATATCACGCCTCAGATATAGTACCCTCCAGCACAGTGTAATTGCAGCGCTTCAATCGACCAGGTGTGTCGATTGTTAGTGCGTCAATACAACGCTTGGAGAGGTCGTTAGATCGTCATTGAATATATTTATGCTCATGCTTGTTATCATGGTTGTTTCGTTAATCCATGCATCATACAACTTAGTGGCAAAAGAACTTCCGCTGACTTTCGTATCGTAACGACCATCGAAGTCAATCAAAATCCAAGTCGATTATGAGATAGGCCAACATATTTGCTGTCAAACTATATTATGAACTGTTCCTGTCAAACATGTCAACGTCGTATTATAATAAATCGTTTCGTCGTGCATATCCAACCAAGGGTCCATGATTTATTAATTACCAGTTGGTCAGCCTTACGACGCCGTCGTTACCTTTGCGTTTTGTCCTGCCTTCATTTTTATAACGAAGCGACGGCCCACACAAAACATTCACATAGGTCACCCCTACCAGAAAATACATTGGTAACAATAATATAACATAACATAATATAACATAACATAATATAACAAAACATAATATAACCTAACATAAACATAACACAACTTAACATAATATTACATAACATAACAATTTAACATAATACAACATAACATAAGAAAACATAACATAACACAATATAAAATAGCATAGGAAAACATAATGTAACATAACATCTACATCTTGTATCCTTGGCCGCTGGCTGTCAAAGCAGTCAGTAAATAGACTGAATTACTCACATTAAAAAGGCGCCCGAGGCCACTCTCGAACTCAGCTGCAGAGCTCATCATGCTGAAAAAACGCCGAAAAGCAGAACAAGCGCCGAACATAATGAACATTTATATACTGTAATTGAAAACCGTCGTATTAATGCAACGCTGAAAAGTGGAACATTAAAAAGCGGGGCTCTACTGTATCTCAGAACCATTTTTTTTTTTTTTTTGGTTTCCCTTAGCCAAGGGTGGACAACCAATTTTTGAACGTGGTAACTTCTGTGGGCAGTTACCCATCTAAAGGACCATATCTTTAAGTATTATGCCTGGTGGGATAAGCGATCATATCTCTCTACAACTTCCTATTTCCAGTAAATCTGCTTTTTAAAGGTAAAATGTTGCCTCTTTTGGCGAGGCGCGTACTGTTCAACCTAGTCAGTTATATTGGGCGCATGTCCAAATACAATGGGATTGACATAAGTCTTGGGCCTGACCATGAAGGAGTCACAGGAGGAAGATGAAACTTGGCACATTTACAGTTCATCATATTTTCACTGAATGTGTGAAGTACGCTTTTGTTTATTCAATGGGTTTTCCCGCTATGGTGCACGGCGCAATGTACCCTATTGACCGGATCTGCTGCTCTAAAGATTTGACAAAACAATGGAAAAGAAGGAGGCCAGAGCTGTGATAAAATTTCTGATGTTTCAGGGAAAAACCACCTACAGAAATACACAAGGAGATGGAACCAGTGTTTCGTGATTCTTGTCCTGCATATACTTTGGTTAAAAAACTGGTGTCAACAGTTTAAGTGCGGCCGCTCAAATGTTGCTGATCTGCCAAGATCTGGTAGACCAGCCTCAGAGTGCAACGATGAAAATGCAACAAGAGTGAAGAAAATCATTGACCAGGATCGAAAAATGACAATTGTGGAGATAGCTAGTAGAGTAAAACCAAATGAAAGAACAGTTTATAGAATTTTACACAACAGACTGAACATGAGAAAAGTGTGTGCACGCTGGGTTCCGCGACTGTTGACACGTGAACAGAAGCAAACGAGGGTAAATTGCAGGCAACAGTTGCTCAAAAAGTGTCAGTCAAAAAATTTTTTGGAGACCATTGTGACAGTAGATGAGACTTGGATACACCATTATGACCCCGAATCCAAAATTGCCAGCATGCAATGGAAAACCCCGGGCTTCCCAACACCTGTCAAGCCGAGAGCGCAGAAATCTGCAGGAAAAGTGATGCTGACTGTTTTTGGGACGGCAAAGGTGTCCTTTTGAGAGATTATCTGCCTCGTGGCAACACAGTTAATTGACAGTACTATGCAGATCTTCTCACCAAACTAAGAAAGGTTGTGACCAGGAAACGAGGGATAACGCGCACTCAAAATCTTCCTTTGCTTCAAGACAACGCGCCCTCTCACAAAGCACGGCTTGTGCAGCTAGCAACCAACGATTTGAATATTGAAATTCTTCCACACCACCATATTCTCCAGATTTGGCTCCATCAGACTTTTTTCTATTCCCAAATCTTAAAAAACAGCTAAAAGGAAATCTTTTTGACAGCGATGAAGAGGTTATACTGGCATGTGATGACTGGTTTAGTTTGAAAAATAGGGTGTTCTACTCACAAGGGTTTTTCAAGGTCAAGCACAAATGGCAGAAGTGTGTCATTTCAGACGGTGGCTATATTGAAAAGGAATAAACACTATACAAAATTTCAGCTCTCTGTGACATGTCCTTCATGGTCAGGCCCAAGACTTATGTCAATACCCTTGTATAAATAACCTTTAAGTTTGATATCTGCTGCTGGCTTTCCATTTTCATTATTTAAAAAAAAAAATGTTTAGTATCTTTGTTTTCTGCTGCACGGTATTTCTTTTCCATTTATGTATTGGTTCTTTTTCTTCTTCTCGTGACATAAGTAGTGTTATTTTTTGTTTTCAATTAGCTAAGTAATTTTGTTTAGATCACAAATTTCAGATTTATACACATTGCATGAACTTGACATAAATCAGAAATAAAATTTGCTAAATTAACTTATTTCAACCACAGATTTCGAATTCATTGTCCTTACTACGCGTACATGACGAATCTTCCGCTAGAAGGTAGGACACAGCTGTAATTTTGTTTATATTTTGTGCTGCACATAACGTTTGTATTACGCTACAGATGTACAACAATTGTATGTGGGATCTTATAATGTTATGGCACAGCTAATATAGTCATTATTGGTTTTCTTTAGAACCAACATCATTTCACTCTGGCAAACCCATGGGTGCCAGTTTTGTTTTTCTCAGTAAATTTCGAGGATACATGAGATGAGAAGACCCTGGAGATGGACACGACACACATTGAGAAAACATATTGATAGCATTATCAGGCAGTCCTTGTTCTGGAGTCACCAGTGTAAGAAAGGTAAAGGAAAGCCAAAGTACACACGGGAGAGAGAACTGTAGTCAGACATGAAGGAGATGAATGTCACGAGTATGGAAATAAAGAATGTCTGAGTTTAGACAGAATATGAATGAGTAATGTGGAAATAGAGAACATTAAAGTCACTAATGAAAATATGGAGGGAGGTAGGACTTCTGGAGAGAAGAGAGATATAATCAAATATCTTAGGTCTTCTTCCCACCCATACTCTGACTCAGTTTAAGATGTCGTACCCTCGTCCGTCCTCCAATGCTAAATATAATAATCTACTACAGTAAGGACTACAACAGCAAACATTAAGTGACAGTTAGAAGAGAATTAATTCTGACTGCTAAGTACAAATAAATATATGTATTAAAGAAAACACAACATTGAACCAACAAAATCAGTAGTGTCGTCACTAGCTGTGAAGGGCTAATGAATCTATCAATATCACAACCACAGAAAAATAACACAAGGCTTCACTAAATCTCTCAGGCAAAACGTCTCACTCCAAACTACAAACACATGTACACTTTCTCACTCCCAGGAAAATCTAACTAAAAGGGTTAGGCCACCCAGTTTCGTAAAGAAACGGCCGCTCCTTATATTAATAATCCTGGTAAGTAAGTTACTTTCTCTGCTAGAAGAAACCCACAACACTATTCGTCCAAGTTTGAGATACCCAGACCATGAAGATAAGCTGTCTGTAACAGTGTCGTAATAAATCCTATGAATTCACAATTTCCGGTGGCTGGAGGCCACACTAGCAGGTGGAGGAGATTAAAGCGAGTGCAGAAATACTTGCACCCACTGATCCAAATCTATCCAATTGACGAGAACTTTTGCTGGCGAACGAGTATCCAGAAAGCGCGCTGAGCACCTCTTATACTGGATAATGAAGACTTAAACTAAAAAACAAGTGACGAGTACTGGCTGACATAACCATCTTAGTTGGGGGTGTTCTACTTGGGTCTGCATGGGCTGGGTTTTTAGGCCTTGACCTATTGTCTGGTTGCGGACTACGTCTCTTCTTGTTACTTCAAACATCTTCCTCAGATACCTCATTTCTGAGGTTTGGATCTGGCTTTTGTGGGTTGTAGTCATTGCCCATGACTCGCATCCATCTGTCAAGACTGGGACATAGGTGCAGCGGTATATAGCCATCTTCGTCTTCTTACCAACTTCTCTTTTGCTGAGGAATCCTCGATTTATGGCCTGAAAAAGTCTCAAACGGCTGCTGTTCGGGTAGCCAACTCTTCTTTGATGCCTCCCTTCCTTTCAATGACAGCTCCGAGGTATTTAAAGTGGTTGACCTGCTGACCACAGCACGAAGATTCTGTCTAATAGTGAAAAGTCTAGATATTGAATTCGACACGCGAAGGGCAGTCACCCAACACAACATCAAAGTCTGTTTTTGCCTCAATCAGCATTGTATTGGGCCAGAGAATAGCCAGGTTCCTTGTTAGCAGTACGAGCTGTTCTGAACCGATCGGTCTATAGTAATTTTGGTGATATCTAGTGTATTCAGACAGGAACAATACAACAAAGTAGAAAATTCAGAAGTCACCACGATGTACAGGGACACTAGAAATAGGTAGTTCCAGTAGAAATATATAAGTTAATCCAGTCGACAAATCAATTAATTAGTATTAGGTTTTAATTCATCGTCATCATCCATTGTTTACAATATATTTTAGGAATAACGTGAGTTTTGATAGTTATGTCTACAACTCATATTTTGTTTCCAAGTATAACCCATATTTAGTTAATTTGCATAATTATATTTTTGTTGTTGTTGTTGTTCTGTATATAGGTTTTTAATTAAATTCAGTAAACGTTATAATAGTGTGTTCGGTAGAAACACACGTTATTACATGAGTAGCTGTCGTGAATTCTGGTTCACAACACGCTATTCATACGACATCGACGCACCATACTAAATAAAGTGTAGGCTAGACGGACCAATGAAACGGCATCCTTATTCATGTATGTTTACAAACGTACTAGGCATTTAATATTGCCGGATCAAATCTGTGTTACCGAGTTGGAATTGGAGATAAACTACAGAATTGTGAGCGAAGTAACGCATGGAAGAGGTCAGTAATTCTATAATGGAACTATTCCTTTATAAGTATGTGCAAGGATTTCCACGGAAAGTGTTATACTAACAGAGAAAATTCGAGTGGAATGCATCGAGACATCAGGAAAGTCAAAAAATTTGCTGTTTAAGCTGCGCCTACGAAAAGATGGACGACGAACGAACGAACGAACGAACTTTATTTTCAAAGGGTTAAGAATTGGGCACGCAGGCCCGTCTGACATTCTGCCCTCCCTTTCTCTCTCATCATGTATACTGTATCCTTCCATCCTCACATTTACTTTAAGCATTATTAAGGCGTTTATCATTATAAAAGTAATATAACATCAAACATTTGCAATAATCACCATAATAAAAGTATGTTTTAAAATAAAGAAGATAGATAGATAGATAGATAGATAGATAGATAGATAGATAGATAGATAGATAGATAGATAGATAGATAGATAGATAGGTAGGTAGGTAGGTAGGTAGGTAGGTAGGTAGGTAGGTAGGTAGGTAGGTAGGTAGGTAGGTAGGTAGGTAGGTAGGTAGGTAGGTAGGTAGGTAGGTAGGTAGGTAGGTAGGTAGATAGATAGATAGATAGATAGATAGATAGATAGATAGATAGATAGATAGATAGATAGATAGATAGATAGATAGATAGATAGATAGATAGATAGATAGATAGATAGATAGATAGATAGATAGATAGATAGATAGATAGATAGATAGATAGATAGATAGATAGATAGATAGATAGATAGAACTTGATTTTCAAAGGGTTAAGAATTGGGCACGCAGGCCCGTCTTACATTCTGCCCTTCTTCTCTCTGTCATCTTACATACCTTATCCATTCAATCGCACATGTATTTTGAGCATTATATTAAGCATACAACATTATCAAGGTAAAATAATAACATGCATTTGTAACATCCAGTCATAATCAAATTGAAGTAACGAAACAGACAGTTATCTAGAAAGATGAAGAAGAATCCAGGGCGTACTTTAAGCCTAAGATGAAGAAACTCGCTCCAGGAATAAGGAATATATTAAAATTCCAAATTTTCCATAAATGCACAACTCGACAAAATTATGCCTGCATTTGAGAACGCACACTTACCTCAGTCTTATTGTTCTCCGAATCATTCGGCCCTGACCTATATAAGAACGTGCCCACCTTCTAAGCTTACCACAAAAATTTAAACTACAACGACAGCGTCAGTTCCTTCAGAGAGACTCCGTTGCCTTCTGCATCTGAGAGCAGACTGATTAGCCATTAATATGAAACAAATGTGTCATAATCCTTCTGTGATTAGCCATTAACAGCTCGACTGTATGTACTCGAGGGTAAGAAAGAATGTATAAATTTATATATTTCTAATTAATAAATCAAATTCTGCGTTAGGAAGTGTGTAACTGTGTTATAAGCCACTGTGTAATTATTGGAAACAATCCAACCCTGTGTATATTCAGATAAATTGAGAATGGAAGAGAAAAATGTGTTGATAGTTTTAGAAACGCATTTAAAGAATTATTTCTTGATGAATTGAACATACACACGGGACAAAGGAAAGAATGAAAGTAATTGAATTACTGTATTGATTAAGATATTACATAGTGTTTTCCACAAGGCCTAATAACTAACTATACGGAGGCGAATCATGGACAGATAGTTGTAACCAAGAAATTGGGGACAGGTTGTATTCACAGTGAAATAAATTGTGTTATTACTGATTTATTATGCCCTGTGCGTCTACCTGCACACTGTCTGAAACTGTCTATCACCTACATCTGTGGTAGAGAGGTAGAGATAGACAGTACAGCAGTTAACCAATTATGTTTCAGGTTACATCCTGAAACCAACGAGTACCTTTAAGGAGCCAGACACAACTGAAGGAGCTAGTGGTGCAAGAGCCCTATAAGTCTAGAGGGACAGCAACATAGTTACCTAATGCCTGGAAGAATCACATCTGACAGTTTATTTCCAGAGCAGTATTGTGAAAGACTCCAAGACAAGAAGTGAAGATAAGTAGCCATACAAGGCTACTGACCAGTGTTTAACCAGCTGTACCACAATAAATCAAATAAGACAGTGGGATGAAAAGTCAGTGCATTTAGATAGGCAAATTCATAAATCAGTGATTGACTTTATTCCATTAACTGTGAAGAACCCTTATTGATTTTAACTAAAGACAGTCTACCACAAGATTAATTTCAGCCAGGAAAGGAGAACTGTCCTTAGAAATTTACAGACTGTAGTTAGTTGTGAACATTTGACAAGTGATTTTATTAATTTTATTTCTTAATCAATTTTGAGTTCAGTGAAAAATTTCACAAAGAAAAGAAAACGTGTGCAAAATAAATTGTAAATTTTACCAACATACTTTTTTGGATTATTTAAGTTAAGTTATAGTTCTTGTTGGTTAATAGTTTAGTTTAATACCCCTAGCAGAGCCTAACACTATAAACAGAGGAGGATCTTGAGAGAAGCATTTAAGAACCTAGAATAATACACTATCATCATACCTAGGGACTTATACAGCTTGATCTTCCCTTTGATGTCAAAAAAAAAAAAAAAAAGTGTGCGAGACTTGAAGTTGAATTTCTTACTCCTCTGATCCTCACAGTGTATGTGAAGGGGAAGAGGGTTGAGGGCTTGTGAGCTACAGAAGAGGCGGGGATGATGTAGTAGAGATATCTATGTCACGGGAAACTGAATCACTGGGTCTACATTCTGGCAACTTATCCGGTTTTACCAAATTCGCCCCATCTGTCTCTACAGTCTATCTCAACCTTGTTGCGAAATATTTCTGAGCAATTAGTAACTCCTGAGCAACCAGCACAAACTCTCCCTGGTTAATTCTCAGATTAACATTGCGACACTCTGGCATTTACAAAAATGTGGCATCCACCATTTGTTTATTGTCCTTTATACGTATGTCTAGCTGTCGTATGCTTTTCGTCTGGAATTCTGCTTCAAAGTTCTTTAGCATGTATTCCTGTGGAGAACTGACTATTGTCTATTTTGGCTCGGTATCTCTTTCTTATTCATTGCACAAGACCTAATAAATTACATCTCGTATCAGTCATCTCGAATTTGAAATCTCGCATTCCTGTATGCACTGGAACCCCTGAATATCAGTTTCTATTGTTCCTGAAGATCGTCATAAATCTGCGAGTTTTATTGTCTGTTTGTTATACGTTTCGCAGTGTATACACATTGACACCAAAAAATATATATAACATTAACTAACCAGTTTTCTGTCATTTGTTAATCAGCGTCAATCTTGAGATCGTAAAAAACCTCGTCTTCAACGCGTCGTATTATCAGTCATAAACTCTTAACAAATCATATTCGAGCTGAACCAATTATGAAAGGGGTGTTTTCATAACCTTTGCGTTTACATGCTAATATCATTTACGTCATCACCTCACGTGACAACATGTAACTGAAACATTAATGACAAAACATTATCAAGCTGTTATGTAGATCCCTTTCAGCAACTTAAGGATATAGCTGTTGATAAAGGTAATGAGTTTGTAAACTAAAACCTGTAAAAACTCTTCTTTAGTCTAGCTTAACGGCCAGGGGAACAGTACTAATATAAAAGCACCTCTTTCCGACTTTGTGGAAGTAGGTTAATAACATAATGCAGCCATACCTCCAGTCTGCAGGGATCCTTAAAGTGTTCTTCGTGCACATTTCTAAGTTGTCGTCAAGTCTTCCTTAACGAATCTCACGTCGAGTCTCAAGTTTCTTGGTACAAGTCTCAAGTTGAAACGTAAGTCTTTAACACTATTTTAAGTCGAGTCTTAAGACGGGACCCGAGTCGAGCCTCATTTTAGACCTAACACTGTTTATAGCCAAAATCACGCTTTATCGAACAATCACATCGATCACTACAGATAATAACGAAAGATATCTTTGTTAGTACTTTTACTATTTTATTTACTTACTGTTTATTCGACCAGTTTATATGTCAGTATTACATTTTAGAATTTTTATCTTCTCAAGCATACTCGCCCTTCCCCCTCCCACTCCCTCCTTCCTTTCCCAGCCTACAACGGAAAGGATGAAATAATACACTTGATTAGCACCATATCTCAACCGAATTTACAGGTTATTTAAAGACACATGCTCTAGTGTTTTTATCGCCGATAAATATTTTTCCGTCTCTGCGAGCGGTAATCTTTACCCCGCAGTTGGGATAGTAATGTTTGCATAGCTAAATATTATTATTCTTCTGGCGTTCGTAGTGTCTTGAGATGTGTGTCTAGCACTAGTGTCCAATTATGCCAGATAATCTGAAGGAAATGTGTTTGTACAATGGAATTATTTTACGCGTTGTAATGTTTGAGTGATTTCGCTTAGCACAAAATGATTATATACTACTCGTCAAAAGTCAAGGGCCACTTAGGAAAACCTTGGTTGAAACCATAAAACAAATCTGATATAAACGTAATTGGGATCAGTCAAAACGGCATTTATTGAGTACCAAATTGACATGTCACGTAAAGAAATGGAAACACACACTCAAACGCAATGAAGCTGTGAAGTGTGTCACCCATCTTTTAAAAAGTCACACAATATATATTGGAGAAATAGACATTTCAAAATCGGGTATGACCAGCAAGGCATTCAAGACAGAGTAGACGCATCGAGTCCACAAGGGTCAGAAGAGTATCCTGAGGAACAGCTTGCCATTCCTGAAGCAGAAATGCAGTCAGGTGTGCAACATCCATTGGCAGGTGGTGATTTGTTTACAATCTACGACCAAGGACATCCCAGAGGTGCTCAATCGGAGAAAGGTCAGGTGAATGAGCTGGCCACGCCATCCTGATGATCCTATGTTGCTGAATAAACTCATTCACCACACGAGATCGATGGGGTCGAGCGTTATCATCTTGGAGGATGGCATTACCACCTATGGCCTCCAGAGCAGGCTGAACAATTGGTCTCAAGATTTCGTTCTGGTATTTTGGGCCGGTCAAGTTGCCTTGGATGATGTAGAGTGGGGTCCTGCCGTGTCTGTAGAAGCCTCCCCAGCCCATGACAGAACCCCTACCATAACGATCCACCTATCGAATTGTGTCATCAGTAAATTGCTCTCCTCGTCTTCTCCAAACTCGAATCCTGCCATCATTGAATGACACAGTGAAGCGTGATTCATCAGTGAAGAGAACTTGACTCCATTGTTGCCTTGTCCATCGGATGTGCTCGCGACACCAAGCAACACGGGCTTCGCGATGAGCAGGAGTAAGAGGGATTCTGACTGCAGGACGTCGAGCAGCCAGACCAAATTTATGTAAACGTCTGCGAATGGTGCTTTGACTGACATTAACGTTTACAGTTTGTCTCAGCTGACATCTTAGAGTGGAACAAGTCACTGTTCGATGGCGCAGGGCTGACAACAAGAGGTACCGGTCATCATGTCTACTGGTGCATCTAGGGCGACCTGGCTGGTGGCGATCCTCCACACTTCCTGAGGCCTGAAATCTCTCCAAAATTAATTGGATAGTAGAGTGTGACACTGCAAGCCGTCTAACAACTTCACGGACAGATAAACCACTTTCAAACCACGCTGTAGCCCTAATTCTTTGTAAGGTGTCAAGACTTCTTCTCGGTGGCATGGTTTTTGCAAGTGATGAAACTACCCTAAGTCTGCTGATTGTAAAACAAAAAGTCGCCATTGCACGTGGAATGTCAATCAGCACGATTACTTCTCCTGTTTGGTTGTACGGAAGTTTGAAAAAACAGATTAAACATGTGAATTTATGGTAAGCAAACCAAATTGCACGTGATCACCATGGTTGTCGGCGAGATGTTTTTATGCTTAACGTGCATAGAGGACTGTCAGAGGAAGATATTGCACCCATTTTTACTAAAAACTTCCTTCATTTAATCATTTTATGCGCTTATATAAAAGTGTATTGAAAATAATAGGGTGGCCCTTGACTTTTGACGAGTAGTATATTTTTTGGGTTTCTCCTTAATAAAGAGTGCATTATGAATGAGGGCAGCGAGAGATTTCACGAAAAGTGACTATTATCGAGTCGAGTACAGACGCTAATGCCTATACAATGCAAGTTGTCTCGAGTCGAGTCGCTTTGGTGACTTCAGTCTGGCTCGAGTTTGAGTCGTTTGGCTCAAGTTGATAACACTTTCAGGAACAATGTTCCTTAGAACATAAGTGAGGACATTTAATGGGAGAAAAGTGGACAAGACGTGCATCAGAAGATGATTACATTGATAAAACAAATTCAGGACAAGAATGTTATTATTGATCAGATTCGACATCATTACATTCCGGACTAACCCATTGGTGCCCAGTCTCCCTCAGCAGATATCGAAGGGTATGAATGCTAATTATTCCTGTATGTCACGGATTGCCTAGCCTGCTTTGCTGTAGTGGTCAAACAATGGCCAAAACTCAAGAGTATCTAAACTGGGTCGTGAAAGGTGTTTACCTTCGCACAAGATTACTCTTGGCAGAGATGAAAATAGAAGTGCAATATCGTTTCTATCCGAAGGGAGTCTTCACAAGATAATTCAGAAGTCAAGAACCATGCGGCATAGTGCTGAGCACTTGTTAACTTATATCTGTCCGTCGCCTTTTGTGAAGGATTTAAGCAATGGTTTTTTGCCCGTTCAAGCCCCCAGCTGAGTTATTTCAGCGAATTTCGTCTTAGAATGGTATAGCTCTGTTTAGAGGTAAATATATGTGTAAATATATATATATATATATATATATATATATATATATATATATATATATATATATATATATATATATATATATATATATATATATAATATATATATATATATATATATATATATATATATATTTTTTTTTTTTTTTTTTTTTTTTTTTTTTTTTTTTGCGTACGCCCGCTAATACTCGAGGCGAAATCTCAGGTTATTATTTATGTCTAACCTGACATTGATTTTACGTGAAAAACAGAGACAGGTGTCCCTCGAAGGCAATACAACCCATTTGCTCGTTTCCCTGGTCGACGTTTCAAATGTCCTCGCCAGGTCTCGAAATCCAGTCCAACCTCAAATGCGTCGCCCGGGTTTGATCCTGTAACAAAGCCGTTTGTAACTAATCAATTAGTATTAACAGTTCAAATATATATATATATATTCTGGCTCACATTTGCTTCCATAAATCAACTTTGCTCGTTTAGTTTTAAAATAAATACTGGAATCATATTTTAATCTATTAGTTCACAGAGAATTATAAAATGGTGACTTTTATACTGGATCATATTCAGAAACAGAAAATTATGTCCCTTTTTACTGATACCTTTTTATAAGCACTTAACTGATATAAGGGAGTCCTGCAGCTGTGGTTTTCGTCACTTCTTGGTGATGATTGTACTTCTCTCACAGGAGTGGCGTAGTAACTTCAGTACTTCGAACCGTCTGATTGCTTGTATTCACGAACATTTGGAAAAATAGGAAGACAAATGCCTCTGCAAAGTGCATTTGTGGACTGCCAATTAACAGGCGCATTCTCTCTGTCCACCCACTAATGTTAATCTCTCAGAAGAATAAAATTCCCGAGTACACAGTGTAGCTCAGTGAAGATGAATAAAATTCACCATATTCCTCTGGGCATTAACTGTGAAAATGTGTCTGGACATCGCGAATAATGAGTTGCCTGAGTTACAATTAACAAAGTGCATATATCTCACAAAATATTGAACACTTTAGGCACATGTGATGTAATCATCAGTCATCACTGCTCCATTCGGAGTCTGGGGTCACCTCTGCTATCGGTTCTCCGCACGACTAGCCAGAAAAAAATCACCATTGGTGGTTTATGAATATACTAGTTTCATATGTTGAGATTGCCAGCCTCATATATACCCACTCAGCAAGAAAACATGTCAAATTTACATTTGTAAAATAATTGTTACACTTACCGCAAAGTTTTGGGAATACACAATCTCCTTGTGCAGGTTAGAATGGACATGAGCAATTTAGGTTATATGCTCTCGAACCACTTGGTCTGGAAATTTTGAATAACATTTATGAACGGGTGAATCTGCGAAACACTTGGTCTAGGAAAGTTTCTCTTATGACGGGTGGTCCCTTACGATTTTCAGTCTCTGTACTTATAAACAATGGCTTAATTTGTAAGTACCCGTGTGTTACCGGGGCCCGAAAGGGAAGCAAAGATTAGTTACACTGTACCCTACCATGCATGTCGTAAAAAGCGACTAAGGAGGGTTGGACATGGCTCTGGTTACCCCATCCCGTAAACAAGTGGGCCTGAAAATACACAGGGAAAAGTCAAAGATTATGAGAATAAATGCAAGAAACGATAGCAAGGTTGAACTTGAAGTAACATCCCTAAAAGATGTAGAATCGTACACATATCTTGGAAGTAATATAGACAAAGTTGGAGGGACAGACAGTAAGGAGAACAAGAGAAATCAAGTTCAACACGAAAATAAGAATCTTCAACTCAAATGTGATGTCAGTCCTATTGTATGAGACATGGAGAACAAAAAAAAAAAAAGCTACAGACTTTTATAAACGGGTGCTTGCAAAGAATAGAAGGACTGAAATGGTATGACAAAGTCACACACGTGGGATTGATGACAAGAGCCAGACACGTGCAAGTGGAACAAGAGTTGAGAAGAAGACACTGGCGATGGATAGAACACACATTGCGGAACCCTGTTGATAGCATTAAAAGACAGTCCTTGTTCTGGAATCCACAGGGAAAGAGAGGCAGAAGTAGACCAAAAAACACATGGAGAAGAGAACTGGAAACAGAGGTGAAAACGATGAGGAAAACATGGAAAGAACTTGAGCGGATGGCACAGGACAGGAAGCCTTGGCATGTGTTTGTTGAAGGCCTTTGCTCCTTGGGGAGCTAAAGGGTATTGATTGGTTGATTACTTTTTACGGTTGTAAGTTTCCCAAATACTTCGATCTGTCACTTTAAAGTATGGCAATATAGGTCCGCTCCTTCTTGTTCTGGCTTTTGGGAGTTGCTCGTTTGACGTGCGCTGCAGTCTCTCTGTTCTGTGTCTCTGATTTCACTACGTTATATGTGCAGTTCTCAGTTATCGTAAATCGTGCTTCCGTCAGATGTTCCAGTAGAATCCATAATTTATTCCGGTTTCTTACTTTAATCCAATCGTAAGCTCTTTAGAACTGGGTCTGGGTGCCTAATTTCAAAATATCCCCCACGTGTTTTAAAATATTGAATTTAATATTCCAACGTGTCACCTCTTTCAAATCATGCGGTAGTATTTCCGACGGCATTTTTATGCAACTCGTACAAACAAATCGGTGCACTATCCTGGCTAATGCATTCCGCCAAGATGTCTACCCAGACAGATTATCTGTAACAATCACCATGGACTGTCCCATAAAAATCGATAAACGCATCTACCCTGTGTGTAATCTGCCAGACAGACAATCACCGACGTCGGCAACCCAGACAGACAATTTTGGGTTCCTTTCATGTCGATTGGACAAGAACGTGTTCTCACCAGCTTTTCACCTGGGGTAAAATGTTGGACCGGCGCGTTTCAAAAGATAGAATGGATAAACGTAAGACCGGTATAAATACTTGGTATTTTCGCAGTTACCTTGCGGAACGTAAACAATTCTGCGCGTAAAGCAGATACGTTCGTAGGGGAGAGACTTCACCCTTCTAGATCCAGCATAGAGCAAAATAATGAATGAAAAGGCATGATTTATGCCAAATGAAAGCGATTAATGAGAGAAATGAAGAAAAAGAAATGATACTGCCGTAGGGCTGAGGGTTGAGAGGTCACACAAAAGAGCATGTCCAGACGTTCTGTGACACTGTAGCGCGCTGGTTGTATACACAATGGATGATTCCTCTCATACGTCCATCCATGTAGGCATATCTGGAGTCATCCTTATATGACCACCAGCTAAGCACAATGCTATAATATGCATATGTAGAAGTGAACTTCTGTTTGCGAAGGTAATTACATCCCCATTGACACTTGAAATCATCCACACATTTCCAGGGATTCCCTCTGTGGTGAAACATGTTGAGAACCCAGCATTGCACACTAAGCTTGAAAAAGTGACTTGCGCCTTAGAAATAACTGTTTGGCTGGTTGGATGCATGCATGAGGATCTCACTATGGAACCAATGAAAGGCAGGGAGAGTTGAGAAGTGGCTCTATGAAGGACGTGACAATTCCTTTGGAGAGCCCAGAACCAGAGCACTGTATTTTAGCTTTGCATAGGTGGAGAGCCCCCTTGGATGACGGGAAATGCACAGTATGCCATATGCTTTTTCCTCCTACCTTGGGACCAGATGTGACGATCATTTAAATGCAAACCAAGATGGAGAAACCGGAGCTCATGGCTTCAACTGAAACGTATCGGAATGGCAGAAAAGCCACAGGAAAAGTTTCGATCTGCAGTGTAGATAATACCAAGGAGTCTTCAACTTGGTATTGGCTGCAAAAGAGCGAGAAGCTCATCAGCCCTAGTTAAACAACAATACCAACAATAACAATAACGCCCATCCAAGCTAATCTTGGATGCCAGCAATCTTAGCCTTGTGGATTCATTTATTGCAGTGTCAGTCTCTAACAGGCGATTATAACAAATGACATTATGTAACACCAGAAGGAACATCGACAGCAGAATGACTAACGGACTGTGAGACATAACGAGTTATGGAGAGTACTTGGCACGATCAGAGTTTTAGAATCACTGAAATAAAAACGGAACTGGAGATGCTTTATCAGAGATACTGCAGTGAGTCGTGTTTACATCTTCTCGCTCAGAGGTCAAGAGGAGTAGATCTTGCCACATGGATTTGTCAGCGTGGCTCAATGGCTCATGATTGCGCTCACTTTTATATGACGAAGTAATTATTTACTCTGAAATGTTATGGTTCATCTGTCTTGCTATTTAAGAATGTTAAGGTTTTTAGTACATTCAAATGCATTTCGGTGTATTCTAAACCTACAAAATAATCCTTAAAGCATTGTCGTTTTTAGATTTTATTTTAATGTTTAATCTTTTTATAGTATGGCTGGAATCTTTAACGATTAGTTAGTTACTCGATTAATCGGTTTAATATTTGAATCGATTAATTGATAAAACACATTTCATTCAATTATTACATTTTATCACTGTATATTTTTTTCTGCTTAAATGCTAGAATATTTGCTATGTTAAAGGTTTGTGAAATGTAATTTGGCAAGCATAGTCAGTAATAATAAATTGTTTGGTTGTAACTTTTCAGTATTTTCACTTTATGTTCAAGACGCTGATGCTTTATAACACGTAAAATAAATAAAGTCCTTAGTGATTTGAAAAAAAATGTTATGTCCTGTAAATTGTAATTTAATAAATTGTTCGAATTGATAGATGAATCACGGATTAGATCAATTCAATAAATTGATAAAGATTTGTTTAATTAATCCCGGTTCTACTATAAAACTCTGTCCAATGAAAGTACTTATATTAGTAATATGTTAAGGGATAACTTTCCTTTTAATATAAACATAATGTGAGAAGGAAATGTTGACTCTGATGTGGTAATTAATGAGTAATAATAGCTCTCTGAATTGGAAAATGAATCTTTAATTTGAATATCAGTGAATCACTTGAATTGTTATACTCCTGATTTCCGTTTCTCTGACTTTTTTTTCAATTTGTTGTTTTTTATTTATTGATTCTCAGAAACAACAAATTTGTTTAGAGAACAGATACAAATATTTCACATAATGGATATGGCAGTCAAACTCAAAAATATAAACAAGAAAAGTAACTGCAAATTCTTCTTCTTCTTCTTCTTCCTCGTTCGCCATGAAAAGGACGGTGGTTGCGTTGTGTCTGTTTACGCCTAAGCTGTGATATCTGCACCTTTCGGTCGACACATCCGACTTCTGCACGGCATTTTTTAGGACCGGGTTTGCCTTCCCATTGCGATCCGCACTGGCTCAGCCAGACTGCACTGCTGCAGACTGTTTCCAGGACCACCACGTGGAGGTGGAGTGCGGGCTTGACCAGCTCTGGTTCGCTGGTCCTGACGCAGGCAGTCAAGCTATGAGTCGCTGACTGCGTTCTCTATTGCTGCGTCTTGGGTCCCACTGCAAATTCAAGGACAAAGAATTATGTACGTACCAGCCCCCAACCACGCACGCACACATATGTACATTCATACCCGCACATGCTATTAAAACACATTTGAACCGTTATAGTAAATCTAGTGTCGCTACTTGGTACAAATTAAAGTGTCAAACTACACCAACTAAAAGAGTTGAACAATTATTTTTAAAAAAGATATAAATAAAAATAAACCAAAGACAGGTACTGTTATTTTCAAACCTTGGTTTTAAAATTAATCTTTCCCCCTATCAGCTTCACCGTAAGCTATTCTTCTGTGTGCTTTTTTGTAGATATAATCGTTAAAATAATTGGTCATTATACCGTTTTCCTTTGAATACCACAAAGTTCCTTAATATCCATACTAAATTCTTAAATTCTACTAAAAGGGTCAAAAGTTTAATTTCTAATTGCTGTGTACAATTAGTTAAGATATTAAGCATGATGTCTTTATACATATCAAATGTGTTCAATACATTAGAAACTAATTCCCTTTTCAAAATTTCAATTGTACGTGTAATTGTACTACAATGAAAAAAAAAACCAGTGATTTTTTCTTCTGGGCGTTTGTGTTACAGAATTTGCACTTTGGGGATAATTTTCCATTGTGCAGCAATTTTTTGCCTAAGAGATGTCAAGCTATATAATAACCCAAAGGCAATTTCTTTGGCATGTGAAGTAATTGGCAACATATGTAGATTCCTAGAAATTGGTTTGTAGTCAGTTTTGAAATAATTACATCCACGTTTTATCCTTGACAGTTGTAGTAAAATCTGCGAGAATAATCGCTCATTTCAGTAAGATTTTAGTCATAAAATGAAAATAAATAAACCAGCCCTATTGTGTCTGACGGTGATGCTCTCACACGCCAGCAACGCAGCCTTTTGTGCAGTGCTAAAGCCTATAGAACGATTCCACGGTAAAAATCTAACACGCGTTTTGGTTTCGGTTTCGAAAACGTACTACCAACATTTAACATTTTGCCAGATCTGCTGCATACATTTTGCAGCCTAGACTTATAATTAACGATTTTGCGGAAGTGTGCCGCAAAATAACTGTCTGAATTAACGTAATAGTTAACTTTAACGCTGGTAATAAGTAGAAATCCTTACATTTTTTGGTAGTGTTACACGATACAATGCAAATTATTAACGCCAATTCTTAACCCGCCACGCCAACACCCCGCTTCGCTTGATAGTCCGCCATGCATATATACGCTGGAGCAAAGCCAACAGAGGCAAAACACGCAGACAATTTTATTGCCTCCTCGCGGCAATGTTTATGACGTCACAAAAACAAGTTAGTTATTTGAAAAATACATGCTAGCGAGATGGCGAGAGGGGAAGATGGCGGTCTTGTGTAAAATATTTATTTGACAATGACCGGTGACAAAATTGAAAATCTAAAACCATAATGAAACTGAACATAAAAATCATATGGTAGTATAGCTTAGAATCCACTTCCTGCTTGTTTTTTTCATAACGTTAGTGGGGAAACCGGCTTAGAAGGAAGGCATTGGGGAAATTCAAATTCGCTTGGGTAACAAGAGTATAGGAGGAGAGGGGAGCGGTAGGAAAATTGTTACCAAAAACTAACATCGTTTTGTATTGGCATAACTAAAGCAGACTGGCCAATCGACTACCAGACGCAGAGTATGTTTGGAATTATTTTTGTTTTTCAAAAAACTGCATTTGAATTCTGGTAGTCGCAAGCTTTCGATTGGCCAGTGCAACTAAATATTAGCAAAAAGCTTTCACTATTCATTGCCAGTTGAACAGTATTTTTTATTCAGATAGCTGAGAACAGCTGTGATAAAATTTAAAGTAAATTAAATAACTAAATAAGTATTTCACAGTCTGGACGGAGCAGAAGAAACTGAGGCCATTTCTTTGCAAAGTCAGCGTCATTTGTTTATATTTCTTGATTTGTGGTAAGAATGCTTTATGAATTTAATATGTTTAATCCCATTACCAAAGTTAGATACTGCTATTGGGAAAAAGTGAAGGACGTGCCGGGAGCAGACATTGTTGAGTCCTCACGTTGAAATGTATCTAACTAATGTATGTTGTCATGATTATGTTTTTGAATCCTTGTATTAGAGTATATTAGTAAGCCTCCGTGTTCATTTGAATTTTAGGGAGCAGAACGGTGAATTAGTTTATCAACATTGTAACTCCAATTTATATATGTTTTTTAGGATCCTCTTCTCTAAGATCTTTTTTAATTGAACATAAGTTTTTGAAAAATATATTATTGCTATTAGGAAATTAAGTATATTTAGTATAAATCCCTCAATTTACCATTAATAATTGTTGTTTTTATTTTTCTATTTATGTTATTTCAAAAATTGCAAAGTTCTGGTGTAAGCATTTTATATTAACTAAATAATAGCAAAGAAGAATTTTGCCAGTTGAACATGTTTTCAGAACATGTATCATGAAAATGTATTAGCATTTTTATTATTAACGAAAAAGAAGAAACTAGGTTGGCCATTAAAAGTATATAAGTAATTTAGTTTTTTGATAATATAGGTGGTTGGGAAGTTTGAGCAACATTTTAGGGCCGTGAAAGTATTTACTAATGATTGTCATTTTTTAAGATTTGTTTGAATTTATTGTATTAGATGGAAAATCTATAATTAAAAGAAAAAATTAGTGGTTACCCCCACATTATTTTATTGAGGAACACTATGTAAACGTACAGTGGCGTATCTGCCATAGGGACCTGAGGGGTGGTCACAGCAGGGGGGAGTCATGAAAAATTAGGGGGTGAGTGCACCTGAAATGCACGCGAGGCTGACCCCATACCCACGTATGAAATTAAATAAAAGAATAAGTGATCAGATGTAAAAGGCCAGGGTGTCCTTTTGTTGCAGAGGTTTTGTTTCCTGTTGCCAGCTGGTGACAGGAAACCGGAGGAGGGACGATAACGCCAAGAAGTCTCCGAAATTTTATGTATGCTTTCAAGAGATAACAGCAGGAGCTTGGGCGTGTGATGTGATATCGATATTTCTGCAACTACACAATATCTTATCTTTCAACAAGAAACCCCAGGTGATATGTTAAAACCTGGGTACATCTGACAGTTTCGTTTTAAATAAACCTTTGTCTTTCAAATCATACTCAGGAAGTTGATGGGGTATGATGATAATACAGCCCCTCATACACAGTGACTCTCCCTCTTAGAAGAATAAATTTAAGCTGTGAACATTCCAACAGGAAAGACATATATTAACATTGTAGTTATTTGGGCAGATTGTCCACACAATTTTAGTTAATCTTTTATGTAAACTATCTTGTCCTCATTTTCAAAGACCTGTCCAAACGATATGACTGGACAGGCAAAATAAATTGTTAAAAGAATTATCAAATTTAAAGAAAAACTTAACCACAGGTTTTATTCACTTCCTCATAGAAACTTAAAGTGTTTTTATGTTGTGTACCATCATTTCATTTCTCCCCTAGACACTAGGTACATCATACACCAGACACTAGAGCCAAAATAGTGACCGTGTGAGATCTAGGGAGGTAGCGTTAGGTTCCCTGCACATAATTCATCATCATCATTTATAGAGTCAGGGGCCTACATGTGCTTGACCTCACACGGGTAATACATACACGGATTTCATTCTTTTAGGATACCATCATAACCTCCCCAGCAAAATCTAACTTTGCTACATAAATTGGTAGGCTTGTCCGGGCATTTGAATTTCTCATAGTACTACATACATTGGGGTCTGGGTCTTAGCATAAACAACATTCTATTGTCCCAGGGAATCCCCATAATCATTATTGCCCAAGATTTGGGAAGTCAAGAAACTGTCAGAACCCAGAATTAATTAGATAAATTTATACTTATTTAGAAAGTTAGTTAGAACATTTTACATTTATCAGAATGGCAGATCAGGCCAAGTTTCGATCTGCGGCTGTTCAGACTGCAAAAGAAATGAATATGGAGGGTCAACTCTTAATTGACTATGTCACCTCAGAATGTGATAAATTTATTACTAGGGAAGAACATAGGTTAGCTGAGGAAAGGAAAATGCAATTAGAAGATGCTAGGGAGACTAAGAAATTAGAAGCTGATAGGGAGGCTGAGATTAAGAGGCTGCAGTTGGAGGAAAAGAAACTTGAGGCTGAGGCCAAGAAACTTGAGGCTGATAGGGAGGCAAAGAAACTTGAGGCTGAAAGGAAGGCAAAGAAACTTGAGGCTGAGAAGGAGGAAAACGTCTACAGAGGGAGGCAGAACGAGAGAAAGAAGAAAGGAGATTGGAGGCGGAAAGGGAAGATAAAAGATTACAAAGAGAACATGAGATACGACTAAGGGAGTTAGAGCTGCAAGGCCATGCTCCTGAAAATGGAACTAGCCCATCCACTTCCGACTCAGCTGCAAGCAAGGGGGCTCCTCATCAGCCATGCGGTTCCATTTAGATTACTTTATAGAAAAGGATGATGACATTGAGTCGTATTTAAGCAGATACGAAATATTAGCCACTACTTATGGGTTAGAAAGAGAAAAATGGAGTGTAAAGTTGTCTCAGGGTCTTCGGGGAACAGCTTATGAAGTGTTTTCCAAAATGAGCAGAGATGACCAAGACAACTATGACATGTTGAAGCAGGCTCTTCTGTTAAGATACGAAAAGAACGGAGAGTTTTATAGAAAGAAATTTAGGAATGCCAGGCTACTGTCGGGTGAGACCTATCACCAGTTCTCCGCCCGGTTGGAGACGTATATGGAGAAATGGGCTTCTTTGGGGAAAACCCAAGATCTCAAAGAAATGATACTCATTGAACAGATGAGAGAGTCCATGGCTCCAGACATGAGAACATTTCTAATGGAACAGGGCGCGGAGAGGCTGGGTGATATCATAAATGTCGCTGAGAGGTATCAGGCAGCCCAGGCAGAGGTAGCTGGTATCAAGAAAAAACCAGTAGATCAGTATAAGGCTCCTCAAAACCATAATAAATTTGATAACAGAAATAAGCAGAACTTTGATAGGCCTCGGAATGATTTTAAAAATAAAACCTCACATTTCAATGACAGAAAGAATGATGAAAGAAAGCATTTTAACCAAGGAAAGAGGTGGTGTAAATATTGTAGGAAGGACAACCATAACACCGAATTCTGTAAAAGTAAACCTTCTGGATGTGCTGCTATGAGAAGGGGGAACCAGGAAGTAAAGGACAAACCTGCTGGACAGCAGGAACCTTATCACCCCCCAGTTTGTGAGGATGTTGTATGCAATGAGGTCACCATAAGGTGTCTCTATGATACAGGTCTAGATTTTGATGCTGTCGTGATCGCGCACTTGGTGAACCCAGATCAGTATACCACAGAAACAGTGGAGATACAAGGGGCGACCAAGGACCTACTACTCATGAAACTTCCCATTGCAAGGATAACAGTGAAAACTCGCTATGTGGAAGGGATAATCAGAGCAGCAGTGATAGACGCACCCATCTACCCTCTGATATTGGGGTGTCGTTATGTCTACTTGGGAAATCCCAAGAGACCTGTGGTCTTGACAGCCGTCCAGACCCGATCACAATCCAGAAAGGAAGAAGATGAACCTATAAATACTCATCCAGAGGAGATGAGAAAGGCACAGGCTGAAGATGGGTCACTGAAGCCGTGATATAATAAACTCCCAAAGAGCCATACTGCTCCTAATAAAGGAGAATTCTATATGAAGAATAAATTGTTATATAGGAAGGCCGGCATTGGTTCAGCTGGTCACGCGCAGCTGGTCCTTTTCAGTTCATATAGGGAAAAGATAATGGAGTTAGGTCATGCTATCCCCTTCAGTGGTCACATGGGGATTAGCGCAACAGGACAGCGTATAGCTTGTCATTATTTCTGGCCAGGGATAACGGAAGACATAAAGAGATATGTAAAATCCTGTCCCGAATGCCAGAGAGTAGCTCCAAAGCATTGGACTGCTCCAGCAACTCTTGGGGAAATGCCCATTGTGGGAACCCCTTTTGAGAGAGTTGCAGTGGATATCGTGGGACCTCTCACTCGGACCAAGAGGAGGAACAGTTACATCCTTACTCTGGTAGACACTTGTTCTATGTGGGGAGAGGCGGTAGCCCTGTCATCAATCGATTCGAAACATGTGGCAGAGGCATTACTTACGATATTCACAAGGTTAGGATTCCCGCATCAAATCTTGACTGATAATGGCTATCAGTTCAAGGGGAAACTAACAGAAGAGGTTTTCAGGTTGATCCAAGCCAAGCACTTTCATTGTAGTCCGTATCACCCCCAAGGGAACGGCCAGGTAGAGAGGTTCAATGGGACTCTCATTTCTATCCTGAGAAAGCTGGCACATGAGAAACCTGATACGTGGGACCACTACTTGCCCGCCGCATTGTTTGCGTACCGGGAAGTACCACATAATTCAACCGGAATGGCATCCGCAATACTGTTATTTGGGAGGCCAATAAAAGGTCCTTTAGAAGCTTTGTTAAGGACCTGGACAGATGAGAAGGCAGAGGAGACTGTTACCTCATCTTATCAATATGTGAATGAACTGACCACTCGTTTAAAAACTAGTTGGAAACTGGCTAATGATAATTTGAGACAAGCCAGGAAAAAGCATGCTACTTATTATAATAAAAAATCTAAGGATAGGGAACTTGCTGTAGGGGAGAAGGTGCTTCTTCTATTGCCAGGCAGCAACAATAAACTTCAGATCGGATGGCAAGGGCCATACACAGTTTTGGAAAAGGTATCCAGAACAAATTATAAGATAGACAAAAAGGGAAAGGAAAAAGTCTATCATGTGAAACTTTTGAAGAAATATCTGGACAGACAAATCCAGGAAGGAACACACCTATTGGCCTTGTCTATTGCAACCGAAATGAAAAATGACCCTCTCTCCTCATTCGAATATCCACTGAAACCCAGTGAAACGTTTGCCCAGGTGAAGATCAGTAATCACCTGACAAAAGGACAGAGGAAGAAGGTTCAACAGGTCCTTGAGAAACATACAGATGTGTTAACGGATAAACCGTGGCACACCAATTTTTTGGAATATGATATGAAACTACTGGACCCAGCACCTATCTGTATGAGGCCCTATTCTATTCCTTTCGCTAAGGAAAAAGCTTTGAAAGAGGAGATTGATTATTTGTTACAAGAAGGGATTATTTCTCACAGTGAGTCTCCTTATAGTTCCTGTGTGGTTTTGTTGCGGAAACCATCGGGAGAACATAGACTGTGCATAGATTACAGAAAACTGAATGCTGTCACAGAAGGTCAGGTGGATCCATTACCTGATACTACTCAACTATTTGCCAGGCTGAACAAGGCAAAATATTTTTCTAAGGTGGATCTTAGCAAAGGCTATTACCAAATTCCAGTAAAACCTGAGGTTCGACCTTATTTAGCCTTTAGCACCTCGGAAGGTCATTATGAGTTCAACATGTTACCGTTTGGGTTGAAA
The DNA here is from genome assembly GCA_024509875.1 of Oreohelix idahoensis. Lineage (NCBI taxonomy): Eukaryota > Metazoa > Mollusca > Gastropoda > Stylommatophora > Oreohelicidae > Oreohelix > Oreohelix idahoensis. Next base: position 225,698 of record JAMPIV010015809.1, on the reverse strand, counting down.
AATGCCCCGAGTGTGTTTTCAAGGATGATGCGAAAATTATTGGATCCCCTGAAAAATCCATGTATTTCGAATTTTATGGACGATATCCTCATTGCGACGGAAACATTTGAGGAACACGTTACCTCTTTGAATATGCTGTTTGATAGACTCAGAGAGGCTAACTTAACCGCTAGGCCAACAAAATGTTGTATTGGTTGCAAAGAGTTGGAATTCTTGGGACATACTGTACATCAGGGTAGCATGACCCCTGATCCCAAGAATCTGGAAAAATTGAAAAGAGCACCTAGACCACAAACAAAGAAAGATGTGCGATCTTTCGTGTCATTGTGTGGTTTCTACCAAAAGTACATCAAAAATGTTAACTCTATATGTGCTCCTCTGACGGATTTAACTCGCAAAGGTCAACCTGATACAATAAATTGGTCAGCACAGTGTGAATTGGCTTACCAGGAGTTAAAAGAGAAACTTACAAGCAGGCCAGTATTGCAATTGCCTGACTTGAATCAAGAATTTATCGTGAGAAGTGACGCAAGCAATGTGGGCCTAGGCGCTACATTGTTGCAAAGGTCCTCCTCACAGGATGGAGAATTTAACCCAGTCGCTTATGCAAGCCGCAAGTTGAACAAGGCGGAAACAAATTATTAAACATGTGAAAAGGAATGTCTAGCTTTGATATGGGCTATAAAAAAATTCCAGATTTATTTATATTGCAGGTCATTAGTGGTCCAAACAAATCATTCACCACTCGTATTCCTGTCACAGGCCAAGCATGAAAATTCCAGATTATTGAGATGGTCCTTGTTATTGCAGCCATACTCATTTCTGATAGAATATATTCCCGGCCCTCGGAACGTAGGTGCAGACTTTTTAAGTAGACATTCTTATGATGAAGATCAGAAAAACGCGTAAGACTTCATTGAGCTAAGTTATCTCTCAGATTATAACCTGCTAATGATTGCATGTTTTAGGATGGGAGGTGTGTAGTAAAATCTGCGAGAATAATCGCTCATTTCAGTAAGATTTTAGGCATAAAATGAAAATAAATAAACCAGCCCTATTGTGTCTGACGGTGATGCTCTCACACGCCAGCAACGCTGCCTTTTGTGCAGTGCTAAAGCCTATAAAACGATTCCACGGTAAAAATCTAACACGCGTTTTGGTTTCGGTTTCGAAAACGTACTACCAACATTCAACATTTTGCCAGATCTGCTGTATACATTTTGCAGCCTAGACTTATAATTAACGATTTTGCGGAAGTGTGCCGCAAAATAACTATCTGAATTAACGTAATAGTTAACTTTAACGCTGGTAATAAGTAGAAATCCTTACATTTTTTGGTAGTGTTACACGATACAATACAAATTATTAACGCCAACACCCCGCTTCGCTTGATAGTCCGCCATGTATATATACGCTGAAGCAAAGCCAACAGAGGCAAAACACGCAGACAATTTTATTGCCTCCTCGCGGTAATGGTTATGACGTCACAAAAACAAGTTAGTTATTTGAAAAATACATGCTAGCGAGATGGCGAGAGGGGAAGATGGCGGTCTTGTGTAAAATATTTATTTGACGATGACCGATGACAAAATTGAAAATCTAAAACCATAATGAAACTGAACATAAAAATCATATGGTAGTATAGCTTAGAATCCACTGAGCAAGAATGTGTTTTAAATAATATGATAGTCCCAGTATTAGAAAAGTTATTGAGAAAATACTAAATGTCTACGGATGCACGACCAGACGGACTGTTGTTCCTGCTTGTTTTTTTTTCATAACGTTAGTGGGGAAACCGGCTTAGAAGGAAGGCATTGAGGAAATTCAAATTCGCTTGGGTAACAAGAGTATTGGAGGAGAGGGGAGCGGTAGAAAAATTGTTACCAAAAACTAACATCGTTTTGTATTGGCATAACTAAAGCAGACTGGCCAATCGACTACCAGACGCAGAGTATGTTTGGAATTATTTTTGTTTTTCAAAAAAACTGCATTTGAATTCTGGTAGTCGCAAGCTTTCGATTGGCCATTGCTACTAAATATTAGCAAAAAGCTTTCACTATTCATTGCCAGTTGAACAGTATTTTTTATTCAGATAGCTGAGAACAGCTGTGATAAAATTTAAAGTAAATTAAATAACTAAATAAGTATTTCACAGTCTGGATGGAGCAGAAGAAACTGAGGCCATTTCTTTGCAAAGTCAGCGTCATTTGTTTAAATTTCTTGATTTGTGGTAAGAATGCTTTATGAATTTAATATGTTTAATCCCATTACCAAAGTTAGATACTGCTATTGGGAAAAAGTGAAGGACGTGCCGGGAGCAGACATTGTTGAGTCCTCACGTTGAAATGTATCTAACTAATGTATGTTGTCATGATTATGTTTGAATATTATTGTAATAGAGTATATTAGTAAGCCTCCGTGTTCAAGGAACACTGTTCAACATGCCTGAAGCATTTATATTTTAAAAGAAAAAGATGAGAAAAATATATAAAAGGAAATGTGGTTACCCCACATTATTTTATTTAGTAAAACTATGTAAACGTACAGTGGCGTATCTGCCATAGGGACCTGAGGGGTGGTCACAGCAAGGTAAGAGTCATGAAAAATTAGGGGGTGAGTGCACCTGAAATGCGCGCGAGACTGACCCCATACCCACGTATGAAATTAAATAAAAGAATACGTGATCAGATGTAAAAGGCCAGGGTGTCCTTTTGTTGCAGAGGTTTTGTTTCCTGTTGCCAGCTGGTGACAGGAAACCGGAGGAGGGACGATAACGCCAAGAAGTCTCCGAAATTTCATGTATGCTTTCAAGAGATAACAGCAGGAGCTTGGGCGTGTGATGTGATATCGATATTTCTGAAAAAACACAATATCTTATCTTTCAACAAGAAACCCCAGGTGATATGTTAAGGACCTGGGTACATCTGACAGTTTCGTTTTAAATAAACCTTTGTCTTTCAAATCATACTCAGGAAGTTGATGGGGTATGATGATAATACAGCCCCTCATACACAGTGAATCTCCCTCTTAGAAGAATAAATTTAAGCTGTGAACATTCCAACAGGAAAGACATATATTAACATTGTAGTTATTTGGGCATATTGTCCACACAATTTTAGTTAATCTTTTATGTAAACTATCTCGTCATCATTTTCAAAGACCTGTCCAAACGATATGACTGGACAGGCAAAGTAAATTGTAAAAAAAAAATTATCAAATTTAAAGAAAAACTTAACCACAGGTTTTATTCACTTCCTCATAGAAACTTAAAGTGTTTTTGTGTTGTGTACCATCATTTCATTTCTCCCCTAGACACTAGGTACATCATACACCAGATACTAGAGCCAAAATAGTGACTGTGTGAGATCTAGGGAGTTAGCGTTAGGTTCCCTGCACATAATTCATCATCATCATTTACAGAGTCAGGGCCTACATGTGCTTGACCTCACACGGGTAATACATATACGGATTTCATTCTTTTTAGGATACCATCGTAACCTCCCCAGCAAAATCTAACTTTGCTACAACAGTAATGGTGGCTCTTGTAATCTAATGAGACATCTGTATACAAAACTTGTATTTTGATTAATTAAATGTTCGTTCCCTTGTACGCTTTGCATTCATTGTTTGTAAAACCGCAGTAGAGGGTGTCGTGAGAAATTCTAAATCCACATATATAAATTCGAAAGTAAATGTAAAGCCAAACGAATTAATTCAATAAAAGGAAAGAAGAATGGTAAAAGAACAGTGCGGTCACAATAGCGTACGCCTGTGTTATAGAACGTCATACTAGCTAAACAAGAAAACCTCTTTTTATGCTTCGTCTGCATAATTGTAACGCTTTCACGTTTGCTAGTAAAGCCTACTGCATCAAATACACGCGTTCTAAAAATAAAACTGGTACTATATTTCTTATACGACCTTGAGATAGACACACTGCGTAATGACCTAGATTAATATTACATTAATGTCATTTTATGCACTACGCAAACGAAAAGACAGACGGGCTTAGAAGAGAGAAAGAGAGAGAGAGAGAGAGAGAGAGAGAGAGAGAGAGAGGGAGATGTACGGAGGAACGCATGCAATACTACCACGTCGTCTCGCGATTGAAAATTAATGCCACCCCACGCAAAAGGCATGCAGGCTTGCTTTTTTTCAAATAAACAGTGACAAAAAACACTACCAATACGAGGTAAGGTTTTAAAAAACATGGTTAATGCTTATTAGGAAACATGACACAATACTGTTTTACGTCTGAAATCCTGACATTAGCCTGACAGTACAGAAGACACCCCATCGTATAGAAGTGAACGGGTGGTAGAAGAAAATACATATTTGTAACGAAGCCACTTGGCTCCATTAAACTTATATATTTGGGTGCCTTAGGACTTGCTGACAAAGAATATGTTAGGTGTTAAGCAAATAGTCTAGTAATTAACAAATTATAGCCAAAATACTATAGTGGTGTTGTCTGACAACACAGGATCATATTTGCTCATAATGGCGTGTTTGGACACTGCTTTAGGGGAAATGAGGCCACCACGTTAGATCCGATTTGATTGGCTAGAATAATATGTAAGGCGAAACATGATTAGTCGACTGCAAATACTATTTTTGGTTGTTAATGGAAACGGTAGGAAGGGTAAATTTTTTCAAATGCTTTTGTAAACATGGTCTCATTGGCTAGACCATTTAATATAGTCAATTAGGAGCGTCTGTTCAGTGCCACTTTTTGAAAATAAACTTTATAGAAGCAAGTGCGTTGAGAACCAGCTCATATTTTTCTAATAAAAGCCTGGGACAGAGGCAGATCGGAATTGTGCCATAACTCATCGCCAGTCAACGTACTTGTTTAATATTTCCTTGAATTGTGGAAGGCTAGACATATTTGATATCTTTTAGATGAAAATTGAATGTGAATTGATAATTTATGTCTGTATGTGTGTGATTCAGTAACAAACATGAGGCAAAGCCTAGATATTGCTCCACCATGAAAAAAACTTGTCGGAGAGGAGTATAACTGCATAGGCAGATATGGGATTGCCAAATAGTACTATGACACCTATCTTATTGAATAGAAGGAAATAATGCTGGAATTGCAGAGGCGTTGTAACCATTAGGGAGAGGAATACTGGTGTATATTGTTACATGAGAAGCTAACAGTTGGCTTACAGCGCTGAACTCTGTGTTTGTTATGTATTGTGCTTCAGTGTGGAATAGATTATAAATTAGTTCTGAAGTAGGAGGTACAACCTTCTTGTTTCAGGGACCGTGGTACTAAAGTATTAAAGCAGCACCTGGTCTAAGTTTTGCTGAATCCAGAGGGTGGTAGCATACTCCTTGGTCAAGATATCGACCAGTGTTGTTTCTCAAGAAAACGGTGAAGCAAGCAAGCAGAGGAGTCAGTTTTCCTGCCGCCCACACAGAAGTTAAGATTTCGTTGGCCAGAGCAGCTCAATCTTGTGTACCCCCTCTAAAATTGACTATACATTAAATCAAGAGGGACAGTTATTTGTTTCAAATAAAAGAAACTGTGAACCTTTCCAATATTATTTCCACCAGAACCAAACACATGAAGTCATGATGACAAACAACAACCTAGCTTGAAAAGCCAGTATTACCTCATAGTACTACATCACAACTTACACACATATTGTAATAATAATATATGTCAATACAAAGATCCTATCTATAAATTGTGTACATACAACTTGTGATTACATTTGATTGTGATTCCTGATTCACTTTGTAGTTGAATCAGGATATCTATTATTGAAAGGAATTAATACATATTTTAAAAGTTAACACTTGACTTATTAAGATAGTCTTATAGAGTGTTCTATGTATGTGAGTGTCACAGTGTTGTAAAGTATTGTGGATTAAATTAAATTGTTTATCTGTCTGTTGGTTGTTGTGAACATACACTTCATCACTATCATAACCCTAGACATTCAACGTAGTCATCACAATATTCCAGAATAAGTCTGACTGAGGTCTAAATGTGGTAGCAAAGTAAGGTCATCTGTAACACACCACACTTATTAGATACAGATACCTTCACAGCTGATCTCAGTCAGTACACTAAGTCCCCTATAAATATTTATATCATCCCACTTTACACATATATTAGGGTCCTGTCCGGGATTTTGAATCTTCTCCTATTATATATATTGGGGGTAATTCACTTCAGGGAATAATAAAAAATTAAAAGGTTTTTTGAGGTGGAAAATAAATAAGGTTAAGCTCTCAGTGCTTGTGGTTGTCCTTAGATAATTAGTTATAGATTGACTTGTTTAAGTTAGACATTGTATAAATTTGCCTGTCATAAAATGGCCGACCTGGCAAAATTTCGATCTGCTGCTATGCAGGCTGCTAAAGAGTTAGGAATGGACGGGCAAGTTATGATTGCTTATGTCACTACTGAATGTGACAAATTTATTGAACGCGAAGGAAAAAGATTAGAAAAAGAAGCTGAAAGAAAGTTACAGGCAGAAAAATAAATTAAGAGGTTGCAGATTGAGGCTGACAAAGAGGCTAAAGCATTGGAGGTAGATAAAGAGATTAAAAGGCTCCAGCATGAAGAGAAGAAGTTGGAGGCAGAAAGAGAAGAAAAAAGATTGACTGCCGAAAGGGAGGCAGAAGAAAAAAGATTGGCTGCTGAAAGATAAGACAAGCGATTGGCTGCAGAGAGGGAAGCAGAAGATAAGAGATTACAAAGGGAACATGAGTTAGGACTAAGAGAGTTGGAATTTCAGGGCCATGCTCCTGAAAATGGTGTCAGTCCCTTTACTTCTGATGCCACTGCTAGTCAGGGAGCCTCAACCTCAGCTATGAACTTTCATTTAGATCATTTTGTTGAGAAAGAAGATGATATCGAGAGCTATCTAAATAGATATGAACTATTAGCTACCACGTATGGGTTAGAGAGAGAAAGGTGGAGCTTAAAGTTATCTCAAGGGCTTCGTGGTACAGCTTATGAAGTTTTTGCCAAAATGAGCAGAGATGATCAAGAAAATTATGACATGTTAAAGCAGGCTCTTTTGTTAAGATACGAAAAGAATGGGGAATTTTATAGAAAAAAATTTAGGAACGCTAAACTACTGTCAGGGGAAACGTATCACCAGTTCTCTGCACGGTTAGAGACATACTTGGAGAAATGGACTTCTCTGGGGAAAACCCAAGATCTTAAGGAAATGATCCTTATAGAACAATTAAGAGAGTCCATGGCTCCAGACCTGACGAAGTTTCTCATGGAACAAGGTGCAGAGAGGCTGGGTGAGTTACTAAATGTCGCTGAAAGGTATCAAGCAGCTCAGGCAGAGGTAACAGGTAATAAAAAGAAACATGTAGATAATTTTAAGGCACCCCAGAACTTTAATAAATTTGATCCTAGAGATCAGAACAAAGGTAAGCACCAGTTTGATAGGCCACGGTATGACAATAAAAATAAAACCCCACAATTCGATGAAAGGAAATTTGATGAAAGAAAATCTTTCAACCAAGGAAGGAAGTGGTGTACAAAGTGTAAGATGAACAATCATACCCCTGAAAATTGTAGGAATAAAACTCCTCGTTTTGCTGCTATGAAATCTGGGAAGAAGGGAACAAAGGTCAAACCTGAGAAACTACAGGAACCGTACCACCCCCAGTGTGTGAAGATGTAATCTGTAATGGTGTCACCATAAGGTGCTTATATGATACAGGTTTAGATTATGATTCAGTTGTGAGTTCTCACCTGGTGCAAGCAGATCAATACACCACAGAAACAGTGGAAATTCAAGCTGCAACCAAGGAAGTAGCGACCATGACAGTATCTATCGCTAAGATACATGTAAAAACGCGATATGTGGAGGGAATAATCAAAGCAGCAGTGATAAATGAACCAATCTACCCTCTGATATTGGGGTGTAGATATGTCTTCCTGTGGAATCCCAAGAGACCTGTGATATTGGCAACGGTGCAGACCAGATCACAGTCTAAACAGGAGGAGGAAAATCCAATAAGTACTCATCCAGATGAGATGAGGAAGGCACAGGCGGAGGACAAAACACTCAGGCCGTGTTTCAAGAAGTTGCCCAAATGTCATACACCTCCAGGCAAGGGAGAATTCTATATGAAGAACAAGTTGATTTATAGGAAGGCTGGATCTGAATCCAATGGTCACGGACAGCTGGTCCTTCCCACTTCATATAGGACTAAAGTGTTGGAACTAGGGCATGCGATTCCCTTCAGTGGTCATATGGGGATCAGCGCAACAGGACAGCGTATAGCTTGTCACTATTTCTGGCCAGGGATAACTGAAGATATCAAACGATATGTAAAATCCTGTCCAGAGTGCCAACGAGTAGCACCTAAGCATTGGACTGCACCAGCAACTCTAGGGGAAATGCGCATAGTGGGAACACCCTTTGAGAGAGTTGCCGTGGACATTGTGGGACCTCTCACTCGAACCAAGACGAGGAACAGCTACATTCTGACTCTGGTGGACACTTGTTCTATGATGGGGAGAGGCGGTAGCCCTGTCATCCATTGACTCTAAACATGTGGCAGAGGCATTACTCACAATTTTCACAAGGTTCGGCTTTCCCAATCAAATCTTGACTGATAATGGCTCTCAGTTCAAGGGGAAACTAACAGAAGAAGTTTTCAGGATCTTCCAGGCTAAACACTTCCATTGTAGTGTGTACCATCCCCAAGGGAACGGCCAAGTGGAAAGATTTAATGGTACATTGATGTCGATCCTGAGAAAGTTGGCACACGAAAAACCAGATACATGGGACCAGTACCTTCACGCAGCCCTCTTTGCTTTTCGGGAGGTACCCCATAGTTCAACCGGTATGGCCCCGGCAACATTATTATTTGGAAGGCCAATAAAAGGTCCACTCGAAGCTCTGTTAAGAACGTCGACTGATGAAAAGGCAGAGGAAAATATTACATCCTCATAACAATATGTGAATGAGCTGACCACTCGTTTAAAAACTGGCTGGAAACTTGCCAATGAAAATTTGAGACAAGCCAGGAAAAAACATGCTGCCTATTACAACAGGAAAGCTAAAGACAGAGATTTGGCTGTGGGAGAGAAGGTACTGCTTCTTCTACCCGGTAGTCAGAATAAGTTACAAATTGGATGGCAAGGTCCATATACCGTTCTAGAGAAGGTGTCTAGAACAAATTATAAAATAGATAAGAAGGGGAAAGAAAAAATCTATCATGTGAATCTCCTGAAGAAATATTTGGAAAGAGAAAATCAGGAAGAGACACACTTGTTGACCTTGTCTATTGCAATGGAGATGAAAAAGGAACCACTTTCATCATTTGAATATCCATTATATCCCTGTGAGACAGCGGCACAGGACAAAATCAGTACACATTTAACGAAAAATCAGAAGGAGAGAGTGCAACAGGTTCTAGATGATCATACAGAGGTGTTAACGGACCGACCGGGGCATACAAACTTATTAGAATATGATATGAAACTGATAGACCCCACACCTGTCTGTATGAAAGCCTATTCGATTCCTTTTGCTAAGGAGAAAGCCTTGAAGGAAGAGATAGACAATTTGTTGAAGGAGGGAATAATTTCACACAGTGAATCTTCGTATAGTTCCAGTGTGGTGCTCTTAAGGAAACCCTCTGGAGAACATAGACTCTGTATAGATTACAGGAGTCTGAATGCTATCACAGAAGGTCAGGTGGATCCATTGCCGGATACAAATCAGTTGTTTGCCAGGCTAAATAAAGCTAAATATTTCTCAAAAGTGAATCTGAGCAAAGGATACTATCAGATTCCAGTAAAGCCTGAGGTTAGACCATACCTAGCTTTTAGTACCTCAGAGGGACACTATGAGTTTAACAGATTGCCATTTGGATTGAAGAATGCGCCTAGTGTCTTCTCTGGAATGATGAGGAAATTGTTGGATCCTCTGAATAATCCATGCATCACAAACTTCATGGATGATATCCTTATAGCAACAGAAACATTTGAGGAACACATTGACTCTCTGAACATGCTGTTTAATCGACTTAGAGAAGCGAATTTAACAGCCCGACCAACCAAATGTTGCGTTGGATGTAAAGAATTAGAATTCTTGGGACACACAGTCCATCAGGGAAACATGACCCCTGACCCCAAGAATTTAGAGAAACTAAAGAAAGCCCCGAGGCCACAAACCAAGAAAGACGTGAGATCCTTTGTCTCATTATGTGGTTTCTACCAAAAGTATATCAAAAACTTTAATTCCATATGTGCACCGTTAACTGATTTGACACGCACAGGAAATCCAGATCGAATTACATGGACAGCACAGTGTGAATTGGCATACCAGGAATTGAAGGAAAAGCTCACAAGCAAACCTATTTTGAAATTACCTGACTTAAGTCAAGAATTCATTGTGAGAACGGATGCAAGTAATATCGGGTTGGGCGCGACCCTGTTACAGAAATCAGATGCACTGGATGGGGAATTAACCCCAGTGGTATATGCTAGCAGAAAGTTGAATAAAGCTGAAACAAATTATTCAACTAGCGAAAAAGAATGTCTTGCAGTAATATGGGCGATCAAGAAATTCAATATTTATCTGTATGGGAAAGCATTCAAGTTGCAAACGGATCACAAACCCTTGTCGTTTCTAGCGCAGGCTAGGCATGAAAATTCGAGGTTACTCAGATGGTCCTTACTTTTGCAGCCATTCCAGTTCAGCATAGAATATATTTCTGAAAAAACTAACCTGGGTGCGGATTTTCTAAGCCGCCATCCGTGTGATGAGAATCACCGTAAGCACCAGGAATAATATTAAATTTCTCTATGTGTATATAGAATTATAGACTGACATGTGAGGTCTGTTTTAAGTGGGGAGAATTTGTCGTGAGAAATTCTAAATCCACATATATAAATTCGAAAGTAAATGTAAAGCCTAACGAATGAATTCAATAAAAGGAAAGAAGAATGGTAAAAGAACAGTGCGGTCACAATAGCGTACGCCTGTGTTATAGAACGTCATACTAGCTAAACAAGAAAACCTCTTTTTATGCTTCGTCTGCATAATTGTAACGCTTTCACGTTTGCTAGTAAAGCCTACTGCATCAAATACACGCGTTCTAAAAATAAAACTGGTACTATATTTCTTATACGACCTTGAGATAGACACACTGCGTAATGATCTAGATTAATATTACATTAATGTCATTTTATGCACTACGCAAACGAAAAGACAGACGGGCTTAGAAGAGAGAGAGAGAGATGTACGGAGGAACGCATGCAATACTACCACGTCGTCTCGCGATTGAAAATTAATGCCACCCCACGCAAAAGGCATGCAGGCTTGCTTTTTTTCAAATAAACAGTGACAAAAAACACTACCAATACGAGGTAAGGTTTTTTAAAAACATGGTTAATGCTTATTAGGAAACATGACACAATACTGTTTTACGTCTGAAATCCTGACATTAGCCTGACAGTACAGAAGACACCCCATCGTATATAAGTGAACGGGTGGTAGAAGAAAATACATATTTGTAACGAAGCCACTTGGCTCCATTAAACTTATATATTTGGGTGCTTTAGGACTTGCTGACAAAGAATATGTTAGGTGTTAAGCAAATAGTCTAGTAATTAACAAATTATAGCCAAAATACTATAGTGGTGTTGTCTGACAACACAGGATCATATTTGCTCATAATGGCGTGTTTGGACACTGCTTTAGGGGAAATAAGGCCACCATGTTAGATCCGATTTGATTGGCTAGAATAATATGTAAGGCGAAACATGATTAGTCGACTGCAAATACTATTTTTGGTTGTTAAGGGAAACGGTAGGAAGGGTAAATTTTTTCAAATGCTTTTGTAAACATGGTCTCATTGGCTAGACCATTTAATATAGTCAATTAGGAGCGTCTGTTCAGTGCCACTTTTTGAAAATAAACTTTATAGAAGCAAGTGCGTTGAGAACCAGCTCATATTTTTCTAATAAAAGCCTGGGACAGAGGCAGATCGGAATTGTGCCATAACTCATCGCCAGTTAACGTGCTTGTTCAATATTTCCTTGAATTGTGGTAAGCTAGACATATTTGATATCTTTTAGATGGAAATTGAATGTGAATTGATAATTTATGTCTGTATGTGTGTGGTTCAGTAACAAACATGAGGCAAAGCCTAGATATTGCTCCACCATGAAAAAAAACTTGTCGGAGAGGAGTATAACTGCATAGGCAGATGTGGGATTGCCAAATAGTACTATGACACCTATCTTATTGAATAGAAGGAAATAATGCTGGAATTGCAGAGGCATTGTACCATTAGGGAGAGGAATACTGGTGTATATTGTTACATGAGAAGCTAACAGTTGGCTTACAGCGCTGAACTCTGTGTTTGTTATGTATTGTGCTTCAGTGTGGAAGTAGATTATAAATTAGTTCTGAAGTAGGAGGTACAACCTTCTTGTTTCAGGGACCGTGGTACTAAAGTATTAAAGCAGCACCTGGTCTAAGTTTTGCTGAATCCAGAGGCTGGTAGCATACTCCTTGGTCAAGATATCGACCAGTGTTAATTCTCAAGAAAACGGTGAAGCAAGCGAGCAGAGGAGTCAGTTTTCCTGCCACCTACACAGAAGTTAAGATTTCGTTGGCCAGAGCAGCTCAATCTTGTGTAATAATAATAAATTCTTTAATCACCAAACACGGCGCATAAGGCAGAAACCAGTGCTCTCCAGGTTGTTCGTTGTGACGCCACTCCTCTTAGCTCTTGCACATTATTTAGGCCCAACGTTCTTCCTTCTCTTATTATTGTTCTTCTGAGTGTTTCTTTTGGTCTTCCTTTTTTCCTCTTACCCTCATGAACCCAAGTGAGCGCCTGTAGTGGTATTCTGTTGTTTTGCATTCGTAGGACATGACCGATATATGACCATCGTCTTTTCCTTATATAGTCGGAGACATATTTCTGCCTAGTCTTCTCTTATTTGTCGATTAGTCTTGAATTCTTTCCAACTGATGTTCATGAGTTTTCTAAGACATTTGTTCTCGAATGTATTCAGCTTGTTCTCCAATGATTTTGTTATTTTCCAACTCTCACAGCCGTATGTTAACACTGAGATAACATTTGAATTAAACAGACGAAGCTTGGTATGTATATTCAATGATCGTAATTTCCAAATGTTAGATAATCTATTGAAGGCGCTAGCTGCCAAAGCAATTCTAGTATGGATTTCTCTTGTTGTGTCACCATCCTGAGTCATTTTACTGCCTAAATAATTGAAACTTTCAACTTTCTGTAGTTTTTCCCCGTTCAAGATGATATCAAAGGTCTCGTTAGAAAAGTTCATAGCTTTAGTTTTAGAGGCATTTATTTGGAGACCTATTTTAACCGAGAGATGACACAGATTATTTATTGCTTCTTGGGATTGTCTTGGTGTCGAACTTAAGAATGCTACATCATCTGCGAAATCCAGGTCCCCCAGGAATTTTCCATTTGTCCATTTTATACCTAATTGTTCATTGTGGGTATAGTTTCTCATAACCCAATCAATAGCTATTCCAAAAAGTAGTGGTGACATAATACAGCCTTGTTTCACTCTGTTTCTACTGTAAACCATTCTGTATTCCCTTTATTTGTTCTAACACAACATCTTGCATTGTCATATAGCGCTTTGATTATATTCACATATTTTGTTGGAAAACCATAGATTGTAAGTATCTTCCACAATGATGGGCGGTGTAGACTATCAAAGGCTTTTTGAAAATCGACGAAGGTGATAATAAGTGGCGATTGCCTTTCCACTGATTCTTCTATAATTGTTCTTAGTGTGAATATTTGATCAATACATGATCGTTTCGGCCTGAAACCCGCTTGTTCTTCTCTGATCTTTTCGTCAGCATGCAATTTAAGTCTTTCTAACATCATGCAACATAATAATTTTTCCAGGTACTGATAATAGAGATATACCACGCCAGTTATTACAGTCTGATAGATCACCTTTCTTCGGTAACTTTACAATAATACTGTCTTTCCATTGTTGTGGTGGTTGTTCTTCTCTCCATACTTCATTTATAATATCTAAAATTCTCAAGAGGTTGTTGTCATTAACTGCTTTAATCATTTCCCCTGAAATTTCGTCAACTCCAGCAGCTTTAAAATTTTTTAATCTTTTAACGGCTTGTTTGATCTCGTCCAACGTGAATTCATCGCAAGTTATTGGCAAGGTGGTTGTGGGTGTTTCATTATTAAAATCAGGTGTTACTGTTGGTGGTGGTCTGTTTAGCACCTCCATGAAGTGCTCAGCCCATCTCTTCATTTGTTCTTTTTCTGTTGGTATTGAATTCCCTAATTTACCTTTAACAGGTGTTTCCATAGCAGTAGGCTGGTGACATAGTTGTTTTGTAATTTGATAAAGGCACCTACTATTACCAGTTCTTGCAGCATTTTCAGCTTCTACGGCCAGTTCATTGATGAAATGTCTTTTATCTCTTCGAGTTTTTGTCTTCACTTCTTTATTTAACAAGTTATAAGTTAGTTTGCAAGATTCAACTGCATTATGTGTACTTGCCGCTAGTAGTTTAAGTTTTGCTGTTTTCCTTTCTTGTATTTTATCCCAAGTATCTTCTCTCATCCATTTTTTCTTTTTATGTACTAGGTATCCGGTGGTCGCTACTGCTGCTTCTGTCATTGCTGTTCTCAGTTGTTCCCATTTAGTATCGATTGTCTTGGTGGTGATATCGTTGTCAATTTTGCCTAAAGCATCGAAATAGTTGTTCATTTTGACATTATATTCCTCCATTATATCATTTGATTGCAGTCTGTGTACATCTATTCTTCTATTTTTATTCTGTTGGTATAACTTCTTCAGTTTAATTCTCAGTTTAGCTATGCAGAGGTTATGATCGCTTCCGATCTCTGCACCTCTGTATGCTCTGACGTCTTGAACTGATGAGCGAAATTTTGCACTTATGCAGAAGTGATCTATCTGGTTCTTAGTTCTGCCATCAGGTGAATTCCATGTTATCTTGTGGATATTCTTATGTGGAAAGATGGTGTCTGCCACAACGAGGTTTGATATTTCACAAAGTTCTAGAAGTCTTTCGCCATTTTGATTCATACAGCCTATGCCATGAGTACCGAGATATCTTTGTACTCCATCGTTGTTGTCACCTACTTTGGCGTTAAAATCGCCCATGACTGCTATTATGTCATGCTTGGGTATTGTGTTGATGGTACTTAGAAGTGCTTCATAGAAGTCATCTTTTTGTGGTATCAAGAGCGTCGTTAGTTGGTGCATAACATTGTACAATTGAGAGCTTGAAAAATCGTGTCTGAAATCTAGCTAATATTAGCCTCTCATTGATAGGTACCCAGCTGATAAGCGATGCTGCTGCTTTCTGTGTCATTAAGATGGCTACTCCCTCTGTGTGACGATTATCATTATTACCAGAGTATATAATTTGCTTTTTTTCTTCTGAAATATATTTTATGCCTTTCCCCGTCCATCTACATTCGCTGACATCCAATATGTCCAACTTATAATTATCCATTTCTTTAATTACTTCTTCCAATTTTCCGTCTTGATACATAGTTCTTACATTCCAGTATCCAATTTTAAAAATCTCCTTAGCCCCCAAGATATTAGAGTGAGTCATGTTTACTGTCGAGCCTGGTTCTGTTTCGGTAACAATAGCTTGTTTTACGATAGTGAATTGTTAACTCACTGATCAACCCTCCTATCCAACCGACCGATTCGAGGGTTTCGAGGTCAGTTATAGGAAAATATCTACACCACTAGATACTCTGGTGTATCTTTTATTCTATAATTTAACATAACATGGTACTATCCATCGAAATATACACATTCCTGATGTTTTTCTTTCGGCGTCTAAGGTGAGAAACGAATTTCACCTCCATCTTGGAAGGGTAGATCTTGTGTACCCCCCTCTAAAATTGACTATACATTAAATCAAGAGGGACAGTTATTTGTTTCAAATAAAAGAAACTGTGAACCTTTCCAATATTATTTCCACCAGAAACAAACACATGAAGTCATGATGACAAACAACAACCTAGCTTGAAAAGCCAGTATTACCTCATAGTACTACATCACAACTTACACACATATTGTAATAATAATATATGTCAATACAAAGATCCTATCTATAAATTGTGTACATACAACTTGTGATTACATTTGATTGTGATTCCTGATTCACTTTGTAGTCGAATCAGGATATCTATTATTGAAAGGAATTAATACATATTTTAAAAGTTAACACTTGACTTATTAAGATAGTCTTATAGAGTGTTCTATGTATGTGAGTGTCACAGTGTTGTAAAGTATTGTGGATTAAATTAAATTGTTTATCTGTCTGTTGGTTGTTGTGAACATACACTTCATCACTATCATAACCCTAGACATTCAACGTAGTCATCACAATATTCCAGAATAAGTCTGACTGAGGTCTAAATGTGGTAGCAAAGTAAGGTCATCTGTAACACACCACACTTATTAGATACAGATACCTTCACAGCTGATCTCAGTCAGTACACTAAGTCCCCTATAAATATTTATATCATTCCACTTTACCACAGGGGGCCAAAGTGATGTCGTTGCTTATTGTTCAAATGAACAAATGTTAGATAATCTTAAACCAACATAATAATGAAAAGAGAGTGTGCTTCGTTTTCTTCTGTTAATCCTTCTTTTCTCGCACCATAGACGGATTAAAAGTTTACAGGTAGCGGCATTCTTATTGTTAAGTCACACATACGATCCAGAAATAATAGTAAAATGTTTGTTTACACCAGACGGCATCGGCCGAAAGCCCATGCTTGGGACGGGAAAAGTAAATAACGTACGTTTGATTTGGGGACTCAAAAGGATTAAATCAACTATAAATTTGTATACAGTATATACAAATGAGAAATTTAATAATCAATTTTTTTTTAACAGTGTAAAATGAATAATTCATTTAAAAAACGTAATCATCACAGGGTGATGTTATGGATATTGAGGGAATTGTCTGAAAGTTCACTTGACAGCTTTTTAGTTTTGTACTTAGCTGCCAGTAAGTTTGTTGGTTTCTGCTCCAGACGATCGTTGGTTCTTTGAAGATTATGGACTGGTTCACTCACGTCACTGTGAAGCCTGGATGTTGTGACAAGTTCCAAGAAATATCAGGGAGTAATCGCGAAGCTGGTTTAGTGTTTTCAAGACCCGTCTAATGATGGTGTCTAACGTTGACAGCAGGCCACTTATTCCACACACTTTGCTTCAGAGATAGTACCCTCATCTGGTACCACCAACTAGTATTATGAAAGAAGAAAAACAAAACCTTCCTGAGTATTGGGTTTCCTGACACACATTCATATGCCCCCCCCCCCCCCATTTTTTTCACACCACCATCCAAATCTACCTCAGAACTTTACCCTCTCTGAGGTTTAATATTAATTCAAGTGAGCGAAAACATTTCATTACATTTATATTGAATATCTTTAAATTTGCATTGGTTGAAAAGGTGAATAATATAATAAGTATGTACATCAGTTCTATCATCATCCACTCACTGCATCTAATTGATCTTGGGACTACCTCTGCTTTCGGTTCTCTACAAGAAACCAGCATAAAGCAGTCACCAGCTCTTGCAGTGGTGGTTAATAAAACCATCATTCTATATTCTGAGGTTGCCAGCATCAGATGACTTGAACATTCATTAGCAATTTTCAATCAATCAATCAATACCATTTAGCTCCTCAAGGAGCATAGGCCTTCAACAAACACATGCAATGTCTTCCTTTTCTGTGCCATCCGCTCAAGTTCTTTCCATGTTTTTCTCATCATTTTGACCTCTGTAGCTAGTTCTATTCTCCGTGTGTCTTTTGGTCTACCTCTGTCTGTCTTTCCCTGTGGATTTAAGAACAAGGACTGCTTGCAATGCTATCAATTTGTCTCCTCAATGTGTGTCCTATCCATCGCCAGCGTCTTCTTCTCAACTCTTGTTCCACTGGCACTTGTCTGGTTCTTGTCATCAATTCCACATTTGTGACTTTGTCATACCATTTTAGTCCTTCTATTGTACGCAAGCACCCGTTTAAAAAAAGTATGTAGCTTTTTGGTTGTTGTTTTTGTTGCTCTCCGTATCTCAGAGCCATGCATTAGGACTGACTTTACTATTTGAGTTGAAGATTCTTATTTTCGTGTTGGACTTGATTTTTCTTTTTCTCTGTTTGTTTCTCAATACTATGAAACTCCTTTTGATTTTTGTATTCTTATTTTGATATCATTGTCTGTCCCTCCAACTCTGTCTACATTACTGCCAAGATATGTGTGCGATTCTACATCCTTTAGTGTTGTTTCTTCAACCTTGTTATCATTTCTTGCTTTATTCTCGTAATCTTTGTTTTTTCCCTGTGTATTTTCAGGCTCACGTATGGTGGTCTCTCATCGAGAATTTTCATTTTCTCTTGCATCTGATTATGGTTATGGGTCTGAAGAGCCAAGTCATCTGTAAAATCCAGATCATCTAGCTGTTTAGTCAGATTCCACTGGTTTCCATTTATATTGTGTGATGTCGATGTTTTCATAACAATAGCAATTTTCACATGTTAATAAAGCAAAATATAGAATTTTAAAATGTACAATTCACCCTAAAATATCTTCAGAAATACTGACTCATGGCTCAGAGTAATAATGCAACTTGTTTAAGATGCCTCTCACACGCGGTCTAAAGTATTACTTTACACTAGACTCCTACTCTGACTTTATATTTAGATTCTTAGGATTCCGGCTTTCCAGTGTTAATGTAGGTAGAGTTTTCCTGTGATGTAAGCCCACAAGGTGCTCAAACAAGTTCAGGTCCAATAAATGAAATTCTGATCTTATTCCTTACTCTGGCTAGCTGTCTGTCTTCTTGACGACGTGAATTTCACAGTGCTCTAAACCGGCGAAAGTGTCAAATTATATTGCAACTTTCGTCCCACGCACGTGCTTGTTACAATCTGACCAGGCCCCGATCAGAAGTGTTGTTTATAACATCTAGAATTTCCCAGCCAATTGTATTCAATCCTGCGTGTTGTGATAACTTTTCTCATGGAATTTTCTGTATGAATCATACGTTTGTGAAATTCAAACTGTCACTCTCCACATAAGGTGTTGTGATTCTCCGTTTAGGATTATCACGTTTACAAATCACAACTTCCTGAATATAGTACTGATCATATCTTCCCGAAAGCTATTACAACATTACGTCTTTCAGGTGCGTGTCTATACTATGTCACCAAGGGGATATCTTACTGCCTTGTACTTGTGCAAACAAACATTCATCGTGTGATAATCTGGGTTGTGTTCTCGTCATGAGAGAAATCAGGAAATCACAACAGCCTAGTCAGCGATACGCAACTCGTGGGGCGATCTACGTGTTAATTCGGCGCGCCCATGTTTGGTCCACGAGGTAAACAGACATTGGCGAATTTTTACAGGAAGAAGTGTAAACAATGACTCGAAAATACCAAATATTGACCGAGTAAGGAAAAAAGAACGTGAATAGCACACAATGAATTACGGGATGGCACAAAAAATGAAAAGTTTCGAGGTCATTATGTGACAACTGGGCAACAGATGGTACGTGGAGGTAATGTGTTAACTTTGCAGACATGACCAGATGGAAGGTGTGGAATTCGAGAAATATAAAACTTCCGGCAGACGACTTTGTTGTGGTAAACAACATCGAGAAAATAACATGTAAAGAGAATATATATTTCAATATTCAGCATAAAGGTAGGGAAAACGCTTATACAAATTAGACGTTCAGCTGTGGTTGATTTTGATTGAAATGTTGGACCAAACTGCTTCTGGTTGGACCGTTTTTCCTCAAAGAAACATGTGTGTGAGATTTCGTTTATAACCTAGAGGATTTTAAGACATACACTGCATTTCCTTCTCATCAAGGATAACTCTCAGACAGACTAGATAACGAATAGAATTAGGATTCCAGTTTAGGATAGGGCTTTCTGCTAGAGGATCTCTAAAAAAGGAAGGATAAAACCTCAATTATAGTATTGGAAGTCACAAGTCCTCCGAAACTGCCTACAGCATAAACAGTTGAAAGGATACATAACTGAGTAACCCTAACTACCTAAGATGGCATCTTAAACAGTTCCCGACAATATTCGGACATTTCCTGTGCATCACGTTTTTCATTGAACCGATAATCAAGATAAGTTGTTATACGTATATTTTATCGTTTTATATTTTGCATTTTCACATGTATAAATTGCTTGTGAATGTAAAATTATACATTTGGCTATCAACTTCATCACTTTAAATGACTTGTCTTATGAACCACGAGTGCAAGAACTAGGTGCTCGTGCGGGTATACTCACAAGTAACCAGTAGCATAGGGGATCCCAGGTTCCATCCCGAGCAGGGAGGGGATAATGATATCAAGGTGTTTACATTCATTATACTAACATTTTAGTATCTTTTATACGTATAAATATGCAAACATTCTGAGGAACTATTGGATGGAAGCACAGGTCACCTGATGATTAAATCGTGAGACCAGATACACAGCAGAGACATTTGTCTCCTTTCAGTTTTTGATCAAAGTTGCCAGAAGTCAAAGCTATAGACACCGACACAGACGAGTTTTGAGTACACGTGACGAATCAGCATAAGTAGTAACGTCGGCCGTGTTACAAGGGACGTGCTACTGCCTGAAAACCTCAACTCCTGAAGAGACCAAACAGTCCAACAACCTGTGGACACCGACAGCGACTGGAGCAGACGCCAACTGATCCCATATCGTCAGCTAAGTAACATACCACTCAGCTAATGGAGATTTCCAATTTTGTTTCATTAAACACCACAATTTAATATCGTCCGATGATGACACATATTATCCCTTCATTTTTATAAGCAACGGGGGATGCATGAAGAAGAACTTCCTGGTAATGTTCTCAACATGTGCCATACATACATATATAAACACTTAAATATTTACATACAATAGTACGAGTATAAACAATATTTTCAGTTCATTTTAATGTGTTTTGTGTGTCTTTTACAGGGAAAGCATTTAAGAAACTTTCACTATTTAGATTTTCTAAAGTTTAAAAGACTACAGGATTAACAATCCGAGATGTCCGAAGAACCTAAAGCTGATATCAAGTCAACCAATACCATCTTGATCAACATGAAGAGTTGGAACTTAACGCTAAAGGAAATTACTCTGATCTTAATAGCTGGGCTACTGCTTTTGTTAGTCTTGGTCTTTGCAGGACTCTATGGCGGAACGGAATCACAGCTGGACTGTTGGACTACAACAAATGCTTCGGCTGTTATGGGTATGTTCTGTAGATCTTCTGTGTTTTCAACAACCTTATCAGTAAAGCTAGAGTGCTAAATACATGAGTTGTATACCATGAACGTCTTAAAAAATCGTATGCTAATTGTGGACAAGAGCACCCATTGAAAGTGCATTGGACATAGATAGTAGAGAAATACTAAGAACAATTCATGCTCGCTTATTAGAGGATGATACTGCAATAGATGAATCATCAAGGCTAAGACTGCTGGAATTTGGCATCAAACGTAAAACCAGCAAGAATGGACGTATGAGAGGACACATCCGGCGTGTATACAACCAGTACGCTACAGGAACAATTAGCATTCATGACCTTCAACATTTGCAGAGGAAGACTGAGCACCTATAGGTTTGCCCGGAGTGCAACGACGTCGATTCTGAACAACAACAACAATAATAATTTATTAAAAGTAAACGGTGTTATTAGATTCTGGAATTTAACAACTTGTGTCTTTTAAATGAAGACGACTTTAGGATTTTAATGGTACATTTAGCATTTGCACAACGTTCTTTATTTATACTTTATCTTCACCATGTCCAATTTGCAACCTATGAATCAAGGTGTAAAAACATCAGGTCGACAGTATCAAAGCATTCTTACAGAGGAGGTTTAGGTAGTTAATGTAAGTGCAGAAAGTTCAATAGAAACGGGTACAAAAAGGTTTCAAGAGGGCCGGTCTTTCTTTAATAATGAATATAACTAGTGTTTTAAAAAACAAATGAACTTCTCTCCAACTGGTTCACAGCGATTAAAAGATGACGTTATCTTTTCCGTCTCAGATGTTCACTACTGTACCAGCCCTGGCTGCCTGAAGACGGCAGACTATGTGCTCCAGCTAATGAACAAAAGTGTCGATCCCTGTGACAACTTTTACGAGTACGCTTGCGGTAACTACAAGATTTCCAAGCCAGTCATTGTTGACCCAGGTTCGTATCTGAGTAATACTCAGTTTTTGATTCTGTTGATTGATGTTCACAAGCGCTTTACGTTCTGTATTATTCTACTATTATGTTGACAAGTGTGCAGAGTTCTTCATGAAGGACAGCTTACAGAACCATTTGGGATAAGAACAGGAGTGCGACAGGGATGCCTCTTGTCTCCATTTCTTTTCTTGCTGGCAATAGATTGGGTTATGAGATCATCGACAACACACAACAGAAATGGAATCCAGTGGACTCTGACTAAGCAGTTGGATGATCTGGATTTTGCTGATGATTTGGCTCTCCTGTCCCATAACCGTAATCAGATGCAGGACAAATTGGAAACACTCGATGAGAGGTCACAGCAATTGGGTCTGAAAATACACAGGGAAAAGACAAAAATAATGCGAATAAATGCAGGTAATGAAAACAGGGTTGAACTTGAAGAAACACCAATACACGATGTAGAATCATACACATATCTTGGCAGTAATATAGATAAAGTTGGAGGGACAGACAGCGATATCAAAATAAGAATACAAAAGGCAAGAGGAGCTTTCATTGCATTGGGAAATATATGGAGATCAAGAGAAATAGGATCCAACACGAAAATAAGAATCTTCAACTCAAATGTGAAGTCAGTCCTATTGTATGGCTCAGAGACATGGAGAACAACAAAGACAACAACCAAAAAGCTACAGACTTTCATAAATGGGTGCTTGCGTAGAATAGAGGGATTAAAATGGTATGACAAGGTTACCAATGTGGAACTGATGACAAGAACTGGACAAGTGCCAGTGGAACAAGAGATGAGAAGAAGACGATGGCGATGGATAGGACACACACTGAGGAAGCCTGTTGATAGCATTACAAGGCAGTCCTTGTTCTGGAACCCCCAGGGCAAGAGAGGCAGAGGAAGACCAAGAAGTACATGGAGAAGAGAGTTGGAAACAGAGGTGAAAATGATGAGGAGAACATGGAAAGAACTTGAGATGATGGCACGTGATAGGAGGACTTGGCATGTGTTTGTTGAAGGCCTATGCTCTTTTGGGAGTGGAGGGTTAAGAATATGAATATGTTGACAAGTGAAACTTGAGGAAATTATCAAAATGTTAGAAAGCATCAACATTGTTGGTAAAGACCGGCGGGTAATAAAAAAAAAATTTACTGGCAACAAACAGCAGTTACAAGATTTATCAGCCAAATAGGGACGTTTCTGCCAGTAACAAATTACAAATTATTTGTTAGTGGTAGCACTTGATAGTCAGTGTGAGCAAGTCTTCTATATTTGACGATATCTGCGCTTCAATAGATGTGCTATGGACAGAGCTGTTATTACTATACTACATTACATTTAATTTGCATGCATTTTAGTCAACTATCAAATAACTGTTTAAATGTTATTCACAAGTCACATTAAACTACCGTCACCTAGGAATGTCACATATCCAAGTTTACATGGTACACAATCACCATCATGCATAGTACGTCGGACAAACACTGTAACATATCTATGTTACATAACAATGCTTGCGTATGAAAATGAAATTTACTTACTGTTATTAATCATGACATATTTCAATCTACGTGATGTCATCAATATTGTATGAGTTTCATCAGACACCATTTACAGATTGCTGAGTTTAGAGTCTGACGTTTACGAGAGAGCGACTGTATAGTTTACGTATGAAGAGCATAATCTATAATCAGTTGTTTCTTTCTCGGTCAAAATACTGAATAGAGGCACATCTCACACGTGTAATCTCTTTACTCTAATGGTGACTGCACAGTCAACTAGTTGAATACGATAATTACTTACAATATTTTAAATATTCTTACCAATTGTCTCAATACTTTCATCAAGGTAACAAGACTTTAGATAAAGTGTCAGACTAATAAAACTTGACATGACACATTGTACTCATCTGCAACACGTTTAAAAAATGCAGAATTTACAGTGAATTCAAAATCGCCGAAGCCTACAAACCACTTACAACATTAGTGTTATTACTTACAATATTAGTGTTATCCCCTACAGTATTAGTGTTATCACTTACAACATTAGTGTTATCACCTACAATAGTAGTGTTATCACTTACAACATTCGTGTTATCACCTACACCTTCAGAGTTGTCAAATTCAACATTACTTTTAAGGATGTATACGAAGCAGAAGTATTTCATAATGGCCATCAAGGGAATTTTACTGCAAAAGTATAGTATTTGCAAGCTGTATCAGAAGGACACACATCACAAGATGACTCTAAACAAATTGTGGATTTTTGTCATTAGCAATTAAAGTTACCATGGACTCAGTAGGCATATAATTATTTAAATGATTAATAGTTATATTTGGGATTGTTTGTTACATCAAACCCCCATATTCTTATATTTGTTTATCTCAGTATGTGTAAATAATAAAAGATAACATGCAGGGTGTTTGACACCTTAACAAGTAGATAATTATTCTACATTCGTATAAAAACATATAAATATTGGTGTTATATCTTCTTTCCAGATTTGAAGGTTCTAAGTGTATTGAATATTTATATTTTTGCGCATTTGAAAAAAATGAAGGGAAAATATTCGTCAGAGATCTAGAACTCACTCCAAAGAACTCATCAGAGACATTTATCTATTTCAGAGTATTCGCTTTCAAAAATTTTTAAAAAATAAAGTATTACTTTCAACCCTTGATGGTTTATAATTAGGACATTTGGTGTTTTTTTTTTCTTTGTCTTTTTTTTTTACTTCGTCAAAGTATCCCGTTCAATCCTTGATGGGTTATAATTATGACACATGGTGTACTAATACAAGAAAATAAAGTCAGATTTCCAATACCCAAATATAGTACCTTCTTCCCCTCTCCACTCATTCCAAATAAAGTAAATCAAAACCAAATTTGTGTGAATGTTTTTGTGTGTGTCACCTCCTCTTTCCAAGAAACAAACAAACAATAAAAATAAAAAATAAAACAGTATGTCACAAGAACTACAATTAATATATTAGAAGCAATGATGGTGTGGGGAAAAGGGGTTGTCTGATAGGGTGTATATATGGCTGATGGCAGATGTGATGTATTCTCTTCCACCCTCGGGCTTTCTCACCCCTTGTCACCTTGTTAACAACAGGGCAGTTATGAGAGACTTCAAGTTAGTTTTTTGGTTTGTTTGTTTTTAATTCGTTTGTTTTTTATTTCTCTATTTGTCCTCGCAACTCTAGGTAGGTCTCTCTTCTTAATGAGTTATTCTTTTACTAGAGCCCAAATACTTTAATTTCATATTACTTTAACTTTCTTTCACCTCTATCGACGACGCAACATATTTTAATAGTGCAAAATAATATTACACATTACGGCACCGCAGCATTTAGCTACATGTTATTTTTACTATATGCAATTGTTTTCTGCAGCGTGTCAAAATGAATTTCCATCTAACATTCACAAATTATCCAGGTCAACAAAGATTTTTTTCCGACCTAATGTATATTCCGTTCCCTTTTATTTGCTTTAGGATAAAATAAGCATCAATATAATCCCTGAATTGTATATGGCTTTTCTAATGTTTCTGACGTGTTATGGTGCAAGTAGAGTGTATGGTTATATACCAGGGTAGTTGTAGTAGTCGGCTTGAGTGGCTTAAATGATGGTTAACAATTAACCATTGAAAAAAATACTTCAAAGTCAATCTAATAATATATTAAGTATCAATTGTTGTTGTAAAACAGAATTGACATCATTGTACTCCGGGCAAACCCATAGCTGCTCAGTCTCCATCAGTTTATGTCGAAGAGTGGGAATGCTAACTGTTCCTGTAGCTCGCTGGTTGTAAACACGATGGATGCATCCTCTCATACGTACATCTCTGCTAGCTTGACGTTTGATGCCAAATTCCCTCAGTCTTAACTGTGATGATTCATCTATTGCAGTGTCATTCTCTAATAGGCGATCATTAATTGTTTTCAGTATCTCTCCCGTATCCATATCCAGTGTCCCTACTATGGGTGCTCTTGATGCTACTATGTCAGCTCTCTCATGACCGCATACCCCTGCATGACCAGGACAGTAGATCCGGACCAGTTCCTGCAGATTCGAAGCTTCTATGAATGTTTTTACATTCATGCCGTAGCCAACCATTGTGAACCTTTCGAAGCATCAGCTGAGAGTCTGACACCAATGACTGCCTCTGTTAATGAAGTTTTATTTAACCACTTGCAGTAGCTGCATCTACCTCCATTCTCATGCTGGAAGTTACTCGTATCTTGTAAGCCCTGCTATGTTCGGCGACGAATCTAACCTTCACCATAGCAGAGAAGCCATTAAGTAACAATAGAGCTCTACACCCAAGGGTAGATGAGGAATAATTAATTAAGGAAGTAACAATACAATCTACCTTCTTTTACTCACATAACACGTCAGATGGTGTAGGTGATTATGCCTGTCCACACCTTTCCGTCTGTAACACTGTTGATTCATTACGTTTTTGACTTCTTTCCATACCAAGACGTTAAGCTAATCGGATTCTTCTCTTTTTGTTATCTCCTATATATTTATCATTTCTCTTTCCCTGATGCCAAAATGTGTACTAGATTTTTACTCTCACAACGTGCCCAAAGGAAAGGAATTAATTGACCACAGGAGAATATGTGACGTCATCAGGACATGCAGTGAACAGATCTGAGCATAATTATTTTGTATGAGTTATACTCTTATTTTTCGCTCCGGTCTTTTTCAGGACATCTTCATTAATAGTTTAGCCTGTTCATGGCAGTCTAAACTTCTGTCAAACAAATCTTCGTGGCCACCATGGATTTTCATGTTTTTGTGTGTTTTTTGTGTGTGTGTTCTACTGAATGTCATCACGAGCTTCCATATGCCTTACACATTAATTCATTCATTTATTAACCTCCATCTACCAAACAAACGTAGGTCTTCAACAGATTTACGATAAGTCCTCGTCTAGTGCGTCATCAGTTCTGTCCGTGCCTTCCTCATATTTTCGTGTCGATCTACAGTTCTCTTCTCCTTGTGTTTTTTTTTCTGTCACCATCTGTTTCTCTTATTTTTTTCCCCTTAACCAGCGGATCTTGGGCTTTCAGCCCTTAGGCCCAATGACATGTCATTGCGAGGCTGGGGAACCTGAGGACTTTCCTTCCAACGCGGTCAGGAGCTTCGCTCCTTCCCATCTACAGAGGGTTTATCTCAGGAGCCGTTCAGGTTATTCAGTCAAAATTCCGGTCGATGACACTCCTACAAATGCCCGCGCCCGGGCTTGAACCTTGAAAACTTGGTCGTCAGCGCAACGTTGTAACCATTACATCAGAGCGTCACCCTCTGTTTCTCTTATCAAATGAATAACGTTGTCCTGGAATCCCCAGGGTAAGAACACTTGAGGGAGACTAAAGAACACTTGAGGGAGACTAAAGAACACTTGAGGGAGACTAAAGAACACTTGAAGGAGACTAAAGAACAATTGAGGGAGACTAAAGAACACTTGAGGAAGACTAAAGAACACTTGAGGGAGACTAAAGTGCACTTGAGGGAGACTAAAGAACACTTGAGGGAGACTAAAGAACGCTTGAGGGCGATTAAAGAACACTTGAGGGAGACTAAATAACACTTGAGGGAGACTAAAGAACACCTGAGGGAGACTAAAGAACACTTGAGGGAGACTAAAGAACACATAGAGAAAGGAACTGGAGACAGAAATGAAAGTAAAAAAAGTGGACATGGACAGCCATTGAGCGATGGCACGAGGTGAAGTTTGATTTGGCATGAGTTTATATAAACTTTGCTTATGGGGATTTGAGGGATAATAAAAACGACATTTGTGTCTAATCCCTTATTATTATCTCTTTATAGTTGTAATGTATAGAAAATAATAGTCCACGTGACAGCATACACAGTTCTGGCTAACTCCCTGTTTCATCTGCTAAATCTGTCATATTTGATTTCCATTCCTTAATATCTAATGTTTGTGACTTTTATTATTCTTTGTATACACTTAAGGATAATACTTCTAATTAAGCAAACATTAAATTAAATCATATGTTAAAAACAATATAATTCTATATATCTGTCGTAAAGTAGGTCTACCTTTATCACTCTCTATCTTTTCCAACATCTTTCACATCTTTCTTGTTTGGTTTTCACCCACATTTTGCTCTTTCATCGTGGTTAAAGTAATCTTTCTTAATCACGACTTGTATCTACATTCCCACTCCTTTGATTCATGTTCCTACCTTGCGGAACACACCTGGCTTCATTGTTATCTTGTGAAACCCACTGTAGTGAAGTGAATCTGTATAACAACACGCTCAAATTCCCCGCTCAAAAACGAACTAGCTAACGTATTTTCAATCTATAAATAACTAGAGTATTTGAAATTTGTCTGAGGGTCCAGTCAAATTTACCGCCAACAATTTAACTAGAGTATTTGAATTTTCTAAGAAAATTAGTTAAAAGTTACCAAATCCCCACACACCCACACCAATATTTATCGAAGAGCATAGTACAAAATTAACAAACAATCTAATCGTTACCTCTTTTTGTGTAGTGACAAGAAAACTTAATTGAAGTGGCAATAATGCCTCTTTTGGGTTTTTGACCGAATTTAGATAATTTATTTCTTGATAACTAAAGATGTTTAAAATGCAATGGATATCTCAAATTAAAACGCTGATATTGCTTAACATATAAGCCTAAATATTCCCGCATGATAAAATTTTGTTTTTGTAGAAAAATTAATTTCGTAATATTTGCAAATCAGGGTCAGGCCCAATTTAATTACTTAAAAATTACCCAGATTGAAAGGCAAAGTAATAACTAAGGGAAAACTATATAGAACGATAGAGATTAATTGGCCGTTCAATTATCACTTTTGATAATTGAAATCGGTCCACAAATAACTTTAAAATAAAATATTCAGATTTGGTCAGATTAGATAAACACGCTTAGAAACCATAATATTCTCGAGTCTCAAAAAGTTAACTTTTGGTTTTTGACTCTTCTCTGATTGGTCGGGTGGGTAATGCTATAAATAGTATCAACTTTTGTGGTTATCCGCCATTGATTCATGAACACCACGCCGAGCTGACGTGTTCTAAGAAGACTGTATGACCAAGCTTTTGCCATCTGATCTGTGAAAGCAGTGATAAGAACCCGTTTACGATCAGTCAGCCTGTATGTGAGTGAACGTATTTACCTGAGGGTAAGAGAGATAACATCAATTTAAAAAAGTCTGAGGTCATGACGCTCAATGTGAGCAACCCTGAGCCCATATCTATAAGGAATCAGCAACTGGTACAGACAGATACCTTCACATACCTAGGAAGCATAGTAACACCAGACGGTGGGGCAGGCAAAGACATCAACATCAGAATGAATAAGGCAAGAACAGCCTTCTTTAGCCTAAATAACATCTGGAAGTCCTCCCAATACAGCACAAGCACAAAATTAAGATTATACCAGAGTTGCGTGCTTTCTGTGCTTCTCTATGGTGCGGAATGCTGGAGAGTCACAGAGAAGGAAATGCCAAAATTGTCCTCTTTTCACACAACATGCCTAAGAAAAATTCACCGAATCTTTTGGCCGAATACCATCACCAACCAAGATCTGCTTACTCGTAGCAAGCAAGAGGACATGCATACCATCATAGCTGGCAGACGCTGGAGCTGGGTTGGTCATGTCCTCAGAAGAGACCCCGATGCCATCACAAGAACAGCTATGCTTTGGACCCCTGAAGGAAAGCGAAAGAGAGGCCGACCAAAAACAACTTGGCGGAGGACTGTGGAGGCTGAGATGCAAAGAATGAACCAGAGTTGGGGCACTGTACGAAGGATGGCCACCGACCGTGCAAAGTGGAATCAATTTGTTGTTGCCCTACAAGACGCCACTAGGCGTGATGGCAACTGACTGCTTTGACGGTCGGTGGTTAAGGATCGAAGAAGAAGAAGAGAGATAACTTTATTTGTATACTTTGTTAAATATTTGACTTGTAATTAAAAATCCTATGTGCTCCATATCAATTCGAAAGTGAAAACTGCCGGCGGGATGTGTTCTGTCATGCCGACCTAAGTAGGAATGTGCAGGCTTGTTCGAAAAGAAAGAAAAAAATGTGTCTAATGTTTGAAAATATTGCACAATTACGACCAGCAAGTGTTTGTATCGGTTTAATTTTGCATTTCTTCTGGAGTGACACACTGTTCATAGATCATGTAATAAACATATAGGGAACGTTAAAATGAAGTAATCAAGAGGTCACATGCTATATTGTATTTGAGTTGCTTATGGTATGGAAGCCAAACATGGACGAGATACCCAAACAATGAATAAACACAAGAAAAAGAATGATTTCATGAAAACTGATGGTAGACAACGGAATTCAAGGTCTTGTGCAACTTGTTAGCACACAGGTCTGAACATAGTAAGTTTTAATATTGTTTAGGGGTGTATTGATTGAGGCAGACTTATGCATGGGAGGGGATGTCCTTCTATTACAGGAGATATTACGAATTTACATCGTGGCTGCATGCTATTGAAAAGAAGGACGTGTGGAAGTTGAGCGCTTCTCAGACACTTGAAGCTAGACATCATCGTCTCAGCCAGGATTCACACAGTTGGTGATCCTGACTACTAGTGAAAGAACAGCAGTAGCATCAGTCTAAAGATAAGTCCTTTAGCGGGCAAATGGTGGTTCATCCAAAAACTAGTTCACCCAAATATACTTTACAAAAAAACAACTATGGTATGATGACAATAGCAGACCTTACAGTGTAGGACTAGAACAGTAGTAATATTTGCAACAAGAACTGTGTGTGCAGACATTCTGTGGTGTATTTGATGTAACAAGATGTTATTCCTATTGTACTGAATGAGGTCAGCTTTGAAGGTCCCTGATTATAATAAATGTTGGGTTGATTTATCAGAACACCTTACTGCTACCACCTTACGACCTCAAATCAGACTTATTATTGACTAATATGTATGTTAGCTACATCTATATGTCTAGGGTTATGAGTGTATGATGTATTGTAAGTACAAGTACTACAAACACATGTATTTACTAACACACACACACACACACACACACACATATATATATATATATATATATATATATATATATATATATATATATATATATATATGACTGAGTCAAGACTACAACCACAAACACACTGACACTCTAAGAAATATATCTTATAGAAGTCTGTGTTAAAAGTTTGGTAAAATGGTTATTTACAATTTATTTGGCCTGATCAGAATTTTCTGCATCAGGGCCAACAACCAAAATTGATATTATGAATGTATTTACAACAATTTAAATACTACCATGGATCTTCTGTCCATTCAATTAATAATAAGACAATCAAAATATGTGTATCTATGTTCACTAAGTGATGACACTGGTAATTAATAGTATGGGTGGGGTACTGTCATCATTCCCTCTTTCCCTTGTAAATTTATCTTGAAAGTTTCTTGCCAGCAATTTATTTTATGTTATTTCTATACAGAAATATGGTATTATAGTGGATAAACTGAGTGCCGACATGTATGGCACTTATCTAGATAATAGATGTTGCTGTCATTTTCACAGGCTCTCTGGTATGACCACGCTGACAACGTTCCTGGTGCAGTAACTAGACCTCAGGGTCCAAACAATAGGTTACTTTAGTACACTGCAACAACGCCACCAGGGTTCTGGTACCCACACTGTACCAGAACAAAACCTCTGAAACAACGTTATGATTCTTAAAAACACATCTATATTCCCTTTCACATGTAATAATTGACATAAAGAAAAAGGGTCAGATCTCTCTGACCACCCCATACCACTCTGAGATGACAATTCATTACCGGTGCCCCTATTTTGTTCCTTAAGGGCTACAACGCCTCTGACACTTCAACAATGATGATCTTCCATAGGATAACGTGGGTTAGCTTTCCCACTGGCAACTGTGGAAATCATTTTCAGTTATGCAATACACATTAATTTTACTGCTTTTACTGCTTGAACACAACCCACAGGTCCTGCCTAACTCTGCTAGTGACTCTGTACTTAGTCGAAAACCTTCCCAATCGAGCAGTATCGCAGACACCAATTTTATTGTAATAACAAAATTAATAATTTCTTTCCTTACCACAATTCAAAGAAATATAACAAACGTACGTTGACTGGCTTTATCATAAATAGTAGTTTAAGTTCAGCTTTGCCTTCTGTTCAGACTGCCAATGGTTAATAACACACTTGGTACTGCTGAGGACAACGCAGCTTGCTTCTAACATATTTCTTTTCAACTGGCGCTGAGCTGTAAACGCTTTTTGCCAATATGCCTAGACCGGTCCAATCACAGCGAGGGTCTAGCATTTCAATTTTCAAAAATTTAAAAAGAAAAACACTACTTCACACTTCTAGGAGTGATTTTTCTAAATATAGATTTTATCTTTTCTGCCCAACCAATACTCTCTGTCTACCCTCCTATACCCTCCAATCAGATTCGAATTACTCCTATGCCTCCTTTCAAACTATCGTTCCCAATAGCGTTACAGTTAACGAGCAAGGACAACAGTCCGTTCGTCTACGCGTTTCCAGTCAAATAGTATTTTCTCAATAACTTGGCTAATAATTTGACTACCATTAATATTAAAACATATTTGTGCTCAGAATACACTAAACTACACGAATATATAATTTTTATGACTATATTCATTTGCGTTTAGATTTTCAGTTTTGTCACTGACAGTCGTTAATTATAACTTTTTACATAAGTCTACCATCTTGTCTCCCTCCTTCTGTCTCACTTTTTAATTTTTCAAATAAACCAACTTGTTTTTGTGACGTCACAACTACACTACGCGTCGAGAATTTAAACTGTCTGTGTGTGTATATCCGTTAGCTTTGCCACAGCGTGTATATACTATTAGTCTCGCGTGCAGAACGACGCGGGTTTTGGCATGCGTTGGTAGCATTTTGCGTTAATATACGAGGGGCGTTCAGAAAGTAATGCACCACATCGTCTTTCTCAGCTAATAATGAAGATAGAAGCATGAAATTTTGCACACTTCATATATGCTATGTGCCAATTGTGTGCACCAAATTTTTGCACTGCAACCGGCCAAATAATACGGCTGCCTTAAAGTGTTGAAATGGAGCGTGTTAGCAACTTGCGTTATAAACAGCGAATTGTGATATAATTTCTCGTTGCAGAGAAGGAAACTTTTGTGAATATTCACAAGCGTCTATATGATGTGTATGGAAGTTTTGCAGTCGACAGGAGTACTGTAAGTCGCTGGGTTCAGAGAATCAAAGAATCAGGAAGTGGAGATACGGAGCTGCTTGATCGGCCGCGCTGTGGACGTCCTGCCACAGCCACCAACGCAGAAATGTTGAAATGCGCTGAGGGCATTATTCTTACTGATAGGCGAATCACTACTCAACAATTGGCCTTACAGCTGTCAGTCAGCATTGGTAGTGCAAATGCAGTTATAAAAACTCTCGGATTTTCTAAGGTTTGCGCAAGATGGTTTTCTCGAAGTCTCACAAATGACCACCGATTGCAAAGGAAAGCAATTTCTTCTGAATTGTTGGAGCGTTTCAATGCTGATGGAGAGAACTTTTTTGGCTAAGATCGTTACAGGTGACGAAACCTGGGCCCATCATTTTGAACCTGAGACGAAAAGACAGTCAATGGAGTGGCATCATCCGCAATCACCAAGAAGAAAGAAATTCAAGACAATTCTTTCAGATGGAAAGGTCATGATCACTGTCTTTTGGGACATTGAAGGTGTGATTCTTGTGGACGTTATGCCAAGAGGAGAGACAATCAATTCGAAAGCTTACATTAAGACATTGAAAAAACCCAATCAACGTTTTCGCAAAGTTCGGCCGCACAAGAATCCAGCAGACCTGCTTCTCCTTCACGACAATGCACGCCCTCACACAAGTCTGGCAACACGGGAAGCAATCACCAAATTGGGTTGGACTGGACTACCCCATCCAAACTATAGTTCCGATTTGGCACCCTCTGATTTTCATCTATTTGGTCCACTTAAAGATGCACTCCGTGGGACAAGGTTTGAAGATGATGAAAGAGTGATTCATGCAGCAAAGAAATGGCTACATGATCAAGACAAAATCTGGTACGGGCTAGGAATACATGCATTTGTTTCGCGCTGGCATAAAGCCGTACACGTTGATGGGGATTATGTTGAATAATACCGATGTTTACATGACATATCCATGTATATTGTGTATAAATTTCATGCTTATTGAATAAACAGCTCCTGAGAAAAACGATGTGGTGCATTACTTTCTGAACGCCCCTCGTATTACAGTCGTCTCGTCATTGCTACTTAGAAAAAGTCCAAAAAACTACCAAATTTTGCGTTACTGTTGACAGATTACGTTACTTTAGACAGCAGTTTAACGTTACATTTCTAACAAATCGTTAATTATAAGGCTAGGCTGCACTGTGTATGCAGCAGATCTGGCAAAATGTTAAATATTAGTAGTACGTTTTCGAAACCGAAACTAAAACGCGTGTTAGATTTTTACCGTGGGATTGTTCTATAGGCTTTAGCACTGCACAAAAGGCAGTGTTGCTGGCGTCGAAGATGCCAACCGTCAGACACATGCGGGCTAGGTTTATTTATTATCATTTTATGACTAAAATCTTACTGAAATGAGCGATTATTCTCGCAGATTTTACTAAACATTCCAGTGACCCATTACAGAAATGAACAGATTTGTTTTCCAAATTATGTATTTGATTCTGTAATAAACATTTTCTTGAGTTTGAAAGTCCTGACAAACAGACTGATGTTCAGGACCATTAAATTGTAAATATAAATTGATTACTGCCTTTCTTAAATAATTTTCATTAAAGTTGAAATTTCTGTTGCAATTAATCATTAAATATAAATAAATACATTCCCCTAGACCCGTAGCTAAATCAATTTGGGATCAGAAAAGGTAGCAGTAGGGACTCAGAGTACATCATCATCATCTTCTCTGAGAACTTGCATAGCTTGACCCCTCCTTAATGTCTATACACCCTTGCTCTTTTCAGAGAAGGGGTTATTAGTTTTAAGACCAGTCTCTTATCTGGCACTATCTTGGTATCATCTGATACACCTATTTGTCCAGGATAGCCCATCTCTTATTAACATCAAAACCTCTTATCACATACTGGTGTCCTGTCCGGGATTTTTCCATCATACCCGGGGGCTCTCACTGTAGGGAATAATAAATACAACATAAAATTAAATAACTTGTGGTGAATTGGATGAGCTATCATTGCCTATAGTTAAGTAAGTTAGTTAGCATTTGTTAATTGATTATATAAGTGGTAATAATTTGTGAAAGAAAATGGCAGACTTGGCAAATTTAGATCTGCTACAGTACAGACGGCAAAAGAACTCGGCATGACTGGGGATGCTCTGATTCAGTATGTTACTTCTGAATGTGATAAATTTATAGAACGGGATAGGGAAGATAGGAAGTTAGAAGCAGAGAGAAGATTACAAACAGATAATGAAGCTAAAAGAATACACTTAGAGTCTGATAGGGAGGCTAAAAAATTAGAAGCTAATAAGGAAACTAGGCAGATGGAGGCTGAGGCTAAAGGATTGCAGGCGGAGGGGGAGTCTAAAAGATTGCAGATGGAGGTTGAGGCTAAGAAATTGCAGGTGGAAGCAGAGGAAAGAAGACAGGCTGCGGAAAGGGAGGCGGAAAAAGAAGAAAAACGTTTGCAAAGAGAGCATGGGTTAAGACTTTAAAAAATGGAACTTCAAGGACATATTTCAGATAATGGAAGCAGCCCAAGTACCTCTGACAATAGTGTAGGTCAGGGTGCCTCCAACTCAGCCATGAATTTTCATTTAGACCCTTTTGTAAAGAAAGAAGATGATATCGAGTCCTATCTCAGTAGATATGAAAGGCTAGCTAGTAACTATGGGCTAGAGAGAGAAAAGTGGAGTTTAAATTTATCCCAAGGGCTGAGGGGAACTTCCTATGAAGTTTTCTCTAAATTAAGCAGAGATGATGAAGAAAACTATGACCTTCTAAAACAAGCATTGCTAGTTAGGTATGAGAAGAATGCTGCATTTTATAGAAAGAAATTTAGAAATAGTAAGCTGCTGTCTGGAGAAACATACCACCAATTCTCTGCCAGACTAGAAACCTACTTGGAGAAATGGACTGCTCTGGGAAAAACCCAAGACCTGAAGGGAATGATTATGGTGGAGCAGTTAAGAGAGTCCATGGCTCCAGACGTGAGAAAATTTATCATGGAACAAGGTGCAGAGAGTTTGGGGGAGATTCTCAATGTTGCTGTGAGATATCAGGCAGCACAGAAAGAAGTAGCTGGTATTAGAAAGAAACAAACAGATAGTAATAGAACCCCACCAGACCAGGATGATTATAATAATAGGGATCAAACCCCCAGATTTAAACAAGGTTATGACAGGCCAAGATATGAACAAAGAGACAGAAACTCTCAGGTAAATGAAAAGAAACCCTACAGACCAGAAGGAAAATGGTGTAAAATATGTAGGATGCACAATCATAAAACAATTGAATGTGGTAGGAAAGTTCCTCCATATCACGCTACATGCATGATAACAGTGGACACGGGGAGGAAGAACCTGGCAGACAGTCAGATAGATCTCCATTTTCCCCCATATGTGACGAAGTAGTATGTAAAGGTGCGAAAGTCAAGTGCCTTTAAGATTCAGGTTTGGAATATGACTCAGTTGTGAGTGCAACCATGAAGCACCCTAACCAGTATACCACAGACAAAGTGGAGATACAAGGGGCATTGAAGGATACAGTCACCATGACACTTCCCGTAGCCAATATCAATGTCAAAACTAGGTACGTGGAAGGAGTGATTAGAGCAGCAGTGT
The DNA here is from genome assembly GCA_024509875.1 of Oreohelix idahoensis. Lineage (NCBI taxonomy): Eukaryota > Metazoa > Mollusca > Gastropoda > Stylommatophora > Oreohelicidae > Oreohelix > Oreohelix idahoensis. The sequence continues at coordinate 188,535 of JAMPIV010015809.1, read as the reverse complement.
GTGACGAGCCTAACTACCCGCTGGCGTTAGGGAAGAGATATGTATTTCTAGGAAGCCCTATAAAACCTGTGATCATGGCAACTCTCCAGGTCAGGTCGACCCCTAGTAAGGAGGAGGAACCATCACTAAATATTCATCCTAAACAGATGAGAAGGGCCCAGGCAAAAGACAAATCATTAAAACCTTGCTTTGGCAAATTGCCAAACAGCCATAAAATCCCTAGAAAAGGACAATTCTATTTGAAGGATGGACTGCTTTACAGGAAAGCTGGAGGAGGACCCAAAGGATATGGACAGTTAGTACTGCCATGGAGATATAGGGAACAAGTTATGAAACAAGCACATGTTGTACCAGACGGTGGACATCAGAAGATGGGTACCACCTGTGAAATTCTTCTGGCCAGGCGTAGCTGCAGCCATTGCAAAATTTGTGAGGCCTATGACCAGTGAAGCAAGGTACATTCCACACGGTGGAAAGAAAATAACAATCAGATGCTAGCAGAGCATTGTGGCGAGCAGGAACCGGAAAATAAAAGGAGAAATAAAAATGATAAGGTAGATGTAGTGGATAAGATGGCACTTTTCCACAAACAGTCTTCCAATAAAACATTTAAAATGGCAACTCTGCGTATGGCACAAGGAGTAAAATAAACACAGACAGACCAGTTTCACCCGACACACGGTAGATTGAAATTCTTGGAACTGGCTAAAAATAGCAATGGGTTTAAACGGCCAACATTGAAACCGAAACTAAATGTTAACCTTAGAAGAGTTGGGAGCGGGCGTTTGGCCAGGTTGCCAATGTGAAGCTCACTTCAGCATAAGGCTATTAATTTTGCATTAGAAGGGCACCGGTGACAGTGGTAGTGACCGGCCCTACACATTCCATTGGAAGTATTGTACGGACATTGGATTGAGATCACACATATTATAGCAAATGCTAAAGAGGAATTGAATCTTGATGCAGGAACTCATTTCCCCATATTATATATTATATAATAAATTGACGTTGGGCGGAGAAAACAGCCGGTGAATATGGCCTCTATCTGAATGGCAGATTAAAGAGTCATATATAAATATTAGTAGAGGGTTTTTCAAAATTCCAATCAAGCTTGAGCTAAGACCCATTGTTGGCTGTGATCATTTCGGAGAAGCACATTGAATTCATATGTTGCTTTTTGGATTGAGGATACTCCGAGTGTTTTATCCAGGCTGATGAGGAAATTACTGGGTTCCCTACATACTCTGCTATAACCAAATTTTATAGATCTCCTCCTCATAAATATTGCAACCTTGAGGAACATCTAAATCTCTGGACATGTCATGCGACAGACTCAGAAAAAATTAATGGTGAATATTGACTGATAATCAGCATTTGCCAGGCAGTAGTACCTGCAGCTGTTTTATTAACATAACCTGCAATAGATTCTTGGATTGCAGAGGTCTGAGGCAGATTTCTTGAGTAGTGCCTAATTTGAATGACCAACCTGCAGGAATCCAGGATCACACTAAAGCAGAGTAGAGTCAATTTGACATAATTTGAACGTGACCCCACCTTGATGTCTATACACCCTTGCTCTTTTCAGAGAAGGGGGTATTACTTTTAAGACCAGTCTCTTATCTGGCACTTTCCTGGTATCATCTGTTACACCTATTTGTCCAGGATAGCCCATCCCTTATTAACATCGAAACCTCTTATCACACCCACATTGGCGCAGAACAAATTATTTGATACCTAAGTCCCCGTGTAAATATTGTCAGACATACCACCTTGGATGATTGATTATTTTGGAAGACGTCCGGCTCACACAATATGGCAGTCTTTTCACGGCTAAGCCGCTATTTAAGCGTACGACGGTCACTGCATCGCAATACAATAGCCGGCGCGACAATGGAATCCGGCGACAATGGACTCGGGACACTTACATGAATGATTGTTGCCAGATGCGAAAACAGAGCACGGCATAATAAACCGAGAGATTAAAGGCTTGCCGCATGAAAGATAATAAAACAGGAAAACCACGGAAAGCGACAGCACGATTTGTGACAGGAGAATGCGGGTGAATCTTTTATTAACCAGCCAATCGGAAAACACCGGGTTGTCATGCAAACTAAATCATAGCACGGAATTGAAGTTGGTGGTCAAATTCCCACCCCTTTCGCCCATGGACAGTCGCTGACATGGCGTGAAAGACGTACATCCAAAAAGTCACAATATGGAGGCCTAGTGATTGGTTTAGAGGCGGACTGTCATGTGACAGGGTAACCCATAGGACAGAATAAATACATAGATAATAAAGTAGATAAACCACAAGAAAATTAATTAAGCAGGAAGATAACGAAAATGAAAAATAAAGACTAAGAAAGTTGACTAGCACATGATGATAGTGGCGAGATTATATATAAAATTAACTCTCAATGTAATTGTGTTTACTAACTAACCGAAACTAAAGACGCACTTCAATTTTAAAATAGCTATACGCAACAATCTAGAGTCACGTACGACAATTTGAATTAGAGCGCAAAAGAGTTATAATGTATAGTAAAACATAGGACATACATAAGTTCACCTCTGAACTAAAACAGCGTTTTGTCCTTGAAAAACTTGGCATAAAATAGTACACTTTTAATTTATTCAAGTACCAAAAATCAAATTGAGTATCGATAGCAAACTATTACTGGAAGTGGTGCAATATTTACAAATTCATAGATCACATGATCACGGTAGCTAATGAGAATTATTGATAAAGAAAAGGTTAAACTAAATAGCCAATGAAATCACAGATTACTAAGAGACCGCCAAAACGTAACAGTATAAAAGGACGTGTTTCCCGCGAGTTAGAAGCATCGTTCACAGAGTGCCAGCAAAAATGTAAGTGTGTAAAGACATACGATGCCGGCGGGCGACCCGCCCGTCTAGATAGTGTTAGAAAACTGATGTATAAGTAGGAATCTGAGATCAACTGTTAAAGATGTAGAAACAGGAGATTATGGTGCGTGGCCGACGAGGTATCGTTATACAGATAGAGTCTGCGTGCTTAGAACTAGAAATCCTCTACCTAAAAGTTAGAGCATTCAGTGAGAGATACGTCAGTTTCTAGTTTGGCACTCTGCCGCCAGTTTCTGAGAAAACTAGGAGAGTCCAGTGCATTGAAGTCCTGCGCGTTGCAGATATACATAGTATATTACAGATCGACTGTGTAGAAATAATTTTGCAGATTTTATTCATGCATCATAATTTGCAGAAGCCTTATGAAAGTACAAATTATAAATAGTGTTTAAAGTGATTCGATATGGACATTCACGTAAGTTGGTCAAACACTGTCATTATTTCTTCAAGTGACATTTTATATCTGGTGACTTACCAGAACGGGAGAACGAAATTACAAGCTAATAGAAGTATTTGATGAAGACTAAGTGATTTGAGAAAAGGACCAGAAACACATTAATTGATTCATAGATTGTTTTTTTCCCCTCTAACCAGCGGCACTCGAGCTTTCCAGCTCTTTTGGTCAAATGACATGTCATTGCGAGGCTGGGGGGTCAGTGGACTTTCCTTCCAACCCGGTCAGGAGCTTTGCTCCTTCCCATCCACACGGGATTTATGTGCAGGAGCCGTTCAGATTATTCAGTCAAATTTCCGGTCGTAAACATTCCTTCAAACGCCGACGCCCAGGTTTGAACCATGAAAACCTGGTCGCCAGTACAATGCCGTAGCCATTACACCAGCGCGGCTCCCCTCTGATTCATAGATTACACGACTATTGGTGAGATTTGGTAGCTCTTGCTTTGTTGTGGAGAAAATGTGTAACGCCAAACACACACACACACATACACACAAACACACATACACACACACATACACACACTCAGCGCAGATATAACACTCGACGGATCTCGCTTTGAAGTTTGAAGAAGGCTGGAAAATGTGAATTACGGTTAGCCGGACGGTATTGAAGAAAATAGGAAATAACGAATGGCCGACTTTAAAAGTTTGCATTTACAGAAAATTAAATTTAAAGCTAGAAGAGAACGCCTGGTTGGAATATATTTAAATAATAATAGTTCACTAAAGGAGATAGACTATGAATTATATCCAAAAGGATATTATTCAAATATAAATAGTTTTAAAAATAATTAACATTTTTCATCGTCATCACATCTGCTAAAAGTTAGCTAATAATCTTTAAAAATTTATTATAACTACATGCCTAAACGGATTTAAATATAAATTAAATAGAATGAAAGCCTCATATGGGGAATATGAAAGGATACATAGGAAGGAGGGAAGGATATTAGTGTGTAGTGAAAAGAAGAGAAATCAAGTACACAAAAAGCACAGATCGCCTCAAAATCGCCTCAAACCAGGAGATGAAACGAAAACTTTTTAGAACTTCAAAGTGTGCTTTCTCGTACGGGAGAAATACACAAATATAAGGACAGAGCGGTGCGTTGAAAATCCAAAACACCAAATCCAGAAGCCAGAGTGAGAAACTGGAAGACAGTATCTGCGAGAAAAGTTCTTTTTTCACGCTGCATGCAGGGTAGATTAACTTCAACCAATACAGCCCAACCGTGAGCTTATTAATCCTAAGAGGGAATGTAGGTTTATTAAAGATATATGGATGACTAATGTCACAGTATAATATCTACACCTTCATGACATTGTCCTCTAAGCTCGTATCAAACTGCGAGAGGTCACACTATCGACATACTTGTAAACGCCATTCACAAAGTGTACACGAAGGCGTGCTGACAATCTCCCTTTTTAATAATAACAATGCTACATGTACGAATGCAATAACAACTGCACTAAATTGTCAGCAATAACCATACGGCTGGATCACCAATTCCTACTACCATTGGAATATAAAACAAGGCTGTACAAAAGCCAGCAACCATAAAGAGAGCACGATTAATATGCACTGCGGCTTCTAAAGCAGGCCAACTGACATATTTCTCAGTCAGGCTTCCTGTTCACTCCATTCCATTGCACCCCTTTGCACCATTTTCTTTTAAAGCTGATGTGCGCACCAAAATATATGTTTATTCCACAAAAGTCCATGTGCGCAACAAAAGATATTATGTGACATCTACCCCCTTCCTCAGAAAAGAAAACGGAGTTTTCTTCTCCCTGAGAGCAGTAGATTTCACTGCATACAACAAAATATTAGACAAGTTCAACCAAAAAAAATTTTTTTTTACACTGGTGTACGTAGACGTCGTGCCTACGAACACATATACCTCATGTCCCAAAAATTACAATCCAGACAGAGCATCTGCCACGACATTAAGTCTACCCTTTAATGGGATAATTGTGAACTGGAACTATTGTAGCAATAAGGTCCAACGAATCAACCGTGAGCTTGTCGACTTTGAAGATTTCAAAAACAGTAAAGGTCGACCATCTGTCTGAAGTATAAACTGGGACACTATCAAGTATCGGGACAGTTTTGACACTGCCCATATTATAGCCAGGCATTCCCTTTCTATTGTAGAGTACCTGGTCTTCGCCGGTAACAGTTTCCGACTAACATACATCACAGGATGTAGGATACTCTCGTGGTCTTGCATAACACATGCGCCAATTCTCACAGATGACGCGTCGGTCCGCAGTATAAAGGGTTTGCTCAAATCAGGCAAAAGAAGGATTGGTCGTCTGGAAAATAACTCCTTGATTTTTGATAACGCTTTCTCGCATTCTGCCGACCATACAACCCTGTTAGGCATCCCTTTACTAGTAAGAGAGGTTAAAGCATCAGAAATTGTAGAAAATTGAGAGATGAATTTGCGATAAAAATTGACAAGTCCCATCAGGCTTCTGACCTGCTTCTTAGTCCTAGGTGCTTGTAGTTCCAAAATTTTTGTAACCGTGCCAATCTAGGGTTTTAATAGATTATTACCTACGATAAACCCCAAAAAACTCAACTCCCTAAACCGATACAAATCTTACGAGGACGTGCCGTTAAACCATGCTTACGTAAACAACGTAACAGGGAAGACAACCCCGACATATGTTGTTCCCATGTTTCATGGAACAGGCAGATGTCATCGATGTACGTAATCACATCCGTACGATGACCTAGTAACTTTCTCATCATTCTGACAAAAGTTGCGGGCGCATTAAATAGCCCGAAACACATAAAATTAAACTGAAATAAACCCTTTGGGGTAGAAAATACTGTCAAATGTTTGGCCGACTCGGCAAGAGGAACCTGCCAGTTTCCCCTAGATAAATTCAGTTTACTAAAAAATCTGGCATGGGAAAAATGAGTAAGGAGGTCCTCTTGGTTCGGTATTGGCTCAGCGTCAATCACAGTGACACTATTTAATTTACGGAAGTCACGCAAGGACCCATTTTTCTTTCGTACCACAGCCATGGGGAATGAGTAAGCAGACTCCGATGGAGAAATGATCCCCAACTGTAACATGTCATCTAGTTCTTTTTCAATCTCCGACTTGAAATGTAATGGCTGCGGATACGGCTTCACCCTGATCGGTTGGTCGTCCATCAGGATGATATTGTGGAAGATCAAGTCGGTACGTCCTGGCAAATCAGTGAGAACATCCTTAAACTCTCCAATGACCGATCGAGCCTCAGATTTCTGTGTTATCGTTAGGCCGTCACATATCTGCACATTCTACCAAGACTCAGAAGGAGCAAGGGGAACGAGAGACAGCTGGAGATTAATATCATCTCCTATGTCACCCAATTTATTAATGACCACAGAACAGGCCATTTTCGGGGTCTCCCCAGACAACCTAGTGTCCACCCCTTTTAGAGCCTCTGGCCGTTCTATATAAGGTTTTAACATATTAATGAGGAATACCTTCTCCTTGTTCCGAACCTGTATTAAATAATCAAAATCTGTTACCCTCTTAACTCTTTAAGTCCCAATCGACTTTATATATCCTCAGGGGTTAGACGCGCTTGGCCCAATCAACTTTAAGCACCTTAAACTGTCCCTGCCATGTAATGCTCAAGCGGTCTTCCTTTGATGGCAGAAGAAGCCATACCTCTTCACCGGGAACCAAGAACAGTAATTTGGTTCCGCGGTTAGCGTATTGCCTGTACCGCGCCCCCGCCACGCATAAATTATCACTTTCTACGGCACACGCTTTGACAATACGGTCACGCAGGTTTATGGCGTATTTGTAACTGGAAACGGAGGACCCATCAGAACAGCCACCAACCAGTATATCTTTCAGAATGTGCATTGGGCCCTCGGATTCGCCCCGTACAATAGTTCAAATGGAGAGAACCCGTTGCTCGCCTGAGGCGCCTCTCTATAGGCAAATAATACTGCTGGAAGGAATTTATCCCATTCTTGGGGAAATTCAGCAACGACCTTGGCCAACATATCCTTCAATGCGCCATTAAAACGTTCACATACCTCGTTTGACTGGGGATGATAAGGGCTGGTGAACGATTGGGAAATGCCCAACAATTTAGTGATCTCGGCCATTTCCTTGGAAATGAATTGACGTCCCCTATCTGACAATATCACCTCGGGAAACCCAAACCTACTGATCAACATCTGCAACGCATCCGCCACAGCCTGAGAGCTTATAGTCCTCATTGGCACAGCCTCGGGCCATCTTGTGCACAGATCCACCATTGTCAGAATAAAACGAAAGCCTCTCTCTGATGCAACAGAAAGCGGACCAACGATATCGATTGCAACTTTGTGGAAGGGCCGAACCGACAAATCAACAACCTGCAATGGAGCCTTCGGTAATTTGCCTCTATGTGTCACTGGCTGACATACCCTGCAAGACTTGCAGTAAACATTAATGTCTTTGTTGTATGCCGGTCAATAGAATTGTGACAGAACCCTATGGCAAGTTCTTGCAACCCCCATATGTCCAGCGAACGGTGAATCGTGTGCCACCTGCGACACGTTTGATCTAAAGGCGACAGGCACAACCACCTGGCGCTTGAATTCGAATTGGCTAGCAAAGCATCTGGTAAGAACATCATTTTTCGTCTCAAACCAGTAACGTGCCGACTTCGTGTACTTTACATCACCATTATGGGTCAAAGTGAAACATTTCTGCAATGTCCTATCAGCAAGCTGCTGCTGGACAAAGTCCGATGCTGGTACATCGGGACCCGTGGAGGCAATACATGAGACCGCGTAAGATGTCGGTCGTTCTCGCTGTATTGCCAATGAATTGTCGTTTGCTCTGGTCTGCGCCCTTGTGACCACCGCATTGGCCACAACTGACCGTTCGACCTGCCATTTTGTGATGCCGGCCTGAGTACAGTCATGAAAACCAAGCACATTCCCTATAATCAAATCGACCACTGGAGCCTCAAGAACACACGCCTGCACCCGACCAAAAAAAAGGGTGTATCCACTTCTATAATGGCTAGGGGGTAATATTCAACATTTCCCCTAAATGTCACGCATCCGACAGTCTTACCAATAAGGCACAATTCGTCAATACATGATCGGCGCACTCATATCGTAGTGCATCCTGTGTCCCTCAACACAGACACCAACCGGTTCTGAACCATGCCCTGGTGTAACTCTAAGCTTCCGCTCCCATCGAGAGAAGAGAGGCAAGGCAGAGTATGACCACAAATCAGTAGTGGTCTGCCATCAGGCTCAAACAAAGGCCTACATCCCTCGCAATCCTCGTTATTAAAGGTTTTTAGAACGCATGCAGCATTAGCCTTTTCTGAATTGTTTGGACAGACTCTTGCAACATGTCCTCTTCCGTCACACGCGCCACAACGAAGCTGACTACCATCATCTTTTTTAGGACTACCCTTTGGTGAACTGAGTAGTTCTTGCTCCCGTTTGTCATCCCTGTCATTCCTTTTACTCGGACCACTTCTTCTATACCAGCGATGATCGGGATCGCTAGTAGTGTCTATTCGGACATGCCTCCGAGTAGACCTGTCATGTCTATCTCCCGTGTATCTAAACGGAGATCTATCCTGACGGTAGAACGATTGATTTTTCGGGGATCAATATCCCTTAAAGCTATCATAGTTCTCATGAGATCCATGCCCACTAGGATATTGCCGATCAAACCTTCTCTTGGCAAACCTGTCCGCACTCTTGAACCGATGTTGCCGGAAAGCTTTCCAACTAACCTTGCCACCACACATGTAGCAAAAGGCTCAGGAACAAATGACTTGTGAATTGTCTTACCAGGGTGAGCAGTAACGTACTGCCGCCCCAACTCTGACATAGCAGTAATGTCTCTAGGTTTGCGTTCCTGAAAAAATACAACCATGTCAGAACAACATGAGGACAACACCTTGTCCCGCAACATGAGATCAAACAGTCCATCAAAATCCCTGTTTATTCCCTCTAGCTCTGTCCATCTATTAAGGAGAAGTTTAATTTTGGTGACAAAAGAGCCGAAATCTTGGTCGGCACTAGGCATCGCATCTGTGAAACGAGAGCGATACCCTTCGGCTGTCAGCTTAAATTCTCTCAGCAATGTTGCCTTTACGGTATCATAATTAGTTCTGTCAGCCACAGGCAAACTATATACGGTGTTTAAAGCAGAGCCGGAAAGCAATGCAGATAACAGTGAAGGCCATTCCTCCTTCCTTGCCCTACAGACAAGAGCAGCTTATTCAAATCTCTCCAAAAAGAAGTCCATGCTATCTACTTCCTCCCGAAAACTTGGTAATCGTAGCCTATAAGGGCGAGCTGGCTCCCTAGAAGTCGAACTAGGATTGCCAGAATCAAGCTCCAACTTTTTTATAGCAATTTCCTTGTCCGTCTCAATCTTCATTTTTCTAACTCCATCCATCTTAGATCTGCCTCATTTTTTTATTTTCTGTATCTGCTTGAATCTGTCTCAGTTCCCTATCTGCTTCAATCTGTTTCAGTACCTTATCTGCTTCAATCTGTTTCAGTGCCTTATCTGCTTCAATCTGTTTCAGTTCTTTATTTGCTTCAATCTGTTTCAGTTCTTTATATGCTTCAATCTTCAATTTTTGTAATTGACGCTCTTCATAGCGTTCTCGTCTGTCATCTTCTTGTTTTTTCTGTAACTCATACTCTTTGTGTTTGGCCTTTGCCCACTCAAGCAGAGAATCCCCCGATTTTCCTGTCTTCTCTCCAATTTCAATAAAATCCTTAAGGCTAGACATAGTTATAATCTATGTGCAATACAAATGCGGTGGCAAGCTACGAAATAAGTAAAAGTATGAAGGTTCCCAATTCCTCAAATTGTACCCATATACCTACAAAATTAATAATAAATATATTGTTGCACACGACCAATGTATATTTGCAGACGATGGGTAGGATGTACCTGCAGTTATGAATACACCTGATTAAAAAAAACAAGCAGGTGAAAATACAGTATGACAAGTCAGTTTCAAATAAGGGATCTGGTGAAACGAATCCTTGCTTGTCTATACCCAATCAATGTCACGATACAATGACACAAACTCAAGCTCAAAAAGTGGTAGCTTTTGACAAGGACATCCGCATAATTGCTAAAAAATGATGTCCGTTCACCTGCTCTAATCACACTAATGCAATCGTGATTTTAGAAATACATATCATGTACCAAATGAAATCAAAAATCCATATACTGTGAACAGTACATATAATGATGAGACACAAACTCACTTGACAAACAAACACCAACAGTACGATAATAAAGTGATGACAGATATATGAGATAGAAACACATAAGTATATACACACCGTACTGTTAACAAACGAGAACAAGGAGATTGCCAATATAACTTATGTACAAGATAGCAAGAAGAAAACAGGAGAATACGACAACAAAACATGACGAAAAAGAATACTTGCAAAAATATGACACTATGCATACAAACAAGACAATCACCGCTAAGACACTGAAAATGAGCACGGTCAGTTATGCTGGACAGTCAACAGGGTCAACTCTCTGTGCTTGTACCCCACTGCAACACCGAAAGTGTTACTGCCTAAAGAAATCAGTTCAACATAATCCCTTTCCCATAAGAAAAACAGAAAATATTAAACACGCCACCAATTCCACCCTCAAACCAATGTATTACAATAATAAGACAATACAGACGGCACGAAAACCAGTAGTGGACGGTGAAACGACGAGGTCTATAGCAAGGCAATATCAAAAGGCAGAAAGAAGTCACACAAATAATTGAAATATGTAAAACAAATGAAATTGCAAATGAAAGTATCAGAGACAATGAAAAGAACAGATAATAAAATAGTAACAGAAAAGCATCATTGCAACTACCAGCATATGGAGAAACGAGCTAAACGAAAAAAATTCAAATGGATAAGCAGAGTAGACCAGTAATTAAAAACATGACCATAAGGGAAACACATAAAATAAAATGACATCAAAAAAGAAAGTAGAACAGCAAGAGAAAAGAAAACAAGAAATATTACTAAATTTATGACTGTCTTTCTGTAAACTGAATCCTCAAAGTCCCAATACCAGCTCCTCAATCGAATGATGATAATGAATCACGAGACAAAAGCACGAATAGTACCGACAAATGTTAGTGCCACAATCAGTTACGCTTAGTGTACATCTGCAATGTCCGGTTGCGGCATAGTGTTCTGAAGAAATTTAAAGAAAAGATGTACAGTCGGCGTCAGTCATTCTCATATCTGAAGCCGTGAAGCCACCATTGGGTGTGGTAATAAGAAAATTCATCAATGTTCAGTATTATTCCGTTCCGTTCTCAAAAATCCACACCAATGTAACTGGCCTTCTTATGTCTGTGTTCAAGAAAGGCTATACCAGCATAATAAATGATAACTGGTAAACTCAGCTACGTCCAGAAATTATCATTCGTTATCGAACTATGGCTGCAGTAAGAAACGACATAAAGTCCATCAGCAAGACATCACGTCTTTTATCAGTTGCGTAACTTAGACCACTGCATCAGAAAATGTGTCATGGTCGTATCGGCCATTCACGTACAATTAATCAGCACGACTACAATGTTCTGTCTCATTCAACGCTATATATCAGCATCAGCATTCACGGATAATGCTGCTCAGCAAATCACGTATAGTTCCTCATCACGAACAGTTTCTCAGCACGACAACGATAGTCGGTAGTATTCCCAAACGAGTTAAATTTTCATGCGGACAAAAAGTCACTGCAGCAGAGTCGCGCAGAAAGCATGCACAGGCAAGACAACGTATTCACGGTCGAGGCGAGCTGTAAGATGTGTACTGGCAGGTAAACACGTGTAGTATCCACATAATTTGTTGTACCACAAATCCCAATGTAGGCGATGTATTCGTGCACTCAGCAGGTCGGCCACCACTGGACCACCGACAATCCAAAAAATCAGCAGGCAACTGCAACGACCGACAACTTTAAAACATCTTCGCCTACGCCTGGAAGGAACTAAAACCTCCTATTTTCCACCACAATTACGACAGACCCACAATCAGCTCTCCAAATCACTGACAATGGAACTAATCGTCGTCGCCCCAGCCAGACAGGAACTCATTAAACCTTAGCTTCATAGTCTTCACACTGCGCAATGAGTCAATGCACGAACTTGTGGCTTGTTTTCGCCGACAACAAACCGATTGCAAAATGTCTTCATCAGAAAAACCAATTGCACAAATAATGGGATGCAACCCAATCGCCAACAAAAGCCTCGACAACTGTAAACTTGCTATGAGAGAGCCCGTAATAAGATCAATACTATCAATATCCAGATACCACCACTCACAAGAAGAGCTTGGCTTACTCAGCTGCTCATCTTTGGAACAATCTTCCACATGACCTGAAAAACATGCACAGTCCCTACTCATATAATCGTAGACTGTTCAAATACATTATGAGTGCGGATTATATGCCGCCCTAAGGGATTATGTTTCGAATTATTATTATCTAATACACTGTATGGAGGGTCTGATGATCTAGTTTTTTATTTTAATATACCTTACTTCTTAATTGTAATCAGATACTGTAATGTATGCTTTTATACTACTTATAATGTTGCATCGCCTCTGAACTAATACCTTAAGTATGCTGGAGAATGTCTGGATATGCCAGCAACCAGCAATAAAAGCATGAGTAAGATGCAAGGGATAAATGCAAGACCGGCCTATATGCATGATTCTCATCTTTTAGTCAATACCCTTTACCTCCCTTTGGAGCATAGGTCATAAAAACTGGATCTCGTGTAGTGGAGGCGTCAAAATTCACTCCCTGTGGCACCAAATCTGCTTGGGACTCAAAAAGTTGCTCACCTGTGGGAACAATTTTTTATTTCATGCGCTGATTTACACATTTGAAGTCCCAGCTATTTATAGATTTCCAAATTGTCACGAGTTCTTATTATATGCCACCATTAATCTGATTACGTTTCTAAATATATATGTCTTATTTACTGTATGAATTGTTTTGATTGTGTTTGTTAGTTTTTTTTTTTTTTTTTTTTTTTTTTTTTTTTTTGGAAGTATTAATTTTTGTTAATCTATTTCATAATATTGATAATTCCCCCCCCCCCCCTTAATTTTTGATTATGTCTGGATGTTACAAATGTATGTTATTATTTTACCTCGATAATTTTGTACGCTTAAATAATGCTAAAAATACATGTGCTATTGAAAGGATACGGTATGTAAGATGACAGCAGAGGTGAAGAAGGGCAGAATGTAAGAACAGGCCTGCCACCCAATTCTTAATCCTTTGAAAATATAGTTTGTTCGTTCGTTCGTTATCTATTCATCTATCTATCTATCTATCTATCTATCTATCTATCTATCTATCTATCTATCTATCTTCTGTCTGTCTGTCTGTCTGCTGTCTGTCTGTCTGTCTGTCTGTCTGTCTATCTATCTATCTATCTATCTATCTATCTATCTATCTTTATTTATTTTAAAAACATACTTTAATTATGATGATTATTGCAAATGTTTGATGTTATATTACTTTTATAATGATAAATGCCTTAATAATGCTTAAAGTAAATGTGAGGATGAAAGGATACAGTATACATGATGAGAGAGAGAGGAAGAGCAGAATGTCAGACGGGCCTGCGTGCCCATATCTTAACCCTTTGAAAATAAAGTTCGTTCGTTCGTTCGTTCACTAACAAAGTGGAACGCTAAAATACACCTGTATAGAGGACCACAGCCCCCAAAAATATGTCACAGTATAATATCTACACCTTCATGACATTGTCCTCTAAGCTCGTATCAAACTGCGAGAGGTCACACTATCGACATACTTGTAAACGCCATTCACAAAGTGTACACGAAGGCGTGCTGACAATCTCCCTTTTTAATAATAACAATGCTACATGTACGAATGCAATAACAACAGCACTAAATTTTCAGCAATAACCATATGGCTGGACCACCAATTCCTACTACCATTGGAATATAAAACAAGGCTGTACATATGCCAGCAACCATAAAGAGAGCACGATTAATATGCAATGCGGCTTCTAAAGCCGGCCAACTGACATCTTTCTCTGTCAGGCTTGCTGTTCACTCCATTCCATTGCACCCCTTTGCACCATTTTCTTTTAAAGCTGATGTGCGCACAAAAATATATGTTTATTCCACCAAAGTCCATGTGCGCAACAAAAAGATATTATGTGACAACTAATATCATTATATTTCAGATGTTATTTACGATTTGATTGTATCAGACATGATATAAATGGAATGACGCTAACCAGAGATAACCTCCACCGGCATTGTCCGAAACTATAACCATTAATAGGTTAGCCAAATATATCATGGCTTGTTCTTGCCTGGAAGCTTACGACATAATAGCAAGTACATAAGTGACTTGGCATCCATAAGTGGAAGGCAAAGGTTATATCGTACCCATGTATCATAATATGTGATTTATTCATGTATTTTGTTAATTCTGCACAGTAGACATTATCTTATCATGCTATCTCTGTAACATACTAACATGATTCATTCATTTATATACAAACACTAAAGACATGGTCGCCTCATGAACAGCAGTTGGTGGTGAGATTGTTAGAACACCATGGCCACCTACTAGATATCAAGATATATATAAAAACTGTACTGTTACAGACTGTTCTAATTGCAGTGGAAGATTCATCCAAGATTTTTTCTATTATTTATTTTAATTTGTAACTATAAATAATCATACATTTTACCATTATCCACCACCCATTTCTCATTACAAGAATACATAGATGTACATAATAAATTATAAAGTTGTACTCATTTGACTTTGTAAATTTTTAACTGTTAAATTTTGAGTTACTTTTTCTAATTTAATTATATTATCACATAGGGTTACTATAGCGAAAGTGGCAACTTATACTTCTGAAGCCTAAATCTATTGTCCAGCTCAGAGTATTCACAGCCGTAGCTCAATTGTGATACCAGTGTACTTCTCGGGCACTGGAACTTCATACTTTCTGGAGAGAGATTCTACTTCTTCTCTACCAATATCATCACACTAGGAAAACCTTTTGCTACAGCTCTTTTATACGAATTTGACAAGCTATCAAACTAATCAAAAAAATATTTTAATAATCGCTCCAAAATAAGCTGACCACTTTCCAGAACGGTATATTACGATAAATGAAATCCTTCTTGACAACGATATAGAACCATTAGAAGATGCAGAAGCCAGTGAATATTTAACTACTGAAGACATTGCGGATCTAAACGACTATTATGAACTTTATTTATTTTCAAGTGAAAAGCCAGAACTAAAGCCTGAACCAACCTTCGAGGAAGTTTTAGCCAGTATCCTAGAAGAATATTTTGATGAAAGTAAAAATAAGACAGAGAATCCTAACTTCATTATTTGGATTCCAAACAGCGTACTGAATGGAACAGATTGTACAATTTTGCCTACAATTTTGTAGGAAAATTCTTTGAAGAATTTATGTCAATTCATTCAGAGTTACTCCCGGTTGACTACTCGATGTCGCATTGAAACCTATGTGTAAATAAATTGACAGTTAATGCATTCGTTGAAGAATTTATGTCAATTCATTCAGAGTTACTCCCGGTTGACTACTCGATGTCGCATTGAAACCTATGTGTAAATAAATTGACAGTTAATGCATTCGTTCTTGAACTCTTTTACTTTCGAGTTATGGAGTTTGAGTTGGAATATTTGACATTTTATTATTACGCATAAGTCAAAAGGAAGCTATTTGAATTACCACTAATCACGCCAATCTAGCGACCATAACATCTCTGAAAGACCAAGATAATTCCAACAAAAGAATCTGGATTATCTTTCAAGGAATTATAACAACTGGTTATTAACCAGCATTTACCTTGAGCAGTATAGTGAGAATATTGAACCGCTGTCACACTGTAACACACCTTTAGATGGCACCGCTTTTGATGATTGATCTATCTATTTCGGTACCATGGACTGACACATACCATTATTAAATGATGCCTTTGGTACCAGGATATGACGGAACTGTAACATGCCTTTTTAAATGGTTACCGTTATCAGGATTTAGTAACCCTGAATAACGAACTTAACTAACTGTTACAGTCACGTCACAGGCATGATTTGGGAACATATGGGTGACTCAGTAATATAATGTACCGATAGGCTCATCAGTGGTCAGTACGAAAGTTCCAAGGGTGTGGCACAGAAGCCTTTTTCCGAAAGCCTAGCCTGCTATTAATTCAGTGTGGATAAGTAATTCATATCAGTCGTGTGTTGTGTTGTTAAAGGAGTTTGCGAAAGGGAAAAGGAGTGTGTCCAACAGAAGTCTGAGTCTACACCTTATGTGTTTGGCGTCTACCCAGAAAGAAACTAGCAAAGTGTACGTCTGGATAGCAGAATTTGCAATTTAGGACATCCTTCACTTCCTCAGTTAAGAAGAAAGATTTCTCGGCCACGGTTTACACTGCGATTGCGCAGCATTTTATTCACCTGTTTTTCAAGTGTTCACACTTTGATTACATATTCAAATATCAAGTTCAATTCACTCGAAAGCTTACTGCATGAGCCAAGCCAAAGCTTGGATATAACACACACAACATATCATTCACCTACCTGGGACAGTCAACGCCATACATGTGTATCATCATACACGGAAAAAGCATTAAACGACACATGGGCAGTGTAGATTAGACATAAGTTTGATTACAAGTATCATATCACATCATCATTTTGCTCCACACAAGTTTATTCTCCTATTTAACTAATTACATTATTTATATCTCATCTGTGTGTCTTGTGTGAATTGTCTTCACCATCATCACCTTGTAATTACTACTAACACTATATGTGTAAATTTTTAATTAATAAACCCAATAACTGTTTGATCATTATCTAGTTCGTTAATGTATCACTTGTGCTATCGGTGTTAACTATTTACATATAGGGAAATTCTACATTTAGATGAAATTGGAGCCTTTTTCTTTCTTTACGGGATCTGAGGACAGAAACTAAGGTCGTTGGGAAAAAGAACACTCTCAATAATTTAAAATAAAACACGATCTAGTGGAGAGAATTAACATTCTTTTCTTCTTGTTCTGATCTCGAATAGGTCTCTTTCTTTATTACTTACTTACTTACTTACTCGTTCCCCTTCTACCGTGAGATGTATAGGTTTGGAAGAGAGAGCGCCAGACTATCCTATCGGCTGTCTTCCTCCTGGCCTGGTTCCATTCTAGTCCTCGGTCCTCCAAAGATTGTCTAATGTTGTCCTCCCAGCGGACTCTGGGTCGTCCTCGTGGTCTGGATCCTTGGCTCTTTGTTTCCCATGCTTGTCGTGGTATCCGATCTTCTCCCATTCTGCAGACATGGCCAAACCATCTTAATTGGGACTGTTCTACTTGGGTCTGCAGGGGGTAGGATTTTAGGCCTTGACGTATCGTCTGGTTGCGTACCATGTCTCTTCTTGTTACTTCAACCACATTCCTCAGATACCTCATTTCTGAGATTTGGATCTGGCGTTTATGGGTTGTAGTCATTGCTCATGAATCGCATCCATATGTCAAGACTGGGACATAGGTGGAGCGGTATACAGCCATCTTCGTTTTCTTACCAACCTCTCTCTTGCTGAGGAATCCTCGATTTATGGCCTGAAAAAGTCTTCCAGCTGCTGCTTTTCGAGTGGCCAACTCTACTTTGATGCCTCCCTTTCGGTCTATAATAGCTCCGAGGTATTTAAAGTGGTCGACCTGCTCCAGGACCTGTTCTCCCAGCTTAATCTGATGTCTTCTTTCTTCTCGTGATATCACCATGGATTTTGTTTTAGAGCTGCTTATGACCATCCCTCTCTTCTCCAGCTCTTCCTTCGAGACTTGCAGGTTGGATTGGAGATGTGCCTCTGATTTAGCAATCAGGGCAACATCATCAACAAATGCCAGCTCCGAAATATAGACCTGTCTCATCTTCCAGTACCCCACTGAATACTTTCTTGTTCTCTCCTTACATGCCTTAATGACATCGTCCATAAGGAGTATGAAGAGGTAAGGTGATATGATATCACCTTGTTTTACACCAGTGGTGGTCCTGAACTCTTCTGACTTATGGTGTGCTGTCCTCACATAATTTCTGCAAGACTTGTAGAAGCTCTGTATAGCATGAATCAGAGGTGCTGGAATATTCTTCCTTGCCAACCAGTCCCAAAGTTTGCTCCAGGGGACCCTGTCAAACGCCTTTTCTAGATCTATGAAACAAAGATGCATCTCACTCTTATACTCAAGGGCCTTTTCACTCAGCTGTCGGAGTGTAAAGATTAGGTCTTGAGTACTTCGGTTTGCTCGGAATCCGCACTGGACCTCATCCAATTGTGGCTCAGCGAGGCGTCGGAGTTTCTGCTCTAGGATTCTAGAGTAGATTTTACAAGGACACTGAGAAGGGATATGCCTCTATGGTTTCCACACTGTCGATTGTCACCCTTTTTGAAAATTAGTGTTATGATGGCAATCTCCCAATCCTTTGGTATGGTCTTGTTGTACCACACTGCCTGTAAAACCCTTAAGAGTAATAGGTCGCCTGATGCTCCCATGAACTTAACCATTTCTGGTGTTATACCATCATGCCCTGCTGCTTTGCCCATCTTGATTTTCTCCAGTGCTGCCTTCAGTTCTTCCATCTTTATGTCATCTTCACCATCATTGGTTTTCTCTTCTGTGCTAGTGTTTATCATTTCTGAGGCTTCACCATGCTCACCATCCAGGAGTTCTGAGAAATATTCTTTCCATCTTTCCATGACTTCCTTCAGGGCAGTAAGCAATTTGCCTTGCTTGTCCTTTATAAATTTGAGAGGGCATTGTTTTTCCTTCCTCATGTTCTTTAGGGTCTTATAGAACAATTTCTGGTTTTCTTGTGCATCTTTTTCTAGCTTTTCTCCAAATTCTTCCCAGGACTTCTGTTTTGCTGCTAGCACCTTGTTCTTTGCTTCTGTTCTGAGTGTCACATATTCTCTATATTTTTCCATTTGTCCTATTGTGTTTCTAGCTCCTAAGTATTGTTTCCATGCCATTTTCTTCTCTCTTATTTTCTCTTTGACTTCCTCTGTCCACCAAGGTGTCCTCTTTCTCTTGTTCCCAAGTCGGACTTCACCGCATGCTTCTGCAGCAGCTGTCTTTATGATATCCTTGAATTTAATCCAGAGGGTTTCCAAGTCATCAGGTCGTTCTTCTGTGTTGCTCACCGCTGCAGCAATAAGCCCCTGATAACTGGTCTTAATTTCTGGCTCTCTCAGCATGTAGGTCATAATGCTCATTTCTCCTGCTCGTTTACTTGGTTTCTTGCTTAATGTTGGGCAGTTCCTAGGCTGAGCAACTCTTTCAGTTGTTCTTTTGATTGTTAGCAGGTAGTGATCACTTCCAATCTCTGGCCCCCTCCAGACTCTAGCATCTCGGACATATTTGAATGAGCTTCTCCGAACAATGGCATGGTCGATCACTGACTTCTCATTCTTTGTTGGTTCACATCTAGTGTATGCATGTATGCGCTTATGGGGGAACTTTGTGTTGGTAATGATCAGATTCTGCTCACTGCAGAATCTAAGGAGTCGCTTTCCATTGTCATTGAGAGTATCTTCTCCATATCTTCCGATAACTCCACCCCATCTAGCATGATCATTTCCAACTCTGGCATTAAAATCTCCGAGCATGATAACTTCATCTAGGAAGTCATCCACTGTCCTTTGAAGCAGCTCGAAGAATTCCTCCTTGACATCTGCTCTCTCATCCTCATTTGGCCCATACACTATGACCAGGTTGACTATGGTTTCTCCTTCTTTTAGTTTAACAACCATAATGCGCTCCGAGACAAAGTTCCATCCCTTGATACTATCTTTTTGATTTTGGGCCACAATGCATCCCACGCCCCCTTTAGCTCTTTCAGATATGGGTACACCACCGTAGAGCAGCGTGTTGCCATCGAGATCCATGACTCCTTGTCCTTTTTTCTTTGTTTCCGTTATAAAAAGGATTTCTAGTTTTGCTTTCCTCATCTCTTCCACCAGCTCCTCTTCCTTCCCATTTATACTTCTTGTGTTCCAAGTTCCATAAGCCGTAGTCCGTTCCAGTTCGTCGCCTTTAGAATCAGTCCAGTTTTCTCTCTTGTATTGCTCGTAATCGTGATTTAAAGCAAACAGGTGATTGGCCTGTTGTGCCTTTGCATGGTGGATGAGCTGCCTCCTTACGGCCTCCATGCAGGACGCCCTTCTCCTTTTTCATCGGGGCTTGGGACCGGCATAGGCGGAGTTCTCTTTCTTTATTAACGAGCAAATTTCTGGAGACCTTCATCATAAAATTTCATAGTCCATCCCCAGCGACAACTACTGCTGCAGCTACACCAAGGTCAACTTACGATAATAATAGTATCAAAGGTAATGGTATATTCGATTATATACAAAAAGTTGTATTGTTTCCATCGCTAACATGTTGCTCTTATTCACAAATACAAAACTTTATTTACAGAAACGCTCAAAACTTTGGTCTTACAATTTCATAGCACATACATGTTAATTTAAGGTTTTTTTTTAACCTTCTTACGAAAGGCTGCCAAACGGAAATGCTAAAATTTGGATATTTGATGCGAATTTGGATATGCACGTGCTATATTGTACAACTTAATTTGTGATGCCCGGACTAAATTCAGCCATATTCGAGTTGAGTAATGTAGTTGGCAATTATACGCAAAACTGATTTTGTATTGTTTCATAAAAACAGACGAAATAATGCAATTTCGCAAAACAGCTCTTTCGATTTTTTTGTTCCTAATTAAAAGTAGCTTACATTTAATCAATCACTATTGCACGAATTATTACGAACGACCACTGTGCACTGTTCTCAATTTTCAGGTCCCAGGAGCGTGTGGGAAGATATTAAGAAAGAAAATGAGGACCGTCTGATCGCCATCTTAGAGAGGCCAGTCTCCCAGAATGACAATGAATCATATGAATACAAGCTGAAACAGTTCTTCCTGTCTTGCAACACAGTGGAGCTTAGAGAAAGGAACAGAGGTACGTCCGATTGTTAGATGGACAAATGTTCTAATTTCCTAGGAACAGTAGTGACTTGAAAAAACGGGTAAATGTATTTGACTGATCTGGACATAGACTGATAACGGTAAGTCCAAAAACGTAAAGAAGTAGACAGGGTGGGAGTGGCTAAGAGGTATGGCGTCCGCCTCCAATTCTTGAAGTACCCAGTAGAGGGAATATAATTTATGAACATTTTATTTTCACAACAGTGGTTCTATTGATGTCATACTCCTCCCTGGTTTCATGGATAGTGAGATCGGATGCCTAACCTTCTCGGATGAGAAAAAAAAAAATAGGAGGTCATGTGTGCAAGTTGCGCACGTTAAATATCCCTCGGCAGTTGGAAATCGTAAAAAGTAGGTCATAAGGCCGCTGCATTAGCAAATATTAAATAAATTAGGAACCTACCCACCAAATATATTTATAAAATGTCTGATTCCTATGTATAAAATTTGGGATTCTCGCCGGTGCTACGGATTTCGTGCACTGTGCTGAGATCCTCCTTGTGTGTTCTAAGGGAGGAGATCAGAGCACTGATGGAGTTATCCGTGTGCAATGAATATGGTCCTTAAAAACCAAACTAAATCAAACCAAAGAAGTAGGTTAGAAAATCTTTTGGTGGTGGACAGCTAGAAAATCTTATGGTGGTGGCCAACTAGAAGATTTTATGATGGTGGCCAGCTAGATGATCTTATGGTGGTGGCCAGCTAGATGATCTTATGGTGGTGGTCAGCTAGAAGATCTTATGGTGGTGGCCAGCTAGATGATCTTATGGTGGTGGCCAGCTAGATGATCTTATGGTGGGGGCCAGCTAGAAGATCTTATGGTGGTGGCCAGCTAGATGATCTTATGGTGGTGGCCAGCTAGATGATCTTATGGTGGTGGCCAGCTAGATGATCTTATGGTGGTGGCCAGCTAGAAGATCTTATGGTGGCGGCCAGCTAGATAATCTTATGATGGTGGCCAACTAGACGATCTTGTGGTGGTGGCTAGCTAGAAGAACTTATGGTGGTGGCCAGCTAGAAGATTTTATGATGGTGGCCAGCTAGAAGATTTTATGATGGTGGCCAGCTAGAAGATTTTATGGTGGTGGCCAGCTAGAAGATTTTATGATGGTGGCCAACTAGACGATCTTGTGGTGGTGGCTAGCTAGAAGATCTTATGGTGGTGGCCAGTTAGAAGATTTTATGATGGTGGCCAGCTAGAAGATTTTATGGTGGTGGCCAGCTAGAAGATTTTATGATGGTGGCCAACTAGACGATCTTGTGGTGGTGGCTAGCTAGAAGATCTTATGGTGGTGGCCAGTTAGAAGATTTTATGATGCTGGCCAGTTAGAAGATTTTATGGTGGTGGCCAGCTAGAAGATTTTATGATGGTGGCCAACTAGACGATCTTGTGGTGGTGGCTAGCTAGAAGATCTTATGGTGGTGGCCAGCTAGAAGATTTTATGGTGGTGGCCAGCTAGACGATTTTATGATGGTGGCCAGCTAGAAGATTTTATGATGGTGGCCAACTAGACGATCTTGTGGTGGTGACTAGCTAGAAGATCTTATGGTGGTGGCCAGCTAGAAGATTTTGTGATGGTGGCCAGCTAGAAGATTTTGTGATGGTGGCCAGCTAGAAGATTTTGTGATGGTGTACAGCTAGAAGATCTTATGGTGGTGGCCAGCTAGAAGATTTTGTGATGGTGGCCAGCTAGAAGATTTTGTGATGGTGGCCAGCTAGAAGATTTTGTGATGGTGTACAGCTAGAAGATTTTATGGTTTTGGCCAGCTAGATGATCTTATGATGGTGGCTAGCTAGATGATCTTATGGTGGTGGCCAGCTAGATGATCTTATGGTGGTGGCCAGCTAGATGATCTTATGGTGGTGGCCAGCTAGATGATCTTATGATGGTGGCCAGCTAGATGATCTTATGATGGTGGCCAGCTAGATGATCGTATGGTGGTGGCCAGCTAGATGATTTTATGGTGGTGGCCAGCTAGATGATCTTATGGTGGTGGCCAGCTAGATGATCTTATGGTGGTGGTCAGCTGAAAGATCTTATGGTGGTGGCCAGCTAGAAAATCTTACGGGGGTAGTCAGCTAGAACATCTTATAGTGTTGGCCAGCCAAATAGAAGATCTTATGGTGTTGGCTAGCTAAAAGATCTTATGGTAGTGGCAAGCTAGATGATCTTATGGTAGTGGCCAGCTAGACGATTTTATGGTGGTGGCCAGCTAGAACATATTATCTTATGGTGCTTGCCACGGAGTATCTAAATTCAGAAGTCACTGTTGTATAGACCTGTGCAACCTAGATATCTCTAATGTAGGTGGTTATGTTCAGGGAATGTTAAAAAATACATACTATTTCCAGGCATGCATATCGTATATACACAACGGGCTGATCACCCGTTTGCCAGTCACTTCGATTACGGAAACAACAGCAAATGGGTTGATTTGCCGTTGCCCTAAAGACGCCACTAGGCGTGATGGGAAACAATGGCAAAGAAAACCTATCTGCTGTTGCCCTAAGACGCCACTAGGCGTAATGGCCACTAACTGCTTTGACGGTCGGTGGCTAAGGACGAAAGAAGAAGAAGAAGATATCGTATATATATATATATATATATATATATATATATATATATATATATATATATATATATATATATATATATATATATATATATATATATCAGAAAAACTATTTACACTGTGCATTTAATACATGATAAATCTATACTCTTTGGCTCAATATCTAAGAATACGACCACAGCATACAATAACTGACATAAGTAAACATAACACCTGAAACAGGTAGGTTCCCTTTAATTATAATCAATGCACACACAGAAGCCATACACGGCTAGCAATATGTATGAAATACAATGCAACAGAAATGCCAATATAACTTGCAATAACAAACAACTCAATCTATCAGAATCAAAGTCGCTGGAATGTCATACCGAGTACCCAACCACACTGACTTTCACTCACCGGCTAAGTCCTGTAGAATGGTAAAGCCATAGTTAAATACAAATGACTAATCAACGATGATCTAAGGAAAACCCCTAGGAACTACACCACCATTCCATCAGTATGCAAAATAATCCTGACCACATGATCAAATAGCAAGCACAATCAATGAACAACCATGGCATCCAAATAATCCCAGCAAACTGCTGACAGGGAACTCACAACGTCCTACCCGGACGATAGCCAGAACTCCGCTAACTTTTGCTCCAAAATTTGAGTTTACTTCCCTTCCAGGTCACCTGACCAAAACGGGTTTTTTATTCTATCAGTGTTGTCACTCCCAGCGGGACCAACTTAATATTTCGGCAAATATATCTACTGTGACTATATATATATATATATATATATATATATATATATATATATACAGTATATATATATATATATATATATATATATATATATATATATATATATATATATATATATATATATATATATATATATATATATACTGAAGCACATTAAAAACGCACCACCTGTATAATCCAGAAACAGAGTGTGAAATGTAAATATAAGTGTGTACAAGTTTACATATTTGGAATCTTTATTCATTTTCCTATGAATCCATGCTGGTCATTAATTTGTACATTTGATTGTTATGAAATTCATTGCATTCTGTGCAGGCAAGGGAGAAAACCAAAAATACAAAAAAATGCACGTGCGTTATCCTGCTGGAGAAGCTGCAAGTCTGGATAAATTGTGAACGCAGGAGCAACCAGTGCATCCAGAACCTCATCTCGATATGTCACAGCATTAACATTTCCACGGAAGACGTGAAGAGGCAAGCGATGGTGAAAACTGAATCCTCCCCAAATGTGAATACTGCCACCTCGATATCGGTTGACACAGCAATCTGCAAAGCGCTCTTCACACCGTCGCTAAATCCGCATACGTCCATCTGCAAAGGATATGTTGAATCTGTTCTCGTCTGTGAATAGGACAGCATTCAACTGCAGTCTAGTCCATCTGATATGTTGCTCTGCCCATTGCAGGCGCTGCTAACAATGTCTGTGAGTCAAGTTTGGCCCAACATAAGGTCGTCTTGCAGTAAGGCCTGTATCTCTGAGTCGTCGTATGACTGTCATTCGAGAGACTTGCCCATGTCTACCCACTATTGCTCTTGCTGTTTGACTTGCCGGGAGAGTCAATTCCTTAGGTGACTCAGCACAATATGACGATCTTGCGCAGGGGTAGTAACTCGTGGTTGGCCACTCCGAAGTCTATCCCGGCACTGCCAGTGGTTCCGTAACGTTCATTGAGACGTACAATAGTGCTGTGGTGGCAATTCATCCTTCTGGCAATGGCCCGCGAGCTCATTCCGGTCTCCAACATACCAATGGCTTGTTGGCGGTCGTTTTCAGATAGTCGTGGCATTTCAAGCACATGTACTGGGTGTTTTGTCTCAACGGCCTTTTTGTACCGAGTATACTGCCACAACGCGTACACATTTTCAGGGTCATAGCTGTTGAGAATCGTGTTGCACGTGTAACTTTCATCGTTTTCATGTAGTCTGTACACACACCCATGGGTTGAATCTTGCACTTTCCATTCCAGCAGCCATTCGCTCTCTACCGCATGGCAAACACGGGGAAAATCCATTCCCACACTTTTTTTTGCCAGCTTCTCGGCATCAGTATATATAATAGTGGTGCGTTTTTAATGTGCTTCAGTATATATATATATATATATATATATATATATATATATATATATATATATATATATATATATATATATATATATATATATATATATATATATATATATATATATATATATATATATATATATATATATATATATATATATATATATATATATATATATATATATATATATATATAGTTCCCCTAAAGATCATTAATTTAATAAAGAAAACATATGAAGACATGACATGCAGAGTTTTTTATGAAGGACAGCTTACAGGACCGTTTGAGATAAGAACAGGAGTGCGACAGGGATGCCTCTTGTCTCCATTTCTTTTCTTACTAGCATAAGACTGTGTTATGAGAACATCGACAACACAGAACAGAAATGGAATCCAGTGGACTCTGACTAAGCAGTTGGATGATCTGCATTTTGCTGATGACTTGGCTCTTCTGTCCCATAACCGTAATCAGAAGCAGGACAAATTGAAAACACTCGATGAGAGGTCACTGCAATTAGGTCTGAAAATACAAAGGGAAAAGATAAAAATAATGAGAATAAATGCAGGTAATGATAACAGGGTTGAACTTGAAGAAACACCAATACAAGATGTAGAATCATACACATATCTAGGCAGCAATATAGACAAAGTTGGAGGGACAGACAGTGATATCAAAATAAGAATTCAAAAAGCAAGAGAAGCTTTCAATGCATTGGGAAATATATGGAGATCAAGAGAAATCTGATCCAACACGAAAAAAGGAATCTTCAACTCAAATGTAAAGTAAGTCCTATCGTATGGCTCTGAGACATGGAGAACAACAAAGACAACAACCAGAAAGCTACAGACTTTCATAAATGGGTGCTTGCGTAGAATAGAGGGATTAAAATGGCATGACAAGGTTACTTACGTGGAACTGAGGACAAGAACTAGACACGTGCCAATGGAACAAGTGATGAGAAGAAGACGATGGCGATGGATAGGACACACACTGAGGAAACCTGTTGATAGCATTACAATACAGTCCTTATTCTGGAACCCCCAGGGTAAGAGATGCAGAGGTAGACCAAGAAGCACATGGAGAAGAGAGCTGGAAACAGAGGTGAAAATGATGAGGGGAACGTGGAAAGAACTTGAGATGATGGAACGTGACAGGAGGACTTGGCATATGTTCGTTGAAGGCCTAAGCTCCTTTGGGTGTGGAGGGTTATGAATATATATATATATATATATATATATATATATATATATATATATATATATATATATATATATATATATATATATATATATAGTTTGGCCAGTTTCTACCGTTCAATTAAAGCAGATAACTATATCCTCTGGTAAGCTGCTTCAGTTCAAGTAAATTAACACGAAAAGCCTTATAGAAATTTAAAAAAGAAATGTTTCAATTTGCAGGAACACCCTTCTTGACAAAAGTTGTTTCAGCCCTCGGAGGTTGGAAGGTCCTCGGTACCTGGGACCGGAACTGGGATTTTAACACTTCGTTAAAGAAAGTCCATGCCGACTTTGCTGTGGATGCATTGTATCAAGTCTTGGTAGGCGACCATTAAACTGAAACTATGTTATGTATATAATTATCATTGGAACAAGATTGATACATTAATATTATGTGCTCATTAGCAATAACATTAAGGAAACATGTTGAAACCATACCTGAGAAGTTCTTCTTTGGAGACCACCGGGATAATGAAGGCAGAAAGAGATTGCGAAAGCCGTTGGGAAAGGAAAATGGGACTAGATATTAAAGGGTTTGCAGGAGAAATGGCAAACCCCGGAACAGATTACGTGAATAAAAAGAGGATAAAACGATTTGTGATGGTATATGCTACTTAGGGAGCAGAAAGGTAATGATGTTGGCAACATCTATGATGATGATACTGATGATGAGGATGACGACGATGATTATTATTAGAAGTAAGCAGTAAAAATAACCCAATAAGAAAAGACTATTTGCTTGTAGATGAAGTTGCAGACAAATAAAAGTATTATCGAATGGAACAAAGAAAAATATATAGAAAACTCAGCTGTAGGGACGTGTTAAGTGTCCTCTTTATAAGTGGACCTGATTAGGGCTGCATCGTGATAACTAACAAACACTTATAGTTTTTATAAAGGCTTATTTATCTAGCCAAAAAGAAGCCTCTGCCACAAACGTACCAGCCAGTCAACAGCGCTACAGAAAAACAAATAATAAAAAACAATTATAAAGAAGACTGGCTAAACACATGAGTAATCGCTAGAACAGGACGATGGCTTTCCAATATATATATTTAATAACCAGAAACACAAACTTTATATAAGGACAAAAATGAGTCCCCAATATATATATATATCCACATAAATGAACATCACCCAATGTAACAAAACTAGAAGTGGGCGAAGGAAAAACAAGAAAAGAAGATATCTAGAAATAAAGTATAACAGTCCTCGTCCTAATGACGGTCAAATAATTTAACATTCCAAATGCTCCAGGGGGTGATATACAGTTAAAGTTGAGTCACAGTCTATAATTTCCGTTCCCTTCTACCTTATCCAGGTGTTAAACAAGACGACATTTGCCCATTCGTTTTTAGTACATACATTTTTTAACCTCTCTTGTAAAGACAAAATGGGAAATCCAGCGAATAGGAAATATCTTCCTTCAACACAGTCGGTTGACTCAGCTGAGTAATACGCTAGTAGGTTTTATAATAAACAACAGCAAAGTTGGCGTTGGGATTTCGTAGTTTACCGTCCCTAACTCTTTGCTGGTAGAATTATTCTCAGGTGCTCGTAAAAGACTTAATGTTGCCTTGGTTTACAGGGAAGGTGTTTACTTGTAGGAAAAAAGCAAAACACAATGGCTACTACGTTTAGGGCACTGCTATGGTGGATGGATTTGGTAATAATTAGCTGTCTTAATAAAGGTAGACAGATGATATCCACTCATTGCCTAGTGGCGATGAAAAAAATAATAATGCATGGCGATACTATGACCCAATAAGTCATGGGTTAAATGTAGAATATGAAAGGTGAAAGGACGGCTGTCACCAGGGGCCTCTGGGATCTTTCTGACCAATACCTTGTACAAAGCATACCCCCAATAAGCTATGTCATATCAAAGGTTTTACAAAATGCATTCCAATAAACCACACCAAACAAACCAGAAAAACCTCTCTGCCCACCTTTATCCAAAAGCACAGGTGCAATCCCACATCGCGCGTCACTAGCGCGGTAGGTTTACTCAGCACTGTATCGATCGAAATTGTTCGCTGAGCCAGCGATGTAAATAAACCCATTACGAGCTTAGAGATTCGCTTAACAGTAATTTGAGAGAGAGGAGAAGGGAGAGAGAGGGAAACATGGTGCATACAGGTATGTCCATTCGTGAAAATGTCAAAAAAATGTTAATGAATTCATGTGGGAGCCGCTCTGGTGTAATGGCTACAACGTTGTACTGGCGACCAGGTGTTCATGGTTAAAACCCGGCCGTCGGCGTTTGAAGAAATGTTTACGACCGGCAAATTGACTGAATAACCTGAACGGCTCCTGCACATAAATCCCGTGTGGATGGGAAGGAGCGAAGCTCCTGACCGGGTTGGAAGGAAAGTCCACTGACCCCCCATCCTCGCAATGACATGTCATTGGGCCGAAAGAGCTGGAAAGCTCGAGTGCCGCTGGTTATATAAAAAAAAAAAAAAAAAAATGAATTCATGTCAAGGATCAAGCACGTTTTGCCGACACATAATAAGCGTGGTCATCTAATTCGCTCTGGGCGAAAGTATATGTAAACGAGTATATATATATATATATATATATATATATATATATATATATATATATATATATATATATATATATATATATATATATATATATATATATATATATATATATATATTGTTGCACACCCCGTTGCAGTGTTGGAATGATGATGGTGTGTTGCATAGTTAGGGTATCTCCAGTGTTGCAAGTGGATACACTAGTAATGATGAAGACTGGACGAATGATGGAAATGGTCAACTCGACCGACGCAGTGTTGTGTATCTAGGTCACCTTGCTCGCCAAGTGTTGAGGCGCTAGCAAAAGAAAATGTTTATTTGGAGTGAGAGTGCAAGGTACGCGAATGGATGGAATGTTCTGTGGAGTTGACAAGTAGACTGGACACTCACTCACTCATAGCTGGAAGTCAATGACATAGACTACTGTTGACGTTTTCTTATAATTTAATGGGACGCACACTCCGACAACACGGTTTACAGTTACTTGAACAGGTTGGCACAAAAATCATCGTATACTTGAAAAATGGGTGACAACATCAAATGGACTTTCGTGTAGCATGTGAATACAATAGAACGATAGCAGGCAAGCATTCAATATTCTGGTTGTCTATCCTCTCATGCCTTAACTGATTAATCGCATCAGTTAATGTGAATACATAATCATCAACAATGGCTCCCTGTCAGAACCTTCTTCTAGCTAAGTCTTTCAAGCCGTAAATTCAGCCGACTCTTATGACGACTATCTTAAATAGACAAGGAGTGGACTTTAATATAGTATAGGTCTTGGTATCGCCATCAAGTAATAAGGCATTCCTGTTCTCTGATCGATAATCCGAATAGACCAAAAGTGGGATCCAAAATGGCGCTAGTTCCAGTGAGCGTCGCTCACTCTGAAGGTGTCTTAAACGTAAGTGAAGGCTCCGTTCATTACTCAAATAATATATTGGGCTTTCCATATCCCATGATAAATATTGCATATGTCCAATGCATAGTGCTGCTAGTAGAAGAGTCGTCTAAGCACAATCAATCAAATACATCGGCAGACAGCATGACGTCTGCATAAAGTTAGGCCTAAGGAAAGTTCAGTAAATGTTTTCTGCTTTACCTTAAGTCCAGAAAAACACTAGCAAATAGCACACGCCATTCCTTGGCGTTTAGAATAACTGTTGGGGAGAATTACGGACATCATAGTCATACTGAGAAAACTTCTCCTTCCCCATGGATCAACCACAAAGACAAAATCTTCGGACTTTCCTTCGTCCGAGCAGAATACACAGTTCGCCATCACGGAAGCCTCTCGTCGACACTCAAATCGACGCATGCGCAGAAATGCCTTTGACCCAGAATTCAACTCAAAAAAATAGGCCGACATAGACATTACAAAGATATAAGACCGAATCCCCTTAAATAGTCAAGGAATAAATATAAACTCGGGCCATAAACATTCTAGGCAAGATCAATCTGTTTCTGACCATACCAGAAGCAAACTGACGTAAAACTAGTATTCCTACGCCAGGTTGAGATTCAAGAAAAGATAACCCATATAACTGAATATAACATCGACCAATCAGGGTTCTGTCCCTTAAATTATTTGATTCTCAAATAAATACTTTTCATCAGACAAATAGATATTACTTTACATTTGTATGCCTACCAAAAGAATCTGTGCGTCACAGACTACCACACAAAACAATCTGTGCGCAACAGACTACCACACCCCTCGGGGAAAAAAATGAAAATCATTTTTTTTTCATCTGAGAGCAACATACAATAGGCTTACGACGCACGAATAATGTGCAGATGAGAAATATCGGCAATTTATAACGCCAAATTAAGGCAAAGTCGAAGTATAGATCGACCGGTGAGAATATATCTCAACATCTCAGAGAAAGTATTTCTCTAAATATAAACATTTCCAGGGAGGTGTCACCAACGCATACTACAATACTGGCAATGACACAATGCATACAATAATTTCAATCACAGTTTCATATTAAGTACCATAAGTTCATGATTGACAAAAGAAAAATCATCAAATGAATAAAAATTAGTGAACCGCTAAATGTTTATACAATCACTATATCATATATTACAAATGTGTACATATTTTGATATAGAAAAAAGAACTGTTGTAAAGCTAGACATATTAGAAAGTCCAAGATTTAACAGTTAGGTGGAATCATGTGGGCATCTAGACAGAATGTCTGCCATCACATTTTCTGAACCACAGAAAGCTCGCACCGAGAAATGAAAAGGTTGAAGAGCAATGGCGTATCGAGTTGATCTCGAGCTCTTCAAGTTTTTACTTTGAATAGCTGTAAGAGCTTTCTGGTCAGTTTCCACTATGAAATGCGCGCCAAGAAGGAATCTTTGAAGTTTGAGAATTGACCAAACCATCGCCAAAAGTTCACGGTCTAAAACCGAGTAATTCCTTTCTGCCGCATTAAGTTTTCGTGAGATATACATTACAGGATGCAGAGTTTCAGAGAACTCTTGCATTAGTGCCGCTCCAATCCCAGTGGATGAAGCGTCACTATGAAGGACAAATGTCTTATCTGTAGTAGGTAACACTAAAATAGGTGGAGTTGAAAACAAAGTTATAATCTTATCCAAAGAGGATTGGCTTTCCTGAGACCAGTGGACCATATTAGGGGACCCTTTCTTTAGTAACAAAAAAAGAGGTGCCATGATAGAGGATAGATTCTGAATGAATCGTCCATAAAATTGTATAAGACCTAATAGACTTCTCACCTGCTTTTTAGTCTTAGGAATAGAGATATTAAGTATTTTACTGGTATTATGGTCCTCTGTCTTTAGGAAACTATGACCAACACGGTGACCTAGGAAAGAAATTTCGCTAAAACCAATACAGGCTTTAGAGGGTTTCGCTGTCAACTTATGCTCGCGTAATTCACCTAACCCCAAATAGTGATCTTCCCAAGTATCACTGAAAAGACAGATGTCGTCTAAGTACGCAATGACATCTGAACGATGAGATAGGATTCGACGGATCATGCGTACGAATGTAGCTGGGGCGTTCATAAGGCCGAAAGGCATGAAATTCCATTGAAACAAACCCCTAGGTGTAGAAAAAGCAGTAAGAGGTTTGTCATGTTCAGTGTTGCAAACCCCGTTGCAGTGTTGGAATGATGATGGTGTGTTGCATAGTTAGGGTATCTCCAGTGTTGCAAGTGGATACACTAGTAATGATGAAGACTGGATGAATGATGGAAATGGTCAACTCGACTGACGCAGTGTTGTGTATCTAGGTCACCTTGCTCGCCAAGTGTTGAGGCGCTAGCAAAAGGCAATGTTTATTTGGAGTGAGAGTGCAAGGTACGCGATAGGATGGAATGTTCTGTGGAGTTGACAAGTAGACTGGACACTCACTCACTCATAGCTGGAAGTCAATGACATAGACTACTGTTGACGTTTTCTTATAATTTAATGGAATGCACACTCCGACAACACAGTTTACAGTTACTTGAACAGGTTGGCACAAAAATCATCGTATACTTGAAAAATGGGTGACAACATCAAATGGACATTCGTGTAGCATGTGAATACAATAGAACGATAGCAGGTAAGCATTCAATATTCTGGTTGTCTATCGTCTCATGACTTAACTGATTAATCGCATCAGTTAATGTGAATACATAATCATCAACAATGGCTCCCTGTCAGAACCTTCTTCTAGCTAAGTCTTTCAAGCCGTAAATTCAGCCGACTCTTATGACGACAATCTTAAATAGACAAGGAGTGGACTTCAATATAGTATAGGTCTTGGTATCGCCATCAAGTAATAAGGCATTCCTGTTCTCTGATCGATAATCCGATAGACCGAAAGTGGGATCTAAAATGGCGCTAGTTCCAGTGAGCGTCGCTCACTCTGAAGATGTCTTAAAGGTAAGTGAAGGCTCCGTTCATTACTCAAATAATATATTGGGCTTTCCATATCCCATGATAAATATTGCATATGTCCAATGCATAGTGCTGCTAGTAGAAGAGACGTCTAAGCACAATCAATCAAATAAATCGGCAGACAGCATGACGTCTGCATAAAGTTAGGCCTAAGGAAAGTTCAGTAAATGTTTTCTGCTTTACCTTAAGTCCAGAAAAACACTAGCAAATAGCACACGCCATTCCTTGGCGTTTAGAATAACTGTTGGGGAGAACTACGGACATCATAGTTATACTGAGAAAACTTCTCCTTCCAGATGGATCAACCACAAAGACAAAATCTTGTGACTTTCCTTCGTCCGAGCAAAATACACAGTTCGCCATCACGGAAGCCTCTCGTCGGCACTCAAATCGACGCATGCGCAGAAATGCCTTTGTCCCCAGAGTTCAACTCAAAAAATAGGCCGACATAGACATTACAAAGATACAAAGATATAAGACCGAATCACCTTAAATAGACGAGGAATAAATATAAACTCGGGCCATAAACATTCTAAGCAAGACCAATCTGTTTCTGGCCATACGAGAAGCAAACTGACGTAAATCTAGTATTCCTACGCCAGGTTGAGATTCAAGAAAAAATAACCCATATAACTGAATATAACATCGACCAATCAGGGTTCTGTCCCTTAAATTATTTGATTCTCAAATAAATACTTTTCATCAGACAAATAGATATTACTTTACATTTGTATGCCTACCAAAAGAATCTGTGCGTCACAGACTACCACACAAAAGAATCTGTGCGCAACATATATATATATATATATATATTCCAATGTACATGTATCGTTATACGATAGCGAATGAAAAAAGATAAGCATTTTGAAAGAGCTCTTTAACTTGTAAGTGTTTTACCTTTGCATTATTTTGTGTATCAGGTTTGGTCTGATGAGAGTGATAACAAGAAGAATCATATAGCTATCAAACCTACCTGGAGCCGAAAAAACGTGCAACTGTATTAGTAAGTGACATGAATCTAGTTATCATGCATCCTCAATATTACATGCCGAGTTTTCCGCTTTGCTTTTCTTCGCTTTTAATTACTGCTATCAACAATTGTACGGGTATCGCACAATCCACCGTTCTACTTTTCCACGTTCAAAATGGAGCCAAATTAGATACCCAAAGTTAACAATATCGAACAAATATATATATATATATATATATATATATATATATATATATATATATATATATATATATATATATATATATATATATATATATATATATATATATATATATATATATATATATATATATATATTCACATGACATATTATTATTAGCATTATTTATACAATTTTTGTTACATATTATTATTACCTTTTTGAAATATATATTTGAAGGAGGGCATTGGATACATTGGATATAATGTAAACACCGCACGCCATCTTAGCAAGTTAGAGACCGGACGATGGAATAGACGTGCTAAGCTTGCTTGTTAGTGACGCCATTGAGTGCCCAAATTTTAAACTAAATTGTTTTTTATAGACCCTTATTCTGCCGTAGCATTATTTTTATTAAAAATTACAGATTAAATTAATTAAATAAGAACCACCATGTACTTCATCAGTGAGCGGTTGAAATAAGGCAAAGTGGGTCGTGTTCCCTGATTTAGAATTACTAAAAACCTAACCCTAACACATACCACTTTTTATAGCGCCTTTAAATTCTTTCATAAGGCATTATGGTACTGACTGTTCACTGTTCTTCATTTCAACCTACATAAGCCCTTATTATAAGATGTTGATAGAAAGTCAGAGGAAATCAACAACAGTCAACACTGCATGCATTCCTAAAAAAGAACTTCTGCTATCCTAAACCAGGGACTTCGTCAGAGAACTAAAGCATAATGTCATGAACTGTTTGTAATATGGATTTAAGTTACCGATGCTGCGTCTGAAGCTAGATGTGCTAATATGATTATTTAGTAGAAGTGAGTTAAGTTAAGCTTAGTTGTGTTTACAAGTGGGATTAGTAGCAGTAGGGTAATGTTATTAAGTTCACATGTGTGAC
Source organism: Oreohelix idahoensis (assembly GCA_024509875.1). Taxonomy (NCBI): domain Eukaryota; kingdom Metazoa; phylum Mollusca; class Gastropoda; order Stylommatophora; family Oreohelicidae; genus Oreohelix; species Oreohelix idahoensis. Next base: position 152,644 of record JAMPIV010015809.1, on the reverse strand, counting down.
CCAGAAGTTATAAGAGAAGAGGTATCTGAATGCTGATCAGCGGCTAGAGACATGTGTTAGAACAGGCAGCCGTGTTTTACTCGAGCGGATACATTAATTTTTTGTTATGCCCGCGAAGTGAGATACTGAAAGCAGCGTGTGCGTGGGGAGGCATAGTTGTGGGTGATCATTTTTGTCTTTTGACATTTAGAGATATTTGAGGTTGTCAGATACTATCCACACGAACATTATTTTCTATGATGTACATGGTACATCTTAGCATTTCTGTGATTCACGTCCAACTTTGCATTCTGCTTATATTATTTATCTTGTTCTGGAGTTCTGTTACAAAGTTATAGGATATCGTACCTTCGTTTTCGAGCCATTGAGTTATTACCATTTAATGTTGATAAGGAGTCATGTTTGTTGTTGCAGAAGTAATGTAACAATTTATATCATTGTGTTAACCTATTTTAGCACTTGATACCCAGCATGACACTAATGTTGGTGCCACATGGAACCTCTCTACTAGAGTTAGAGTAGCATTTAGGCGATCTGACCCATTCTCTGTGAGGAAACGTCGCAATTTGGGGGTCATATAATCTTTGATTTGGTCAATCAAAATAATCTCATTTACCCTCTCAAAATCTTCCTTAAATGAGCATCAAGTTATTAGATAGGTCTCTATCCTAGCAGAACATTAAAGGAAAGTTTCTCCTGTTTCCTTGGGAGTACCCTTGAACTCCATACGGTAAGCTTCTGAATGCAGTTCGTATCATATTAAAAGTTTTTTTTAAGAGCATCAGAGTCTTCTTCACCCATTACTGGCAATTTACATTACAAAAGACTAGATAAGCTGCTCGATCTTTAGAAAGCTTGAGGTTCCATTTCTTCTTGTCCAAGCCAAAACCTTGTCCTTTCTTTCATGTGCTTAGCGTTTCTTCTTTTTCTCCTGTGCTTTGCGAGTGAGTTGTAAGTATATTTGTTCACTAACACAGTTTGCTAACTTAAGTCCTGTTAAGCCACACTCCTTACCAGTCTCCATCCAACTAGCCTCAAGTTTAGTTAACTCTGCCATGCTATGCAGTACTAGGCCACTATGCAGAAGTTTAGTCTTTCTTGTAAACATTTGTTACCAACAGTCACCCAGATTCTATTAGATCTAGAGAATCTTAAAGATGTACTGGTATAATTAACCCCCTAAAAAAATTCCAATACAGTTTTTTTCAGTTCTCGTATAGCGCTTTATTAATTAGGCGCTACTCCTTTCCTATGTTATTCTGGGTTACGGTTATATTGTTGATAAAACAGGTTGTATCCTAAGAAAATCAATCACCGTAATAGAGTTGCACAATAACACTCGTGGTCTAGAGGTATGATTAAGAAAAAAGGTAGGTCCACAAATAATTGGATCTGACTCAATGGTCTGGATCGCGGACGAAGGCCACCAATTGTCCACCAGATGGAGACTGGTGAGGTTGAGTGTAAAATGTAACGTTATGAGATAATAGGCTCTCTTAAAAAATGTCTCGTCAATGAGAACCTACTTAACACGGTAAAGATTAGTAGGGATTTTGAGCACCCATAGACCGAGCGTATCGCCTGAAGAAATTCTGAGGATGAACCCGGGTTCGCTTGCGACAGTCTCTCTCCATGTATCTTGATAAAGGTTATAATAGATATCCCCCACTCTTTAAATAGATAGGAAAAATTGACAATAAGCGTACAAATAAGATAGCATGAATGAAGAACTTGCCTACGAGTGCAGTAATCATATGACACTAAATGCTCCTTTTAATTTACAACAATGAGTAAATAAACAAAAATAAGGATTAAAATAATGATTCAAAGAAAAAAGGACATTAACAAATCATGATGAAGTTATAGTCAATGTGATATGCCAATTAAAGAAGAACTATCGATAAAACTAAATTAATTTGCAGGTCGATTGTTCATTAGGATCAACAATAGTGGCCGGTTTGAGACATGGTTTGGTTCGGACTCCACAAAATGTAATGAAGACTGTCCTAATGTCCGATTGTTCTGCACAGTGATGAAAACTATAATCTAATATTGGTTTTCTTTGTTGTTCATACCTCCTACATGTTAGTAGGAAATGCTCTATAGTATTTTTTTTTTCTAGACACTCTGCACAATAAGATTCTTCTATTCTAAAATACCCTATTTCAAGTTGCATTCTAAGAACTTTCTTATTGATAGGGATTTTTAATTCTCTAGATACATGACACGAAAGCTGTTCTCAAATGGTGCAGATTTTGTCGAGTATTGCTTTGTCTAGTTTTCGGGTGTTCGAGATTTTTCCGTGCTTCGCAAGATGTTTCCTGCTGGTCAAATTTTGGCAGGTCAAGAGCTGGGTTGTGTGTGAGACAAAAAGATAAAATACAAAAAACAATTGTAAAAACGATTAAAGATGTCGGAAAAAGATGGCGAGGTATAGCGATGCATGTTAAAATGATAACGTTGAAGAAGAGTGACCTGTACTTTACGACAGACACTCAGCTTGACGCTATTGTTTGCTAATAGTGTACGCAATATTACTTCATTTTCATTTTATTTTATGTTCTTTAATGTGAGCCGCGCTGGTGTAATGGCTTCGGCGTTGTACTGGCGACCAGGTGTTCATGGTTCAAACCCGGGCGTCAGCGTTTGATGGAATGTTTACGACCGGAAATTTGACTGAATAACCTGAACGGCTCCTGTGATAAACCCTCTGTGGATGGGAAGGAGCGAAGCTCCTGACCGGGTTGGAAGGAAAGACCTCAGGTTCCTTAGCCTCGCAATGACATGTCATTGGGCCGAAGGGCTGAAAGCCCACGTGCCGCTGGTGAAGAAAAAAAAAACCAAAAAAAAAAAAAACGTTATTTCATTTACTCAACTTTAACTTTATTTCATTTACTTAACTTTAACTTTATATGACAGCATTAAGTAAAATAACATTAGAAAACTCATCACTGTCTTACTTCATAAAATGGTTTCAACGCAAACCGATTGCAAATGCGCTAACTCGTGCAGGAACGTAACCCCGGCGCAATTCGAGGGCTTCCTTTAAATCTGTAACATACATGTAATCTTATTTACTCCATTATGTAGACATTTAAAACCACAAAGCTTCAGCACACAACATGGTCAGGCCAATTAAAGGACATAACTCTATTTGAAGACATAAAGTAATCTGGTAAGTGTTATATGCAATTTTGGGCAGACACCATCAATGTTAAATGTTGTGCAGTAAGGTGTCTTGTCTAGTCTGTTGCTTGCTGTGAGTGTAGATGACGTAAAGTTCCACAGATCTACTATATATGTGTCATGAGGACAGTACATTCCCTCACGACGTGAAAGTCATAGAAGTGTGAAATGCTGTTGACGTTTCCATCATTTATTTTATGACGCCACAATGACAAGTACTTGAACATCCATATACATAAGTCATAGACACTGCAGGGCATGGTAATCAGCATAAACAAAGTTCCCCAATAAATCATGCCTATATATCATGTAAGCTGTTCTCCTATAATTTCAGCTTACAACAGCCTCAGCTCCATATCATCACTTCGGAAATAACACCACAACACACACGCCTCCAGGCGCTCAGAAACATATAAGGAAAATCCTCATTAGGTAAACTAATGAACAAGAGGACTTCCTTTTCCTCATCAAAAGATCACAGACGCTCAAAGCGTCATGCTTCGCTCAGAACATTTCTTCCTCTCGAACGGAAGCTTTCTCAAACCCCCTAAAATCTGGACATGCGCAGAAGCGCTCGACCCCTGAGTTAAACTCACAACGAGCTGATGTTAGACACATATCAAGCAAGATGCAGACCAAATCGCGCCTTATATGGACAGGAATAAACATCAACCAAGGTTGCAAACATTCTAAGCATAATTATACCTACTCTGACCATATAAGGAGAACCACAGACATCGATCTAAAAAATAGACCGCTTGGTTTAAGACACAAGAGGAGGTAACAACTATAGTCAAAATGTAACCTCAGTTTATCAAGAGTAATAAACCTTTGACCACAAAAAATTTAAAGTGATGAAATAAGAAGAGAAAATGTTATATTGCATCTGAAAAATAATCTTTAACAGTAAGGAAGCTTATGAAGCAGCCTATAGATAGCCAAAAGGTATTTGTGTTGCTGACAGAAAGTGCCAGAAGTACATTTCAGTTGATCTTAACTTTTTTTTGGTTCTTTTGATTTATTGTTCTTTGTTTTTTGTTCGGTTGTTGTGCAGGGTTTTCATGAAATAAAATGTCCACCGTACAACATTTAAAAAGCACCGTTATGCTCAAATAAGAATTGACAGGCAAAGGTAGCACTGTAGCAGATACGTTTGTGGAGGAGTGAAGTATTTGATACTTCACCATACTAGGTTCACCTTTTTCATCATGTGGAATGAACAATTCACTTTCTCTGTTCATTTTCCTTTCCCTAAACTTCACCACACCAGGTTCAGCTTTTTTTATGAGGTGGAGTGACCAGGTCCCTTTCTGGTTGCCTTTTGCTTTCAATAACGCAAGAACATACATGGGGGCATAACTGGAGTCATCTTATTATGACCACCAGTTATGCACAATGCTACAATATACATATGCGAAATTGAACCTCTGTCTGTGAGGTTAATTATACCCTCACTGACTCTTGAAATCATCCACACTCGTCCAGGGATTCCATTTGTGGTGAAACTTGTTGAGAATCCAGCATTGCACGCTAAGCTCAAAACCAGAGCACAGTACTTTAGCTCTGCATAGTTGGAAATGCCCCTTGGATGACGAGGAATGCACAGTATGCCACGCGCTTCTTACTCCTAGCTTAGGACCAGAGGTAGTGATCCTTTAAATACAAGTCAAGCTGGAAAAACTGGAGCTCGTGATTTCAACTCAACACGTTAAGGAATGGCAGAAAAGCCAAAGGAAAGCTTAGATCTACAGTGTAGATAATACCAAGGAGTCTTCAACTTGGTATTGGCAGCAAAAGAGCGAGAAGCTCAGCAGCCCTAGTTAAGCAATAACAACAACAACAACGTAAGAACAGAGGCAGGTATCCATTTACAGCTAGGTAGACTGGAACCTGATTTCACCAACTTCGTTCTAAACGCTCATCCAATCGACCATTAACTTACAGCAGCAAAAAAAAAAAAACCCAGCAAGCTCAAAATGACGTTGACGAAAGAGAATCGTTTATATCTCCCTGTTGCGATTCATTCTGTTATGATCATAAATGAACTTGAAGGTAGCGTTGGACCATATAATCATGAATGAACTTGAAGGTAGAGTTGGACCAAATGATCATGAATGAACTTGAAAGTAACGTTGGACTAGTGGTGTCTAGGGTGATAGCAATTCAAACGTCAAATGTAATACGACAACAGTAACTAATGAAGGAAATGCAGCTCACTTATGTTAACAGTTCTATAATTTATTCACACTTCTCACAGCACGTAGATCGACAATTATAAAGAGATTCACGAATGCAATCTTAATACAGGCCATCTCTACTGGGCCATAAATCAAGTCCGTTACACTGCGACAATAATGGTGCATACGTAAATTCCGTCAAGCTGAGATCCGCAACATAATTATATGATTTATCAAAACATTGAGAATACTCTTTTACATTTTATGAAGATCCTGGCATCAATATATGCAAACACTTTTTTGTAATACAAGCATGAAGATGGACACAGCGGCCTCGAAAGGGCACATCTAAAACGCAGCCTGACCGACTGGAGACACTGCCAAGAATCAACTGACCGAAAGTCAACTGCTTTTTGCTCTGCCATGCGTGTCTACGTAATTATTTTGTTTGACGTCATTTGAATCAAGCAGCGTTCTATGTGAGCACCGCGATGTTTCAAAATCATGAACGCATTGCGGTGTGCGAAAAGAGACGTAACACTCCCAAATTTTGCAAAAATCTTTCATATTATCTTATAAAGCATATGTTTTAATGAAGGGCGACGAGTGATTCGATGAAAATGTAAGGATATCGTCGGAGGTCATTTGAGGAATCCCTGTTGGTGTGTGATGATATACATTGATGCACCGATCCCATTTGTAGGATTTGTATAGTACAATAATGTAGAAATAAAAATTAGTAGAGTTGTGAGGTTTCGTCTTCGCCACGCCTGCAAACGCGTGTCATGTATTGATAGACCTTAACGTAGGGTAAAATTAAACAGGAAATGTTTGAAACAAAAACGAAGCGTAATTCTTTTTCCATCACATGTTTGAAGCTAAATATCAGTGTAATTTTGGTTCCAGACGAAAAAATGCTACTATTGACAATCGAGAGCGGGTTTTAGTCCCCGAAACTCGAGAAAGGCGGGTCATTTCTACTACTATATTTGAAAATGCAACGAAAAGCCATAACTTGTTCGTTTCATAGGCACGCAGTTTGACATATATAACCACACACACAGCGTAGTGTATGCCAAGTAGCGTATTTTTCTGACGTAACGACTTGTGGTTTCGGTTTGAACAACGGGGAAGAGCGGACAAAATGGCGTATTTATAGAAAAGTAGAAATGTCCGAATATTCTGGAAAATATATTGACTTCTTTATTACAAGGGATAGGACCATAAAACTTGGTTAGTTAGATAGTGTGACGTACGTCTAAGTATGACAAATGAATTTCCCTGACTCGATGGATGACAACAGAATATTGGCCTCTCATAACTTTAGAACCCCTGATCATCTGTTGTAACTTTAACCTGCATGCAGCATTTCCACGAGAATTTTACACGCTGGATCAAAGCCAGGCTGATCTTCAGAATTCAACGTGGGGCGGTATACGATCTAAAGAAATCAGGGAACTCCCAGCTAACGTAGTTAGCTTCTCGAGAAATTTTTCGCACTCTCATGCGAGCAGCCTGAGACGAAGAAAATCGGTAGACCGGGGGAAACGGAGGAATCGCAGCGGTTAACACAACGGCGAGGTACCTCGGATTCTGCTCTACTTCAAGAAAAGTGTGAAAATCTAACACGTCCTATTTAAGTTACATTTGAGACGTATAAATAAAGCACTCCGAAAACTGCATTTTATCGTTCGTTCTGACAGAATCCTAGTTGCACTAGCATATAGCATAGTCGGATTCCTGCTAGATTTCATCTACCTTCGTTGACTATTGGAGTGTATTCTTTCTGCGCAGACGGTAATTTATACATTAGCTTCGAGTGATCTGTGGTCTAGTTATTTCAATTTATTTCATTGGATTGTGGTGTAAATTTAACTTTATTAAATAAACCCATTTTTAAAGTTCTAGTGCAAACTAATGTTACAGCTAAAAGTATTTCCTAATACACTTGACGCGTAAATTAATTTTGCAGACGTTAAAAGGAATTATAACCAGTAAATCCAGTTTAGTTCTGTATAGATAGATGTGCTTTTAATTATTTTAACTCACGGAGATTTTTCCTGATTTGTTAATTGACGACGCTTATAAAGAAAATAGGCTAACTGTAATTTATCGCGTGTCAGATTATAATATGATTTGTTATGCATTTCTTGTTTTGATTATCTTTCATTCAGAACGATCATTCAACCTGCATCCCAGCAATTATTAATTATATACAGAGTTCTGCCAACTCAATTCGATAAATCCAGTAACATATGAACCTTTTTAAAGCTAAACTTGTGGCGACCTGTAATGGTCCCCGCTCCTCTGAATTTAACTGAGAATAAAGCCACCCAAGAAACACTTTTAAAATACTAGTTCATATAGGCTAGTCTTTAAAGTAAACTGGAAGCAGAACATATTTTATTCACTGCCTATTTGTGAAGAAAAAAACAAAGATCTACCTGAACACTGTCTGTCAAGTATATTCAGTGGATTTTACACACACACCCCCCCCCCCCCCCCCCCCCCCCCCGAAGAAGAACTTACCTCAGTGTTTTTTTAACTTGTGACATTACGGAAAAGGAAAGTTATCTCCACCAGCTGTGCCAATTTTAGGAACCACACCATACCTCACGCTTAGCCAAGTGCCTGTGCCATTAATTAGGAACTTTAACTAAACCAACAGTAGCCTTTACGCTTCACCGTCTGGCGATTTTTTGAGACTATTTGTTACCTCGTTAAATCTGGGGCCTGACACGGAAGAAATAAGAGGACCAGTCCATTATTCCACGGCATTTGCTGCTATGGTAAATAATTCCTAGAGTGACAGAATTCACCATTTTGGTAAGTCTGCGTGTGTGTTTGTGGGATGGCCAGCCCTAGTGTTTTTTTTGGGGATGAAAGGAGATTCAATCTTTTCTTTACCCTTTTAATTAGTTCGACCTAGTATTAAGGTGCATTATATTCGTTGTACGGGATTTCTCCTAGCGGGATTGTGTAACTGTGTTCATTCCCCCCTCCCGTAAAATTTGTATGATTAAAGGGAGACATTTGAGACCCTAGCTTTTCCTCTACACCACCCCCTCCCCTTTTACTGTAACCCCTTGCCTCAGAGTAATAAATTTACCAGTGGGTTAAATTGCCTATCTCTGATCACCCCCCCCCCTTTCTTGTCTTTTGGACCGGGTCTTGTCTGTTAGTAAATACAAACGGGAAACGGTGGATGGGATATTTCTCCTCAAACCCCGCTCTTCCCTTATCATCTTTGTATTCTGTAACCTTTGATTTTTGACTGTAAATGTATAATTATTTGTGACTGCTTTATGATAATAAAGATATTAATCTTTATTTGTGTTGGTTGTCGGCTGGCCCAAAACTCCAAACATTTCCATCTGTGTAGGCTGTATTCATGTACGTTGGGCGACAGAATCACCAAATCGGTGAGTGCGCCTGAGCGACTGGAACTGACAAACAATTGTTTGTTCAGAAGAGAGATAGGAATAGTCTGTGAGAAACAGATATTGTCGTAATAAGAGACTGTCCTTGCTCTTCCCAGTGCTTGTGAATCTACTACCTCATTCTCCTAAATCCTTATTCTCACAGAGCCTTCAATATTCCTCTACACTCTAAAGGGACCAATATCCATCAGCACCCTCTCAGAAAAAAATTACGACAATATATGATTAGCTCGCTCGAGATTCTGAACCTAGGTAAAATAGAGTGTGGTTGATTGTCTTTGTGAAGTGGTGTATAATCTTTAAAAGTAATTACTTCCCCTAGACCAAGCCGTTCAGTATTTGGGCCGACCACACAATAATTATGACAGGTTTGTTTTTTTCCACAGGAGCAGGCAGTTAGTCATAATAAAAGATTTGTCACCTTTGTATTCTCTGGCAGAGGGAATTGAAATTTTTTGGTTATATAATTGCTGGGACTGCGTGATTGTTTTACAATCACTAAAGGTTTTGAAGCGTTTGAGTTGAGCTAAGCTAAAGACGGATTGTTCTGATTTTTAAAAAATTAAGTTAACTACGTCTCATCTCAAAATTGTCTTCAGGGACGGAGTTTGTTGTTAGAGAATTAACATTTTCTGGAGAAAAAAAATAATTTTTTTAAAATTTTTTTCTCTTTTAAATTGGTTTAATTTAAATCTTTCTCTACTGATAGTAATAGTAGATTTTTTTCTAGTGTAACTTACCAATTAATTGGCATAGTTGCTTGCGTTAAAAGTCTTAAGTGACAATAATAGCGGCGATAAGTTAACACACGAGGTCATTAAGTAAATTGTTTTTACTTTCGGTTTTCTCGTAGCGGCTTTGTTTTTTTCCCTTCTTGTTCTTTCTTAATACTCTCAAATAGTAGAAGCATCCAGTTCCTCAATCATGGCAGAGAGAATTAGGATAAGATCCATTCTCAGACAGGAAGCAAAAGACTCAGGATTAGACACAGAAGCCGCGAATCTGTTTATCAACCAGGAATTGGAATTATATGACGCGCAGCAAAAAAGAGCAGATGCAGAGAGGAAGGAAGAGAAACAAAGAGCAGAAGCTGAGAGGAAGGAAGAAAAAGAGAGAGAAGAGAGAGCAGAAGCTAGGAAGAAAGAAGCGGACGATCGTCAATTGGAGCAGAAGAAAATTGAGGCAGAGATGGAAGCTCGCAGGGAAAGAGAGAGAGAGCGAGAAAGACAACATGAACTGGCGCTTAAGGCTTTAGAGAGTCGGGGCGCCTCTACTCCGAATAACGGAGAGCTGTCTTCGCCCCAGTCTCAGTCAATGGACCTCTCCAGTACTCATTATGCCCAATTAGCGGCGCTGTCTTTTGCTTTAGAATCTTTTCCTAGCCCTAATGAAAAAATTGACAGCTACCTAGACAAATTCGAAAGGCTCGTGAATCTGTATGGGTTAGAGAGTATCCGCTGGGCACTTAAGCTCTCAACGTCACTAAAAGCTATTGCTTATGACGTGTACACGAAGCTGGGAACCAACCAACATGATTACGACATGCTGAAAAAGGCCTTGCTAGAACGGTTTGAGATGACCGCCCGAAAATTCCTGCAAATGTTCTGGAACTGCCGAAAAGAGAGCACGGAAACATTCCCACAATTCTCTTCACGTCTCACGGGCTATTTGACAAAGTGCATTGAATTATCTGACCTACCTCTTACATATGAGGGACTCCTTGAACTTGTTCTTGTGGAGCAGATAAAGTCAACTTTGTCAAACGAAACCCGTAGATTTTTGGCGGAACAGGGCGCAGTCAGGCTTGAGGACATCCTCAATAAGGCCGAACGCTATACCAATGCAATGGCCGAACTTCCCAGCACTAAACGTAAACCCACAGATGAGCCATCTCGAAAACAAAATCTAGAGCAGTCATCCTATTCTTCTAATTCCTCTCAGAATTATAACCAACGAGAAAATAATACCCAGAGACCTCCCCAGGAAAAATCGAATTTCTACAAAACCCGATACCCCCCCAACAACAATTCTGATCAACCCACCAAGCCTACGTGGCAGCGCGGCCACCAAGGTCAAGGAAAAGGAAAGACCCCTACACCAGGAACGTCTGATCAGGGCAAGCAGACCGGGCCTAACCGCGTTGGATGTTTGCATACAGCCTCGAAAGGTAGAGTCAATGTCAGTGATTCTCAACCTGAGGGGGACCGACCCTCAACTCGAGGAACTGTAATTTTGAATGGTACCTCAACCACTTGTCTCTTTGACACGGGATTAAGTTTTAGTTGTATTGTTGCTAGACACCTAGTCAAACCAGGTCAGGAGACAGAGGAAACCGTCAAACTTAGTGGAGTTTTTAAGAGGGATGCGCCCAGGACGCTTCCTATCGCACTGGCAGAAATACACCCTGACTTTGTCAGAGGGGTTATTAAAGCGGCCATTATGGATGATCCTATCTACCCAGTTATCCTGGGATGTAGATATGTGTTTATTGGGAGACCAAAGGAGCCGAGTCTGGCAGCGGTAACCACAAGAGGGCAAGCAAAGAAAGAGAGGGAGCCTGCGCCAAATTTGTTGCCGAATGAACTGAAGGAGGCGCAACAAAAGGACCCTACTCTGGAGCCCTGCTTTAAAAGACTGCCCATGGCTAAGGACCCCAGACACAACGGAGACATCTTTTCTAAGGATGGCGTATTGTATCGTAGAACGGGCAACCCGGACACGGGGAATAACCAGCTCCTAGTACCGACGCAGTACCGAAGGCAGATCTTAGAGATGGGGCACTCTCTTCCCTTTAGCGAACATATGGGACAAAACGCCACTATTCAGCGAATAAAAACCCACTATTGGTGGCCAGGAATGAACTCTGACATTATCAGGTATGTGAAATCCTGCGCCCAGTGCCAACGGGTAGCACCCAAGCACTTGACACCCCCAGCACCCATGGGGCAAATGCCAATAGTAGGGACTCCATTTGAACGGGTTGCTGTCGACATCATTGGACCCCTGGAAAGGACCAAAAGAAAGCACAGGTTCATCCTGACTTTAGTCGACACATGCACAATGTGGGCCGAAGCTGTACCGCTAACATGCATAGATTCCAAGCATGTCGCAGAAGCCCTTGTGCAAATCTTTACACGGTTGGGATTCCCTCAACAAGTTTTGACGGACAATGGATCCCAATTCCGTAGCCTGTTAATGGAGGAGATCTTTAAGATCTTGAGGGCCAAACATATCCACACAAGCCCCTACCATCCGGCCGGAAATGGGCTCGTGGAACGTTTTAATGGCACCCTCACCACCATGTTACGTAAGCTGGGTCAGGAGAAACCGGAAGACTGGGACCTATATATATCGGCTGCCTTATTCGCCTACCGAGAGGTTCCCCAAGCGTCTACGGGATTCGCGCCAGCTACACTTTTATTTGGCAGACCTATTAAGGGGCCACTAGAAGCCTTACTTCGGTCCCTGACAGACCAAAAGGCTGACGAGACAGTCGTCTCTGCAAGCAAATATGTATCTGAGCTCAAGGAAAGGTTAAAGCTAGGATGGGATCTAGCCAACACCAACCTTAAGAAAGCCCGCGCTAAACATACTAAAAGATACAACAAAGCTGCAAAAGAAAGAGAACTACAACCAGGGGAGAAAGTTTTGTTGCTACTCCCAACCGGAAGCAATAAACTTCGCATCGGATGGCAAGGGCCGTTTACCGTCCTTAAAAAGATCTCACGTACTAATTACAAGATCTCCATTAAAGGAAAGGAGAAGGTCTTCCACATAAATCTGCTCAAGAAATATCTGGAAAGACCAGTGCCATCCTCCGAGCATCTCCTGGCTGTCGCCATAGCAACGGAAGACGAGGAAGATGATGATGGATGCATGGAGTACCCATTGCATCCCACAGAATCCTTTAAAGATGTCAAGTTCGGTGACAATCTCTCACCAGAACAACAAACAGAAACCAGGGCGCTACTACAGCAGTACAGTGCAGTCTTAACGGATGTACCTGGTCGAACAAATCTCATCGAATTTGACATGAAATTAACAAACGAGACCCCTATTCGAACCAGAGTATACCCCATTCCGTACGCCAAAGCTGATGCACTTCGCGGAGAAATAGACAAGCTGCGTCAGGCAGGAATTATCAGCGAGTCTACATCTCCTTACAGTTCGAGTGTAGTGCTGTTGCAGAAGCCCAATAAGGAAGTCCGGCTGTGTATTGATTACCGGTTGCTAAACGCCGTAACGGAATTCCAGCCTGAACCGCTCCAAACTGTTTCTGAGTTGTTCACCAAGCTCAGCAAGGCAACGATTTTCTCTAAGATTGACCTCAGTAAAGGTTATTATCAAATACCAGTCAAGGAGGAAGTTAAACATTTGCTAGCTTTCAGCACTAGTGAAGGACATTACACATTTAATGTGATGCCGTTCGGACTGCATAACGCACCAGGAGTGTTTACCAGGATGATGAGAAAGCTTTTAGAACCCTTGCAAAGTCCCCACATCCATAATTTCATGGACGACATCTTAATTGCATCGGAATCCTACGAAGAACATATTGATACAGTCGCTATGCTCCTTAGGAGACTACAAGAAACTGGTCTCACAGCCAGACCTAGCAAATGTCTCATCGCATTTGAAAAGCTGGACTTCCTGGGGCACACTATTTCTCACGGCTGTAGTTGGCCTATTAAGAAGAACGTGGAGAAAATAGTGGCAGCAAAAAGACCCCGAACAAAGAAAGACATCAGGTCATTCTTATCACTATGTGCTTACTATCAGAAATACATCCAGAACTTCAACGGACTGACAGCACCTCTGACTGACCTCACCAAGAAAGGTTGTCCTGATAAGGTCATGTGGAATCAAAAGTGCGAACATGCATACAGCACTTTTAAAGGACAGTTGGCGGCATACCCCATCCTAAGGTTACCTGACCTTAAGAAACCTTTCGTACTGAGAGTTGACGCGTCAGGTCAGGGCATCGGGTCAACATTGCTGCAAGCCGAGGACAGTGACCCGAACCTGCTATTCCCAGTAGCTTACGGCAGTCGGAGCTGACTTCTTGAGTAGAAACTGGACTACGGAGGAAGAGGAGAAAATCGACGATGCCACTCATCCAAAAGTTACCGATCAGGGCAGCTTCATTGTCATAAATGAAACATGAAAACGAGTTTCCATGTCTCAAAAGTGGGGACGATTGTGACGTACGTCTAACTATGACAAATGAATTTCCCTGACTCGATGGATGACAACAGAATATTGGCCTCTCATAACTTTAGAACCCCTGATCATCTGTTGTAACTTTAACCTGCATGCAGCATTTCCACGAGAATTTTACACGCTGGATCAAAGCCAGGCTGATCTTCAGAATTCAACGTGGGGCGGTATACGATCTAAAGAAATGAGGGAACTCCCAGCTAACGTAGTTAGCTTCTCGAGAAATTTTTCGCATTCCCATGCGAGCAGCCTGAGACGAAGAAAATCGGTAGACCGGGGGAAACGGAGGAATCGCAGCGGTTAACACAACGGCGAGGTACCTCGGATTCTGCTCTACTTCAAGAAAAGTGTGAAAATCTAACACGTCCTATTTAAGTTACATTTGAGAAGTATAAATAAAGAACTCCGAAAACTGCATTTTATCGTTCGTTCTGACAGAATCCTAGTTGCACTAGCATATAGCATAGTCGGATTCCTGCTAGATTTCATCTACCTTCGTTGACTATTGGAGTGTATTCTTTCTGCGCAGACGGTAATTTATACATTAGCTTCGAGTGATCAGTGGTCTAGTTATTTCAATTTATTTCATTGGATTGTGGTGTAAATTTAACTTTATTAAATAAACCCATTTTTAAAGTTCTAGTGCAAACTAATGTTACAGCTAAAAGTATTTCCTAATACACTTGACGCGTAAATTAATTTTGCAGACGTTAAAAGGAATTATAACCAGTAAATCCAGTTTAGTTCTGTATAGATAGATGTGCTTTTAATTATTTTAACTCACGGAGAGTTTTCCTGATTTGTTAATTGACGACGCTAATAAAGAAAATAGGCTAACTGTAATTTATCGCGTGTCAGATTATAATATGATTTGTAATGCATTTCTTGTTTTGATTATCTTTCATTCAGAACGATCATTCAACCTGCATCCCAGCAATTATTAATTATATACCGAGTTCTGCCAACTCAATTCGATAACTCCAGTAACATATGAACCTTTTTAAAGCTAAACTTGTGGCAACCTGTAATGGGCCCCGCTCCTCTGAATTTAACTGAGAATAAAGCCACCCAAGAAACACTTTTAAAATACTAGTTCATATAGGCTAGTCATTAAAGTAAACTGGAAGCAGAACATATTTTATTCACTGCCTATTTGTGAAGAAAAAAACATAGATCTACCTGAACACTGTCTGTCAAGTATATTCAGTGGATTTTACACACCCCCCCCCCCCCCCCGAAGAAGAACTTACCTCAGTGTTTTTTTAACTTGTGACATTACGGAAAAGGAAAGTTATCGCCACCAGCTGTGCCAATTTTAGGAACCACACCATACCTCACGCTTAGCCAAGTGCCTGTTCCATTCATTGGGAACTTTATCTAAACCAACAGTAGCCTTTACGCTTCACCGTCTGGCGATTTTTTTAGACTATTTGTTACCTCGTTAAATCCGGGGCCTGACACGGAAGAAATAAGAGGACCAGTCCATTATTCCACGGTATTTGCTGCTGTGGTAAATAATTCCTAGAGTGACAGAATTCACCATTTTGGTAGGTCTGCGTGTGTGTTTGTGGGATGGCCAGCCCTAGTGTGTTTTTTTGAATGAAAGGAGATTTAATCTTTTCTTTACCCTTTTAATTAGTTTGACCTAGTATTAAGGTGCATTATATTCATTGTACGGGATTTCTCCTAGCGGGTATGTGTAACTGTGTTCATTCCCCCCTCCCGTAAAATTTGTATGATTAAAGGGGGACATTTGAGACCCTAGCTTTTCCTCTACACCACTCCCCTCCCCTTTTACTGTAACCCCTTGCCTCAGAGTAATAAATTTACCAGTGGGTTAAATTGCCTATCTCTGATCACCCCCCCCCCCCCCGCCTTTCTTGTCTTTTGGACCGGGTCTTGTCTGTTAGTAAATACAAACGGGAAACGGTGGATGGGACATTTCTCCTCAAACCCCCCTCTTCCCTTATCATCTTTGTATTCTGTAGCCTTTGATTTTTTACTGTAAATGTATAATTATTTGTGACTGCTTTATGATAATAAAGATATTAATATTTATTTGTGTTGGTTGTTGGCTGGCCCAAAACTCCAAACATTTCCATCTGTGTAGGCTGTATTCATGTACGTTGTGCGACAGAATCACCAAATCGGTGAGTGCGCCTGAGCGACTGGAACTGACAAACAATTGTTTGTTCAGAAGAGAGATAGGAATAGTCTGTGAGAAACAGATATTGTCGTAATAAGAGACTGTCCTTGCCCTTCCCAGTGCTTGTGAATCTACTACCTCATTCTCCTAAATCCTTATTCTCACAGAGCCTTCAATATTCCTCTACACTCTAAAGGGACCAATATCCATCAGCACCCTCTCAGATAAAAATTACGACAGATAGAATATCTTCTCCTGAGTAATAATATGTTTTAAAATACAAATGCCTCCAGATAATACTAAAAATATTGACAAAATACTATATTTTTCGTACAGACTGACGGACAGACCTTCGTTTTTGCATTCACTATCGTTAACAATTTTTAGCACGCGTTGTTGAAAAGAAGCAGAAGAGGGAGGGTCAAAGTCCAAAGGGGGAACTTTAGGAGTGAGAGGCAAATGTATTAGGCCAAAAAGCAAGTCTATTTTTAACTAACGCCAAGATCGGGACGGACCGACAGACAGAGGTACCCCGAAATTGGGCTGTAATTTTGGCTTTATTTTTCAAATTCAAGTCAGAATTGGGAATCGTCCGATCTCATTGGCCAACACATTTAATATTACTGAAAACTTAGAAGGCTCGTCGCCATTTGCAGAAATACTGTCCCTCAGCCAGGACGATGTACTGAAGTATGAATTGTAACTAAAATTAAAGTAAATACATAAATATTCATAGTCCAGCCGGCAGCAAAGCTGAATCTGTGCCATGGTCATCGTTCCTGTGTTTATTCATTGAATTCGTGGTAAGGCGGATATTATTTATATTTTATTTAAAAATGTGAGTGAGAGATACTGCCAGATGATAAATATTACGACAGTAAGTACATTGTCGAGGTCCCTAGCTGACTTCTGCAGGGCCTAGAGGTTGGTAACTACCAGAGATTTAGAATACACATGTTTTCTTAGGTGGTCAGGTGGAAACATATCACCCACCTTATTGTATGGAAAAAAGAGATTAATGATAATATTGCAGATACAGTGCAGCCATTGGAGGAGAGGAATGTGAAAAAACTGGTACACCTTGTTATGTGGATGAGTTGGGTTGGTCAGATAGATCTGACCCAGGTCTTTGATTTTGCATGTATTATAATTTGTGGAAATAGTAGATTAAACCTGATGTAAACAAGGAAACATAATTTCATGTTACAGTGATTTTTTGTCTGGCACTAGCCCAGTGCCAGATTTCTGAGTGGTGAATTTGAGAAGACTTTCTATTCCAGTAGTGATAGGTGTACACGCTGCCTACTGTAGCAAAGTTTGATTTGCTGGGGAGGTTATGATGGTATCCTAAAAAGAGTGAAATTGGTGTCTGCAATAACCGTGTGAGGTCAAGCACATGTAGGCCCCTGACTCTAAAAGAGGATGATGAAATATTTGCAGGGAACCTAACGCTACCTCCCTAGATCTCACACGGTCACTATTTTGGCTCTAGTGTCTGGTGTATGGTGTACCTAGTGTCTAGGGGAGAAATGAAATGATGGAACACAACACAAAAACCCTTTATTTTTCTATGAGGATGTGAAAAAAACCAGTGGTAAAGTTTTTCTTTAAAAATGGATGTTTTTTCTGTACAATTTATTTTGCATGTCCAGTCATATTTTTTGGACAGGTCTTTGAAAATGAGGACAAGATAGTTTACAGAAAAGATCAACTATAAATATCTGGACTCTTTGTCCACTAACTATAAAGTCTATATATATATATATATATATATATATATATATATATATATATATATATATATATATATATATATATATATATATATATATATATATATATATATATATATATCTTTCCTGTTGAAATGTTCAAAGCTTACACTTTATTCATTTAAGAGGGAGAGTCACTGTGTATGAGGGGCTGTATTATCATCATACCCCATAAACTTCCTGAGTATGATTTTCAAATACTTGAGTTTATTCAATCGAAAGTGTCAGATATACCCTGATGCTTAACATATCACTTGGGGTTCCTTGTGAAAATGATAATACAGTATGAAGTTGCAGAAAATCTCGCTCTCTCAAAATGCCCAAGCTCCTCCCGTTATCTTTAGACAGCATAAACGATTGGTCGGAGACTTGATAGCTTTATTCTCACTCAGCAGGTTTCCTGTTACCAGCTGGCAACAGGAAATAAAACCTCTGCAACAAAAGGACACCCTGTCCTTTTATCTCTGATCACTTATATTTTAATTATTTTCCTATGGTGATATGGGGTCAGCCTCGCGTGCATTACAGGTGCACTCGCCCCTCATTTTACATGACTCACACCTTGCTGTGACCACACCTCAGGTGCCTATGGCAAATACGCCACTGTACGTTTACATATTTTTCCTCAATAAAATAATGTGGAGTAACCACATTTCCTTTTGTATCATTTTCTCTTCTTTTCCTTTTTGAATATAAATGCTTCAGTCATGTTGAGCAGTGTTCATGGAACACGGATGCTTACTAATATATTCTAATGCAATTATATTAAAACACAATCATGACAACATACATCAGTTAGATACAGTTCAATGTTAGGACTCAACAATGTCTGCTCCCGGCACGCCTTTCACTTTCCCCAACAGCAGTATCTAACTTTGGCAATGGGATTAAACATATCAATTAATAAAGCATTCTTACCACAAATTTCAAGAAATATAAACAAATGACGCTGACTTGCAAAAAAATGGCCTCAGTTTCTTCTGGACTCCAGACTGTGAATACTTCTTTATTTAATTGTAAAATTAACACAGCTGATCTCAGCGTATTTGAAATGAAAACTTTTGTTCAACTGGCACTGAGCAGCGAAAGCTCTTTGATAATATTTATTAGCACTGACCAATCGAAAGCTTGCGACTACCAGACTTCAAATGCAGTTTTTGAAAAACAAAATTAATTCCAAACAAACTCTGCGTCTGGTAGTTGATTGGCCAGTCTGCTTTAGTTATACCAATACAAAAAGATGTTTCGTTTTGGATTACATTTTTCCTACCGCTCCCCTTTCCCCTTATACTCTTTTTACACAAGCGAATTTGAATTTACCTCAATGCCTCTTTTCTAAGCTGCCGTCCCCACTAACGTTATGAAAAAACAAGCAGGAACAACAGTCTGTCTGGTCGCGCGTCCGTAGACATTTAGTATTTTCTCAATAACTCAACTAATACTTGGACTACCATATTATTTAAAACACATTCTTGCTCAGTGGACTCTAAGCTATACTACCATATGATTTTTATTGTCAGTTTCATATTGGTTTTAGATTTTCAATTTTGTCACGGTCATCGTCAAATAAAAATTTTACTCAAGACGGCCATCTTTACCCCCTTTTTCATCTCTCGCTAGCATGTATTTTCAAATAACTACTTGTTTTGACGTCATTAATACTACCGCAAGGGGGAAATAAAATTGTCTGCGTGTTTGCCTCTGTTGGCTTTGCCACAGAGTGTATATATGCAAGGCACAACGTGTCAAGCGAAGCGGGGTTTTGCGTGGCGGGGTAAGAATTTGCGTTAATTATAACCTATGTCTCGTGTAACACTACCAAATAATGTAAGGATTACTATGATAGGAAACTCTTTACAGAGCGATACAACAGGAGGCAATCTGATCATCAGAAGAAGTCCCCGCATCGGACAAGTGTTTCGGCCCAGTATACTCCTTTGCACTCTAAGGGGGGCGGGCCCACTTGGGTCATGACTCCCAAGCGTCTCAGCCTCCTGTTGTCTTGTATCGAAAATGAACCCATTTCACTTATGGTAGCAACTTTAATCCACAACTCCGCCAGCCGTGGAGGCAATTGTGAAAGTAACAAAGAGAAGACAAATTATTCCGTTCGTTCCGTCGCACACACTGAGACACCATCGCGAAGCCGCCGAGCCTAGCCACTGAAATTCTGACTCTGACACCTCCTATAATATACATCGCCTGTTGCCCCTCAGTCACAGCCCGCTCACTAGTACACCACGTTTTGTGGACTTAGAAAAATTCCTGGTGTTTTCTGTACCGCAGCGTTTATTGTCACGATTTCCATTGCCCATTGCGGTTGTTCCACAGCCAGCCTGATGCCTTTTCGGCAGTTTCACTAAGCCTCTTCAGTGCCCTTGTTCTCGCCTGTCCCTTCAGCCCCAACAGTTTCAATAGATCATACATTGATGCAGCCACAAGCCCTCTTGCGCCCACTTCAACAGCCACGACCCTTGTAGTGAACCCCTCGTGTCTCAGATCCGCGGCCAGATCACTATATTTGGCCGCTTTGAACAAATGTTGCTAATCTAATCTAGATTCAAATGGCACGGTCAGTTCAATCAGTATGACCTGAAGCGTTGAAGAAGAATGAAGCACTATATCCGGCCGTCTCCGCGATTTTATGATACTCTCTGGATATGCCCCTCGTCCAGGTAGGTCTACCGCCATCTCCCAGTCATTTGCACAATCAAGAAGAGATGGTAAACTGCTACCTGGTTTACTCGGTTTGGGGTGTGCTGACTTTCCTGCCCTCAGAAAGTATGTATTTGCGGTGCTCGGCCTGGGTTTGCTGTTTGCCTTCATCCTTGCTAGATCTATTGTCGCAGCAAGCTCATTTAGCACTTTGTTATGGCGCCAGATGTATCGCCCTTGCCCTAATAACACCTTACACGCTGAGAGCACGTGTTCGAGTGTCTGCCTCCCCTGGCACAGGGGGCACTGCTCATCATCCGACTTTCCCCATTTCACAAGGTTGGTGGCCGACGGCAGCAGGTCATACATTGATCTAACAACGAAGCTGAGCCCAAGAGGTGCCATATGCCATATATCATTCCATGTCAAGGACCTCTGCAGGGCTCCTTCCCATGTAGTCCATTGGCCTTGTTGGACCTGCTGCACTGCTTTTTGCAACCTCTTATCATTCTCAGCATCTCGTATCTCATGAACAACCATGTCTCTGCGCTCCCTGCTTGATGCCTTGGACCACCAGCGGATGTCTCCATGACCAAATCCCCATCTATTCGTCTGTGTGTATCCGATTACCTCCCTCAGTTTGAGTGACTCTTGGGCAGCATCATAAGCTTCTTCCACTCTCCACTTCCTTCTTTTTTCAGTGTGGGCTGAATGGACTTAACCACGTCATCAGCTGACTCGCGTAGCATCATTGCAAGCCTTGCCTTTCCAACTTTGTACTCTTCAACAACTGACTTGAAAGGAAGCAGAAGTTTTGACTTTTTGCAGTACAGTGCTACATCTGACAGACCTGGTGGTACCCCTAGCCACTTTCTCATGAACTTGTTGACCTTCTGCTCTATAGCTTCGACTGTACTTGTGCTTATTTCATATATAAGCAGTGGCCACAGCAACTTCGGTATCAACATGAACTGGAGCCACCACAGTTTGAACTTTCCCAAGAGTCTGCTTTGGTCTATGATCTGTAGCCCTCTGTCTGCCATTTCTATTGTCTGTTGCACTGCCTTCGAGTCTTTTAATGAGGCATCGTACACCCTGCCAAGACTTTTAACAGGTTCCTCAATAACAGTAGGGATTCTTTGGTTGGAAACCACGAATATGTCTTCTGCTATCTTCCCTTTCCTGACTGATAGGCTTCTCGACTTCTTGGGTTTGAAGCTCATTCTGCACCAGCTGACTAGTTCATCCAGGCGTTTTAACATCCTCCGGGCCTGATGTTCATCTGATGTCAGAATTGTTGTGTCATCCATGAATGCTTTGAGCGGTGGCATGTGACACATTCCCCCGAGCTTTGGACCTATAGCCATTCCTTCAGCCGCATTGAGGATTACCTGCATAGCCATCACGATTAGTATCGGAGAGATGGTACACCCCATTGCAATTCCAACTTCAAGGCCAATCCACTTCGTTGTGTACTCTCTGGTTGAAAATCTGACAGCAAACCCTGCGAAATACAGCTTCAGCATTGCTGCAATCTCTTGTGGAACATGATACATTTCCAGGGCCTGCCACAACATCTGGTGTGGAACGGATCCATAAGCATTCGCCAGATCCAACCAGATTACATGGAGGTCTGTTCTGTCAGACTTTGCCTTTTGGATTGCTTCCCAGATCATTGTGGCATGCTCTAGACATCCTGGTGTACCTGGGATACCTCCTTTCTGCATGGTAGTGTCAATGTACCCATTTGCCAGGAGGTATGTAGTGAGTCTTTTCGCCATCACTGAGAAGAATATCTTCCCTTCCACATTGAGTAGTGAGATTGGCCTGAACTGACTGATGTCTGTGGAATTTTGCTCCTTCGGGATGTAGACTCCATTCGCCTTTCTCCATTCCTTGCTTACAAGCTGGGCTTTCCACGCATTCTTTAGTAAACGGAGCAGTCGTTTGAGCACTTCAGGGCATCTCTTATACACCACATATGGAACACCATTAGGACCTGGAGCTGACTTGCACCGAGCTTTCTGGACAATGCTTTCTACCTCTTGCACCGTTCGGGGCTTGGTGTTAAATTCAGCTCCTGGCTTACTCGGCCATTTAAGGCCTGCCATGCTGCTGAGCGGCTCATCTCTGCGACCATCTGAATATGTCATTCTAAGGTGTTCTTCCAGGTCTTCTTTCTTGATGTTTAGCGTACCCGACCGTGGCTGCTCAAACAGTTCTTTGGCAAACTTGAAGGGCTCCCTGAAGAATCTTTCCCTATCCCTTCGAGTCTTCCTTCTCTTCCTGCACAACCTTATTAGCGTTAAAGTCAAAATATTACGTTAATTCAGATAGTAGTTTGGCGGCACACTTCCGCAAACTCGTTAATTATAATTCTTGCCACAGTCTCTATCAGATCGGGCAAAATGTTAAAATGTACGTCACAAGGAAAGCGAGGGGGTTTTAAACGGTGGGATTAATTATAAGCCTTTCCATGGCACAAAATTCAGCGCTATGCTGGTGTGTGAGAGTATCACCGTCAGACACAATAGGGCGGGTTTATTTATTATCATTATATGACTAAAATCGTACTGAAATGAGCGATTATTCTCGCAGATTTTACTACACCTACCCTATTACTTTTGGACAAGTGCAACAGTGGCCGTTGCCCGGAGTGACAACTGACAGCAACTACATGTGCTAGATAAGTATATCATCTGGCACATGACTGTTCATCAAAGAAAATTAGTGTTTCCTAACTGAAATAAAAAAAAACTATTTCCACCCAAGAAATTAACATTAAAAGTTGTGAAATAAAGACATGGGAGTGATTACAGAATCCCGACCCGCCATCCAGTGCAAGTTTAACAGTAGTATTAGAAATATTTTGACACAATTATTAGATTTTACAATATGTGTTTGGACAGATTTCCCGTTTGTGAAATTGCATTGCATATATGTATATAAAATGATTTCATTTGAGTTGAAAGTCCTGACCAGAAGAATACTAGGTTCAGGACAAAATAAAATTGTAAAAAATAGTTTAATACCAAAATTTCAAACACAGTGTTAGTTCATTTGATCATAGACATTAATATTTGTTTATGTGTGGGTGTTTAAGCATTATAGTACCAGCAAACCACATGTTCATAACCCTAGACATTAAACGTAGTCATCATACATACTAGTCAAGAATAAGTCAGAATGAGATCATAAGGTGGTAGCAGAAAGGCTCCCTGAAAACTCACCCTAATAATTGTTATAATCAGTGGCCTTCACAGCTGACCTCATTCAAAACAATATAAATACATAACAACAACAGTTCATGACATCTAAATCCACCACATGGTGGACACAATTTAAGCAGCTTATGATTTGTGACGGTCATACGCTGATGATACAGTCTTAATGGCAAACACTGGAACAGAGTTACAGGAGTTGCTATTAAAAAAGTGACAAAAATTGAAAATTCAAACCTTTGCCTAAAAGGAAAACAAACAGACGTAGTAACCATCTCGAAGACAATGAAATATCTAGAATGTACTCACAGTAAATAAAACAGTTTTGAAAGAAATCTACTTACTTAGTCGTTTCTCTTCTACCTTGGGGTGTAGAGGAAAGCTAGAGAGAGCGCCAGGCTATCCTTTCAGCTGTCTACCTTTTGGCCTGGTTCCAGTGCAATCCTTGATTTTTTCAGGGATTGTCTGACGTTGTCTCCACAGCAAGCTCTGGAGGTCTGGGTCCCTGGCCCTTGGTTTCCCATATTTTATGTGGTAGCCGATCTTTTGCAGACATGGCCAAACAATCGTAACTGACACTGTTCCACTCGGGTTTGCAAGGGTTAGGTTTCGAGACCATGACATATCGTATATCTAGCTAGATAGGCCCAGTTACATCATTTAGTATTAATGTCTTTTAGGTCGTTACTCTATCTCCTTCTCGTTGCACACAACAATGCCAGACAGGTTTACCTTGGAAACCCAACCATTAAGTACAAATGTTCTTTACTATGGTTACTCTAATACACTCATAGAAAAACCGCTGGTAGGTTTAGGGTTTGACCCAAATACTGTATAAAAGGAAGAGAAACGTACAAAATACTTAACCATAATAATATACACACATCCTAACCTACCCTCGCGTAAAATATAATATTCACTTCGGTTATTTAACTTAAATCAGAAACTATAAGCTTAGAGCTTGTCTCATCGTTTAAACTCCCGTGAAATAAACTCTAGTCATTAAAAGTCAATCATCATAAAATAGAAATATATATATAAATATATTTCGTCAATACTTACAATGCTGAATCAGTGCATTAATTTAGATGGTAAAACTATTCTCTGCCTGGTTACCAGCAATTTAATAAAATGTATCTATAGCTGGATGAGTTTTAGCTAGAAATTATAATTTATTCTGCAATCCACTGTAACACAGTAAAACTAGAGAATTTATAACTGAATTATCATTTCATCACTCTGCACAGAAATCTAGTTACGATATACTTCGAACTAACAATTAATCACTCGACTTTACTTGTCAATATTATTTACCTCCAAAACAGAACTACAGGCTATCACCACGAAATTGAGACTAATTTTTATAAAAGTAGTCTAGAACTCGGCTATGTCGAGAAACTAAGAACTTCACTCTACAAGGTATTCAGAACGAAGGAAGCTGTCTTCAAACTGAGGAGTACTGAATGAATTAAAGTAGATTTCCAGAGTATATATATCTCTCTGAAATTAAAGGGAATGTTACGTCTCTTTCCCGCTACAAACTCATCGGCCAGATGTTGGCACCTTTAGAAAATCTACATAAATTATATCTCATTCTACGAATGAAACGAATTTCTTTGCACCCATGCCGACCAGGTCTCTATCTGGCAGCGTACAGACTGCTTAAAATCGGGCTAGCAAAGTCTTTGATCTGGCTATGCTCATCATGCTTTAATTTCTTTTCTAGCGAGCTGATTAACAAGGGAGGCAATACAATTGCTCATCTTGTTTCCCCTTGATCGAAAAATACGTTGCCACCTTTCTTTGTTGCAACATCTTATACGATTTCTGCCTGCAGACTCGGTCATAAACGAAATACACACAAGCTAGTCTTTCATCTCAAATCTTTCACCGTGAATAATTGACTTATAGGCGAGCAGATTAGAGAAAAGTGATAGACGATAGTCTTCCTCATATCCCTGTCGAGAACAAATTAACACGATTCGACCTAAGAATCTTAGCTAATAGCCATAAAATGCGTGCTAAATTAGAAAAGAAAGACAGAGGTTTGAATATGGGAGGGTTAAGTTCCACCAGGCGTCGGTGACCGAGAAGGTAGAAGAGAAAAATGAAGAATAAGAAATAGATATATGAAATATATTAATCATAATCCACCATAGGTGTGTGGCCACCTCTTGCATCGATCAGCGAAGTGCATCTCCTGGGCATGGATGCGATCAGACGTCTGATTTCGGCCTGTGGGATGGCTGCCCACTCTTCCTGGAGTGCCTTGAACAGATCACGACGATTGGCTAGAGCAACGTCTCGGCGACAAACACGTCTATACAGCTCATCCCACAGGTGCTCATTCGGACTCATGTCTGCAGCTGGGATGGCCAGGGAAGGGTGAGAATGTTGTTGGCAGTCAGGAACTGCGTGGTCAACCGTACACAATGGGGTCTGGCGTTGTCCTGTTGAAACACAGACCTTTGGGCAGCCAAAGGTGGAAGGACATGGGGTCGAAGAATTTCATTGACGTATCGTTGCGCATTCAAGCCTCCTTCAATGTGCCCCAATTGACTCCTTCCGTTGTAACTGATCATTCCCCACACCATTGCACATCCACCACCGTGCGGCGGAGCTTCATCAGCGCAATTTTGGGCAAAACGTTCATTTCGCCTACAGTAGACCCTACGCCGTCTATCATGACGCTGCAACAGAAAGAAAGATTCGTCACTAAACCATACACGTCTCCATTGATTGTCAATTTCCTTGGGGCGATGCTGGTTAGCCCAAAGAAGTCAATTTTGGCGATGGCGGTGCGTAAGGACAGGTCTTCGGTGTGGTCGTTGTGCCCAAAGTCCAGCGTCATGCAGTCTATTCCGGACAGTTTAATCAGACACATGCTATCCTGCAGGCAATGACTGGGCAGTTGAGGAAGCTGTTGTAAACCTGTCTCTGAGGTGTCGAAGCCGAATAAAGCGATCCTCCGCTGCTGTTGTCACTCTGGGTCGTCCACTGCGATGCCAGTCTTCAACTGACCCAGTGGCTTGGAACCGGTGCCAAAGTCGACTGATGGTACTCTGATGCACGTTTAGATGCCTGGCATCCTGACTTTGACTTTCGCCTGCATGCAGTCGGCCAATAGCAATGTTCCTTAAATTTATCGATAGAGACGCCATAAATGTCTGCTTGAAAATGAAATGAATTTTTGTGTGTGTAGCGTTATCCTTTTATAGGGTTTCAGTTGCGTAGTCAGTGAATAGTGTTCACCCCAAATTTTGTTGTTTTCACGTGCGCGCAAGATGAGCTGTGGTCAAAAATTGTGTCACAAACACTATTGACCACTGCGTTGTAACGATTACAAAAACGAACGCAATTCAGGTCAACACGTGCATTTGACACTGTAAAGAACATTTGAAGCTGGTTTTTATGTAATCTAGCACCAAATTTTACTTACAAACTCATAAAAACGCGCCCTCGGATAGCTATGCGTTTCTTTTTTTGATCAGTATACAAAACCGCTCACATCTATATCGGCCAAAAAAAGCTGCTGAGGCATGTCATCTCAGGGGCGCATTCTTATAGTCAGTAATGACTGAAGGCGCTATCATTATAATTCTGTAACTGTATAGTTTTAGTAAATAATCACATAACCGTGTTGATCGCTAATTAGTTATTTTATCGTTTTACTCGTGCTAAGACCGTGTTCAGTATTTATATATAGGCAAAATCTTCCATTTGAGATATTGGTAGCTCTTTCTTAGTCGAGATTTTAGGAAAAGAAGTCAATGTTGCAGGATCCTGAATTAACTCTTAATGATTTATTGGATATTACTAACTAGTGGATACCATTTGCCTTATCTTCTCTCTTGTCATTACTCAAACATCTCTTCTTTTTTTTTCTTAATGAGACGATTTCTAAAGACCTTCTTGATAATATTCCGTAGACCATACCCATCATACGCTTATCATATTGTAGTGATGCGTTAGTTGGTGTCCCGCGAGGTATAACAGCGCGCAATCCTGAAAGAGACTAATGGCATCTGTCTGCTAGCGCGATGAAGCAATTTAAAAGATATGTTCTTCAAAAGAACTACCAACTTCGCAAATGTTGCCGGTACCTCCTAAATGTTTATTGAACACTGGCTGTTCACATTCTTTTAACTTTCCTGCAAGAATGCCGTCTCAACCGTTCATTTTAGCAGGAACACAGGAAATGTACGAGAATTGAACAATGCAATAAAAAAAAAAACAACACGAAACAGCACTTAATACATTGGAAAATATATGAATAACAAATTACGCCAGGAACGACTGAATAAAAACTGATAGTTTATCTACTATAATGCCAAAGTTGACCTTTAGTAAGACTTAAAAAAACGATGGCAACACAAACGACAACCAAGAAGTGATAGATTTACATAAGTGGATGACATCGCAAAACAAAAATCAGCAGACAAATGCAAGTAAGATAAGAGATGAGGAAAAACTGCTAACTTTGTATAGTCCCCACATTAAGAAAACCAAATGATGACATTACAAGGCAGCCCCTATTCTAGAATCACCAACGTAAAAGAAAAAGAGAAAGAGCCATAGCACTCTGAGAGGGTTAGAGTTAGAGTGTCTTGAAAGGAAAGAAAAGACGCTTAAAAACGTGAGTGGACGACATAGGGCAGTACAATTTGGCGTGAACGGATTGTTGCACTGACCACGTGTGGTATGATAATATAAATACAGTGGTTGATATGAGGGGCAGGCAGATAGTGTAGAAAACTAAGATATCGGCTTGTATCTAAGGTATTGAAAATACACTTGGCACTAAAATAAGTCAAAAGTTACATTTGAACCAACTTCATAGTCCTTTGGAAAACCGAGACCGACTATATATTAATACGAATAATTGCTTCACACTAATCTTTACTTGATGCATATATAGTTTCAAACATTTGGTCCCTCCATAATACATTCAACCTCCCTTGAATGCCCAGTGAAATAACAGTCAATCAAGTTTGACTACTACAATAATGTGTAGGTAACGGTAAAGGGTAAAAGGATCCCGTTACACGCCCATTGAGGCACTGTGATAAAGTCACTCCGTTATTACCCCTTCCGCTCAATTCC
Source organism: Oreohelix idahoensis (assembly GCA_024509875.1). Lineage (NCBI taxonomy): Eukaryota > Metazoa > Mollusca > Gastropoda > Stylommatophora > Oreohelicidae > Oreohelix > Oreohelix idahoensis. The sequence goes on along the minus strand of JAMPIV010015809.1, from coordinate 123,727 downwards.
TCGATTTGAAATCTAGTAAAGTAGTTTTACAACTTTTAACCCCACTAGTAGATTTGAAAATCGTTGAGGACAAATTTATGGCAACAGTACAGACCAGGTCACAATCAAAGAAAGGAGGAAGAAAACCCAATAAATACTCATCCAGAGGAGATGAGGAGGGCACAGGCTGAGGATAGGTCACTAAAGCCGTGTTTCAGGAAACTCCCAAAAAGTCATACACCTCCAAATAAAGGAGACTTTTATATGAAGAACAAGCTAATGTATAGGAAGGCTGGAACTGGATCCACTAGTCATGGACAGCTAGTTCTTCCAACTTCATATAGGGAGAAGGTAATAAACAGATTCCATGTCGCATCAGATGGTGGACATGAGAAAATAGGTACTACCGGTCAAAAAGTATTTATGTCATTCTATTGGCAAGGCGTAGCTGCGGACATTGCAGAATTTGTGGAGGCCTGTGACCAATGCAATAAGGGAAAGCCCACACGATGGGAAAATCATCAGGACCTACAAAAGAACTACGGTGAAAACTGGCCTGAAAATATAAGGAAAAATAAATATGATAAGGCAGACATCGTGGATAAGAAAACCCCTTTTCACACCCAGTCTTCTAATAAATCAGTTAGAATAGCCACTATGAGTAGAATACAAAAAGTAACCTCAACCCAGTCCCACCCGACAATCCCTTGGTCGGAATTTCGGGAACTGGACAAAAATAGAAGAGAGGGAAGCCCTCTCACTTTGAAACTGAAATTGCGGGGAAACCCCAGGAAAAGAATTGGTAGTGGATGGTTGATGTGTGGGGGCAACCAAACGAGAGCAAAGCCACCACCACCATACTTCCAATTACATAAGCATTACCGGAATGGCACCGTGAACACTGCTATTTGGCAGACCAATCAAAGGTCCATTGAAGCGTTATTGAGGACGTGGACAGATGAGAAGGCAGAAGAGACTGTAACCTCATCATATCAGTATGTGAACGAGCTGACCACTCGCTTAAAAACTGGCTGGAAACTCGCAAATGATAACCTAAGACATGCCAGGAAGAAACATGCTGCATATTACAATAAGAAAGCGAAGGATAGGGAGCTAGCTGTGGGGGAGAAGGTGCTTCTTCTACTACCCGGCAGCAGCAACAAACTTCAGATCGGATGGCAAGGTCCTTACACAGTTTTAGAAAAGGTATCTAGAACTAACTATAAGATAGATAAGAAAGGTAAAGAAAAAATCTATCACGTGAACCTCCTAAAGAAATATCATGATAGACAAATCCAGGAAGGGACACATTTAATAACCTTGGCCATAGCTACTGAGATGAAGAATGAACCTCTCACCTCTTATGAATACCCCCTGAAACCCTGTGAAACTCCTGCCCAAGTAAAGATCAGTAAACATTTGACAAAAGGTCAGATGGAGAAGATTCAAAAGGTTCTGGAAAATCATACAGACGTGTTAACGGACAAACCGGGGCACACAAACTTGTTGGAATATGACATGAAACTACTAGACCCAACCCCCATCTGTATGGGAGCCTATACTATCCCGTTCGCAAAAGAGAAAGCTTTAAAAGAGGAGATAGATTATCTGTTACAGGAAGGAATCGTTTCTCACAGTGAATCTCCGTATAGCTCCAGTGTGGTATTGTTGAGGAAACCCTCTGGAGAACATAGACTGTGCATAGATTACAGGAAACTGAATGCTGTCACAGAAAGTCAGGTAGATCCATTACCTGATACTAACCAACTCTTTGCCAGACTGAATAAGGCAAAATATTTTTCTAAGGTAGATCTCAGCAAGGGATATTATCAAATTCCAGTGAAGCCTGAGATTCGACCTTATCTGGCTTTTAGCACCTCGGAAGGCCATTATGAGTTCAACATGTTGCCGTTTGGTTTGAAAAATGCCCCGAGTGTGTTTTCCAGAATGATGCGAAAATTCTTGGATCCCCGGAAAAACCCATGTATTACCAATTTCATGAATGATATCCATATCGCTACGGAAACATTTGAAGAACATGTTAACTCTTTGAATATGCTTTTTGATAGACTCAGAGAGGCAAACTTAACTGCTAGACCAACAAAATGTTGTATTGGATGCAAGGAATTAGAATTCTTGGGACATACTGTACATCAGGGTAGCATGACCCCTGACCCCAAGAACCTGGAGAAATTACAGAGAGCACCTAGACCACAGACTAAGAAGGATGTGCGATCCTTTGTGTCACTTTGTGGCTTTTACCAAAAGTACATTAAAAATTTTAACTCTGTATGTGCTCCTCTGACGGATTTAACTCGTAAAGGAAAACCAGATAGAATAGAATGGTCAGCAGAATGCGAGTTCGCATATAATGAGTTAAAGGAGAAACTCACCAGTAAGCCTATATTTAAATTACTTGATTTGAGTCAGGAATTCGAGGTAAGAACGGACGCTAGTAATATTGGATTAGGGGCCACATTGTTACAAAGGTCATCTTCACCAGATGGGGAATTGAACCCGGTTGCTTATGCCAGCCGCAGGTTAAACAGAGCGGAACAAAACTACTCAACTATTGAAAAAGAATGTTTGGCTTTAGGCTGGGCAATCAAGAAATTCAAGATCTATCTGTATGGTAGATCATTCGTGGTACAAAGTGACCATCAGCCTCTGGTTTCCTGGCACAGGCGAAACATGGTAATGCACGTTTGTTAAGGTGGTCGTTGCTTATTCAACCTTACTCGTTTACCATTGAATACATTCCTGGATCGCAGAACGTTGGGGAAGATTTCTTGAGTAGGCACCCACCTGCAGAAACCCAGGATAATCAAAAAGCCTAGTTGAGTTAATTTGATCGGGATTGTTAATACAGATTATAAAGCTTCACTGGGATGCAGGCTCTTAACAGGGGAGATCTGTGATCAAGTCACTCCGTGATACACCCCGCCCAAATCCGTATTTTGACCCCCCCCGCCCAAATTTCCCCTATTCAAATAAACCTAGTAAAGTAGTTTTACAACTTTTAACCCCACTAGTAGATTTGAAAATTGTTGAGGACAAAGGTCACACTGTTACTAAGAATTGGACGCAATATTTGAATATTTTTCTATTATAGTGGAAAAGGGATATCCTTCCCCTTAACCCTCTACCCATCCGTCCTCTTACTTGGTGAAGGTTGTTGTCTAAAAATAACTACAGTTCGACAAATAATCTAGTAAAAAATTACAGTAGTGAAGATTTTTTTTTCTAGGACGTCGCCTTTTCAAAATGCAAACGAGCGGCTAACGATTTGAATCTATTAACGCCAAGAGATGGTACCCACCCCCATAAAACACAAGCTTTTTCGTTATCCGTCCTAATATTTAAAACGACCATTAGACAGTTTGGCAGCTGGCCAACGCGTTGTTTCGTTTTCAAAGAACGGGCGAGAGAGAAAAAAAAAGGCGGGGGGGGGATTAACATGGAAAAAATCTAACCTAACGTGTGCATTGTGAAACTCAAACTAGCAAACTAATTTGTGTGCAGGGCAGAGAAAGGGGCAAAGAAAAACGTAGATGATGTATTCTAATAGAAGGAAATAAAATGAAAGCACAGAAACGATAATATTGTTTATTAGAATATCATATGAATCCCTATAATATGTTTTCTGGCTTGAGAGTAAAAGTATGTTGTTCTGAATAAAGAAAGAGAGAAAATTATAAAGATGAACAATAGGATAAATGAAAATATACTGGCTAGATAAAGGACAATTGTCCGGTTACTAATCACTTTCAATTTTTTAAATCACTTCAATAATTACGGAGATATCGAAGAAAATAAAAATTGAAGACAGACAGACATACACAGTGGTAACCGCTCAACTTTGAAAATCTTCAGATTTTACATTTTCTAAACGCGTTTTTTGAAAGAAAGTCAAATTAGCTTAACTTGATTTATTGGTTGAGGTTAGTCTAGGGAGAGAGGGGATAAAACGAACGCTTTGCTAAGCATAGGTGCCACTTGAAAAAATATTTCCTCCAAGAAGGGTTAAGAGCAGACGCAGAGCAATTAGTGACCAATTGCCTTTGCGGTTTGAAAGTCGGCGATCTGAACTTGTGCCATTGATCGCTAGTTAACCTTATACTTGTGAAATATTTCTTTGATTGCGGGTTGAGTCATATATTACCCAGTGAGCCATAACCTGGAGCTGCAGAGATTCGAGGCACCATGCTGGTTGCTTGAATGTTGAAATCTTATCTGCCTCCAGAGCACACGGTAGTGAACGAATGTGTATTTTCGAGCAAGTCATCTATCTTCAAAGGAACCACAAGATAAGCCATAAGATTTCGGGCTTATGTCAATTCATCACGTTGTATTATCCACACGCAACTATAAACTGTTTTGTGATATGATGAGACACTCAGTCCTTCCGAGTAGTGACCCTTCATAAGACAGTATTGTTTCAGCAGGGAATAAAATTCTATAAACATTATAGTAGTGACATTTAGGGACAAGATGTCCTTCATATTTATTTAATGATGTACATAAACACACTTCATTTTAAGTTTTAAACATTCCTGTCCCAAAAGATTTGAGGTACAGGAAATTAAAATTGCACGATAATATTATAACTTTAACCCCAGTCTTATTGATTCAATTTTTATTGAGTTGAAGTTGTGTTTATTTTCAGGCATTTATCACGACATTTGCATTACCCTAGATACGTAGCTATATAAAACATCACTCAATAGATATAAAAATATTGCACAGCGTGAGATCTGAGGGAGGTAGCGTTAGGTCCCCTGAGAACTCATCAACACCATTTTCAACTATTAGACTCAGGGTCTTACAAAGCTTGACCTCACGCTGTTGACACTTATATTTTCATTTATTTACCATCAATAACCTCTTCGGTGTTAATCCACCACAGGCATGTTAGGAATATGGTGTTAGGCTCATATTTTCTTGACCATCGGCACACTAGGGGTGAGGTGGTCAACATCACACCGGCTGCCTTAACCTTCCCAGAGTTGCTCTGGCACCCAGTTGGGGCTGGGTCGACCCAGGAGCAGTTTGCGGCCTAAAAAAATCCCACCTCATCTGGGGATCGAACCATAGACCACTGAGCTGGGAAGCCAGTGCACTAACCACTATGCTACCGCGGCTCCCACAATAATGAATTCTCCATAATGATGGAAAGGATCCACATACGCGTAATCTACTGGTTAATATTATATCCACCACTGACCAGAACAAGCAATCGTCCACGGTTTAGCACAAAACAACTACTGCCTACTTTTATGTACACAGCCCAAAGAACCCTCATCACTAACGTCAACAAAAACACGTCACCATCTACCAACGCGTGACTTTCATCCATCGTGATGCATTTTCGTGTGATATACCGTATAAATTAACGATTTCTTGCAACAAATGCATCGCCACATTTACTATGGATCTGTGCTCAACGATGTGCTGATAAGTAAGTATGATGAAGAATAACTACAATTTTGAAAAAAAGTAAATTGTACGGTATCGTATACCTACAGTCATCTTCATTCATTTTTTTTTTTTTTTTGGTTTTCTCTTCATAATTTATCAGCTGTCTTAAGAAAACTAAATATTCCTATTGTTACACATCTTTTTGTGCACCTCAATGTTTTCATTATTTTGAAACGCTGCGGTGTTCAACTAGAGTGTCACAGGAATAGATGTTGTGAACTGAGTTGAGGGTGTGGGTTATGATTGTGAGTGTGATTTAGGGGAAGTCCGTGAGAAGAATGTAGGTCGTGATTGGGGGAAAGTATCGGGTGATGTCTGGCAGTGAGTGAGTGCGTAAAAGGGGAGACAACTTACAGAGCAGTGTATTCAGCCGGAATGGCTGCGTGTGTGTGGAATGTGTAGTTTTGTTGAGGATATTCTGTGTCCGCTTTATGATTCTACTTCATGAAATATTTAGTGAAAGGAAGTATATTTTAGAGCTCTACTTGATTCATTCATGATTTCAATAATGCTGTGTTAAACGACTTCCGTGCGGACGAAAGACGGACAAACAGTTCGCTTCTTGAATTATATATTGACTGCATAGGTCCTATGTGTGGACACTATTTAAGTGTGTTAACCTGATGAATATCTATTATATTGGAGTAATGTATCGACAATAAAGTCTGTATCGTATCTGTCACTGGAGCATTTATTTGATGATTTACTTTTGGCGTTACACCTACTTGACTTATTTTATGAACATACCCTTGATAACGCCACAGTTATTTGGTAGGCCAAGCCGGAGGTATTGAGGTCGACAATAACAAATACAGCTCAGTTTAGCGACACCCCCACAGCTCTGTTGTATATGCCTAGCCAGTGAAAATGAACTACTACAATTAATTACTGCATTTAATCAGCATTTATGTCTACACTGATTCCAAAAATCTAGCTGATGGAATTTTTTGTCTTGTCAACTTTGATGGCCTCAGTATCCATCAATTTCGAGTACTAATATAACTGCTACAGCTTTAGAGTGCAACGCCAGGCAATTAACGACTTCAACAAAGGGGTGCAACAGACTGAAGGAAACATTTTTTGGTGCGTATACCAATGTTGGTATACCAAATACCTCAATGCATCGTTGATGATGTTGCGGGCCAATTTGATATGATTATATAATTTAATGAATGGCTCAAATTCTTACGGCTGGTTGTCTTCTCCAGTCCGAATATTCTTTATATGTCCGTTCCTAGGACTACTGAGTGCCGCAGGGATACCCTTCTTGATTCTGCTGCATTAATACTCATGTAGATAACATGACCATTCTCACAATTCTCCCTGGCGCGCACACTGGCACTCAGTCAAAATAATGCTTACTGCTTTGCACAGTTTACAACGTTTATTACATACTGCTCATATTGTTGAATGTATGACATCAAAGCTCTCTAAGCTTGTCTCGCTACTGTCCTGTAGCTGATAAAGCACACAGTTTATTAAATACGTCAACCTACGTACATCATGAATCTTCCAACACTCTGCTAATTCATAAACTGATCTTACACATGGAGGTATATATGCAGGTGAGTCATAACAGCCAGTATGCATAAACACAAGCCAATATAAAGTCCAGATGGACACACGCCATCTTCACTGGCCCAAAGGACACAAGCCGAATGCCGGCTAGAGACACGTTCTTGTCCCACATTCACAAACCCCCGTCTGCTACCAATTTGAGCAGAAGTCAAGACGTCACTTCCTGAAACCAAGGACTACCGTACATAAACACTAAACCAGGAAGTGATTGTATAACCAATGTTATGATATTTAAACATAACATTTACTCCCCCTTGCACTAAAATAATGAAATGGAAATTTTCATTATTTCCATGGCAAAGTCTACAAAATCACTGGAGTAACCAGATGACAATATCCATATTCCCCACTGTCCCAATTCATACAGCACCTAGAGGCATACTCCATAATCGACAGTTAAACACACAAGGTGAGGAATCTAGTAATAAAATTACCAAACCCATTGTCTATTTTGGAGACATCTCTTTTGACACAAATGTGAGGTCACTATATTAATAATAAGGCAGTGTGGAAAGACGTCAATATGTCAGTAAAGGCATTTATACAGCACACCATGTCAACAAACACCTTATGTCATGTCAGTCATGTAAGTCTCCCTATCTATCAATGAAATGCACAATTAGCAATCAAAGAGACAATAGATCATATAAGGCAAACAAATCAATTCATAATGAGTGACTGCGACATTATGTCAAAATAGTTATTAATATTTGTATGTATGTAATCTCATGTGATGACTGACCATGTTAATAAATTGTATTGTGAAGATATATTAAGTAATATCTGAACACAATAAAATAATCAATTTCCTTATGTCTGAAACACTCAAGTGGTTTACATCAATTAATTATTTATCAACCAATTAATGTTATTTATTATTTATTGTCACTTATGATAGATCATCCTTGTTGAAACAGAGTCATTTTCCTTCACGTAGTTTGAAAAAATTCCTTGAAGTATTATGTTTTCACGCATTCACAAATTATTCTTGTAGATGAAGTTATTTTTCACATGTAGTCACGAACAAGTTCATTAAAATCCATAGTTTTGACGTATTTTGATTGTCGATGTTTGTCTTCCATGCAATAGGAATATACTTAAAAAGCAATGTCATTCATTCTGAGATGCAAAGAATGAACCAGAGTTGGGGCACTGTACGAAGGATGGCCACCGACCGAGCAAAGTGGAATCAGTTTGTTGTTGCCCTACAAGACGCCACTAGGCGTGATGGCCACTGACTGCTTTGACGGTCGGCGGCTAAGGATCAAAGAAGAAGAAGATTCATTCTGTACTTTCCAATTTTTTAAAGTCCAAGTTGAGACGCAATTTTCTTTGTTGTGTCCCCTTTGAATCGGCAGCACAATCATTTATGAGTTATTTCCCTTTTTATGTTAGTAGCAGTCACTTTAATGGGAAAAGTACTGAATATTTCAAGAAATCTGTCTTGAACAAGTCGAATTGATATTACATCTTGTCAAAAGTTATTATATAAAGTGCATGTAATATGGAAGTATTGTCCTTGAAGAACTGCATTAGAAACACTATGTTGAATGATTTCATATATAAGTTGACCTCGGTTGGGTAGAGAAACATCATCATCATGTTGCTCGGCATACTGTCTGTAGTTTAGCAACTTATTTCTGTACATGAAGATGCACTGTGGTAGTACTATCTGAATCATGCGATACACTTGTCAACAGAAGGTATACGCAATAGTTTATATAAAGTTATAGTTGTGGCATAATTCTTGACTTGTTAAAGGCATCATGTATGTTTGACAATTACATATGCGTTGAACGAGAATTTGAGGCGTCAACTGGAGCTAGTGGATGTTTCACGCAGCGGGAAAGACATCTGCCATCACATTCATGCTTCCCTTGATAGGTTTTATAATATATTGGTAGGGCTGAAGAGCCAGTGATGCATGGGCAGCTCTTTCATTCTTGAATCGCGCTGTTTTAAGGTATGATAGGGCTCTCTGATCTGTTTCCAGTGTAAAACTTGCTCCAAGTAAGTACCTCTGTAATTTTGCAAAGCAGAAGACAACTGCCAATAATTCCCTCTCGATGATAGGATAACGCTGCTCCGTAGGCGTCAGCTTTCTGCTTACGTAAAGTGTGGGATGCAGACAGCCATTCCATTCCTGTAACAACGAGCCACCAATGGAAGACTTTAATGCGTCGACCCTGAGGGTAAAATGTTTGGCAGGATCAGGCAATCTCAGTATGTGCATTTTTGAAAACAAAGATTTAAGTCTATTTAAAGCCACACAACATTCATGGCTGCAGATAAATCTATTGGAAGAATCCTTCTTTACAAGTGACGATAATACAGACGTAATCTCAGCAAAATTAGGAATAAATTTACGATAGAAGTTTAGGAGGCCGAGAATACTTCTAACCTGTTTTTTGGAACATCAAAGTTTAGGATTCTAGAGATGGTTGTATCCTCTGTTTTCAAGAAACCTCCTCCTACTTTATATCCCAAAAATTAAATCTCCTGAAATCCAACTTTAGTTTTAAAAGGTCGTGCTGTTAAGTTATGACATCGTAACGTGTTTAGTAAAGAATGAATACCATCCAAATGGTCATCCTATGATCGATGAAACAGACAAACATCATCTATATAAGTAATAAGATCTTCTCTATCAGAGAAGAGTCTTCGCATCGTGCGAACGAAGGTCGCAGGCGCGTTTACTAACCCAAAGGACATATAATTGAACTCAAATAGACCTGAGTGAGTAGCAAAGGCAGTATAAGGCTTGGATTTCTCCGTTAATGGCACTTGCCAGTAGCCTTTCGACAGATCAAATTTCGAGAAAAATGTAGCAGAAGCTAGTCTGTCTAACAAAGACTCTAACACTGGGAGTGGTTCCGCATCAGTTATAGTCACAGAATTTAAGCGTCCAAAATCTATGCATATGCGTATCGACTTGTCTTTTTTCCAGATCAAGACCATCGGAAAACTATAAGGGGAATGAGATGGAGAGATGACATTTAATTTCCCAATCTGTTCTAATTTCCCCTTAACTTGAGACTTTAAGTGTATAGGTATAGGATAGGGTTTCAACTTAATAGGTTGAAAATCAGTGAGAATGATATCATGTTCGATGATATCAGTGTGTCCTGGAACATCAGTAAGGACATCAGCAAAAGAACCTAGCAATTGAGTAGCTTGTTCTTTTTGAAGAGAAGACAGAGTTGGAGATATAGTAACATCTTTCCAACTTTCAGTAGCTAAAAAGTGAACACTAGGTAACACCAAGAGTGACTCATTTCCATCAGTCAAATCAGAATTTTCCTCTTGTATGACAGCCAAAGAAGAGTGGCGAGTGACAGATTCATCAAGAGCTTCAAAGACTGGTCTAAGATGTGGTGGACGTGTATGAAACTGCTGCAACATATTGATATGAAAAGTTTTTTCTTTACCATCTATTGAAACAATATAATCAACATCAGACAGTTTCTCCACAATCCTGTAGGGTCCTCTCCATGACACTAAGAGTTTGTTATCTTTCTTGGGTAATAGTACGTATGCTTCATCACCAGGCCAAAATTGTCGTAATGTGCGGTTTTGGTTCAGAAACAACCTCGCCCTAAGCTTTGCCTTTTCATATGAATTTACTGCTATTTGGCATGCGTCTATTATTTTTTTTCTCAGATTGACCACAGATTTGTAACATCTGTTTGATGGATCTATTGAGAACTTCTATTTTTCCGTTAGACTGTGGATGATAGAGTGAACTAAGGAATCTCTCAATCCCAAACATATCCATCACCTGTTTCATAGCATCCGAAAGTAACTGACTTCCTCTATCAGATAAAATGTTTTCAGGAAAACCTGTACGGCTAAAATTCAAAAACAATGCATCAGCAATATCTACTGTAGTAGTGGTTTTTAATGGTATGGCTTCCGGCAAGCGTGTGCACATATAAATGCAGGTCAACACTTATTGATGACCTCTGGCTGATGTTACTTTTAAACGGCCAATAATGTCAATGGCCATCTTTGCGAAGGGTCGCAAAGAAATATCAGCTGCCTAAATAGGAGCGTCATGTTTTGGTTTTCTCGTTGCTAAGCTTTGGCAAGTGGTACACGTACGACAAAATAATTTTACGTCCTTCGTAATACCCGGCCCAAAAAATGTGACAAAACACTTTGTTTTGTTCTAGCAACACCTAAATGTCCAGCACATTAAATGTCATGTGCATGTCGTAAAACGAATGGACTAAACAAGCTGGTACCATAATCTGTTTCTTAAAGGAATTAGCATCTTGATAATTTCTTACTAATATTCTATTCTTTATAGTATACCAGTGTTTTGAATTGTCATCCACCATTACATCATCCAAATGAGCAATGTGAAAAAATTTTCTTAAGGAAATATCATCTTTCTGTCTTTGTATTAAAGTTTCCTTATCAATGAGTTCCATCTGAAATAAAGTATCATCTTTAGTATTGACATCATCCATTACCTGTATATCACCATTACTTTGCTGATGATGACAATTTTCATTATCATCATTATTATTATCTTCTTCGTCTTCTTATGTCATTTCCTCAGTTATATCTTCAGGCAACACATCAACAATTGGTATGTGTTGATCCTTTTCCGTGCGAGCCTGAGCTCTATTAGTCACAGCATTTGAACACAGTAAATGTTGTCTTTCCCATCTTTGAATATCTTCCTTTGTACATTCATGCAATTTAGGTATGTTTCCTAAAATGATCCCAGCAATTGGATTCTCCAAAAGACATACAAGTGTCCTCCCCGTAAAATATGGTGTATCTAAAAACACCTCAGCTGTGGGGTAATACTCTACCGTTCCTCCAAACGTGATACATCTGACATGTTTTCCAGTGTAGTCCGACTTATCCACCAATACTTTGCGAACTCCAATAGTTGTTGCCCATGTATCTCTTAATAAAGATACTAACTGATTATTGACAAAGCCTCTATTAAAAATTAATGAACCAGTACTTTCAAACGATGACATGACTGGCAGGGGATGTCCGCATAACAATCTTGGGACTCCTTGAGGCTGAAATAAAGAATTGCAATTAGTGCAGTTATCACTATTTGCTAAGTCTACACTGCATGAATTTGCATATGTTACTATTTCATCATGGTTATGATTATTATCATGCACAACAGCATTTGTATGTTCAGGGTTTCTAGGTTGCCTGGTAGTATTATTATTATGATAACATCTTTTGTTATTTGAATTATGATCATTACCTCTATAAAAGGATTTTTGCCCTCTATTTGGTTTAGAGTTATATCCTCCTCTATTTTGCCAATTATTCGATTTAAATGAGGTTTGTGGATAAAAGGGTTCCTCCTCATAGGAATGGACATTTCTTTGAGGTTGATATTTATTAAAGTTATATCTACCTCTATTCTTGCTATAATTATGTGATGGATTAAATCTTTGATTCCTATCCATACTGTTTGATCTATACCTAGGTGCACTGTCCTGAAATGACCTAGCAGATGCAGCTGGTAATGAATCTTTAATACTGTTTTTGCTCAGTACTCTGTTAGGATGTGCTACTTGATATTGACGCCCTAAAGTTTGTAGTTTAGTCAGGTTCTCTGGTTTTCTTTCCTGTAGAAATGTAAAAAAATCAGCACTAACAGATGACATGACCTTGTCTCTTAAAATCAACTCTGACAATCCTTGAAAAGTTTCTTCAGTTTTGGATAATTCAGTCCATCTTGAAAAATTTAATTTTACAGCTGAAATAAATTCAGTGAAATCTTTTCCTGAATCTGGGTGCAAAGATCTAAATTTCTGTCTGTAACCCTCATCACCTAATTGAGATTTCTGCAATAACATCAATTTAGCAGCATCATAATCTTTTTCTGGTTTCCTCATCTAAGGTAGATACTGCAGGTAATGGTTCACCTACCAATAAATTCATAAGTCTACTGGACCAAGTAGATTTGTCAATTTTAAATTCCTCACAATATGCCTGATATCTATTTAAAAAGCACGAAATATCGTCTATGGACGAATTGAATTTTGGTAGATTAATTCTAATAGCAGTAGGATGATCTTTATTTTTATTTTCACGCAGCATAGGATTCACCTGTGGTTGTTGTAATATTAGCTTTTCAAGCTCAATCTCAGCCAATCTTATTGCTTGTTGAGATTTTATCTCCTCTTGAGCCTTAGCTTGTTGAAATTTCATCTCCTCTTGAGATCTAGCATAGGCCAATTTTTCCATTTCCAAAGCCATTTCTTCTGATCTCTTTTTTCAGCCAATTCTTCTTGTATTCTTTTTTCAGACAATTCTTCTTTTCGAAGTTCCTCTTGTCTCTTTACTACTTTATCCACATAAGCTTGCAAGGCTTCACCTTCCAAATTAAATTCTTTACTTCAGAAATCCTTTAATGAAGTCTGGTTTCTTATTATTGAAGATTCTCAGTATATACACAATTTTCAACTTATATAAATATATAAATTATAAATATACAAATATATAAATAAATATAAGGCTATATATATATATCCCAAATTAATATATATATATATATACCAATATATCATATAATATATATATTAATGAAGTCATGGTTTATATATTATATGTGATTCTATATAGTATATATACACAATATATTATATATATTATATATATATATATATATATATATAATATATATATATATATATATATAATATAATATATATATATATATATATATATATATATATATATATATATATATATATATATATATATATATATATATATATATATATATATATATATATATATATATATGAATATGTCAGCTAAATATTCAATACTCAATCCACCGATCTCAAATCAATTTATAAATGCAATAATATAGATGTAGTCAAATAGACAATATGGAGCAGCACGAAAAAATAGTGACTACGACAAGTAATGACAAGAAGAGAGGGTTAGAGCAACTAAAGCAAATACAAATAGTTAAACTAAAGAAGAAATATTAATTAAACTGATGCTCTATGACACTAAGACAAGACAAGACGCATTTTACAACACTGATGACATCTATAAACTAAATGATAGGCAGGGTAGACTGGACAATGTCACCAACAATAATGCACAGAACTAAATAAAATTTGACACTGACAGGACTTATGACAAAAAACAATATTTAAACATGACTTTACATCCAGCCTCCCGCTAATTACAAACGTACACTTGATGAAAACAAAAATTTGTAAAACCACATTCAAAAAAGATGTTATCCAGTCCTGAGAACTTCCACTCCAAGCAAGGAATACAGTGATGTTTCGTAACTTAGGCTCTGGTTAGGCCTAGGACTGGTTCATGCTGACAATTGAAGGACACCGCTCTGGTCCACATTTTACGACGGAACACTTGAAATTCATATTATAGAGTCAATTCCTTTGACGTATAAGTAGTAGTAAGTCACTTTTTATGTATTAGTGACACTTTGAGGCACATTTAAATAGCATCATAGATGGAAATCCCTTCAATACTTGCAATACTTGTGCAGACGATATGTGTCCCATTTTGAAAAAAAGTTCCACTTTCTTGTACTTTTTTTTGGTTACCAAAATGTGGTTCTGGCCTCCTTAGCTTGGCCCCCAAAGATGTTGCGGGCAAATTTGATATGATTATATGATTTAATGAATGGCTCCATTTCTTACGGCTGGTTCTCTTCTCCAGTCCGAAGATTCTTTAAATGTCCGTTCCTAGGACTACTGAGTGCCGCAGGGATACCCTTCTTGATTCTACTGCATTAATACTCATGTAGATAACATGGCCATTCTCACAATTCTCCCTGGCCCGCACACTGGCACTCAGTCAAAATAAGGCTTACTGCTTTGCACAGTTTACAACGTTTATTACATACTGCTCATATTGTTGAATGTATGACATCAAGGCTGTCTAAGCTTGTCTCGCTACTGTCCTGTAGCTGATAAAGCACACAGTTTATTAAATACGTCAACTTACGTACATCCTAAATCTTCCAATACTCTGCTAATTCATAAACTGATCTTACACATGGAGGTATATATGCAGGTGAGTCATAACAGGCAGTATGCATGAACACAAGCCGATATACAGTCCAGACGGACAATCGCCATCTTCACTGGTCCAAGGACACAAGCTGAATGCCGGCTAGAGACGCGTTCTTGTCCCACATTCACAAACTCCCGTCTGCTACCAATTTGAGCAGAAGTCAAGACGTCACTTCCTGAAACCAAGGACTACCGTACATAAACACTAAACCAGGAACTGGTCGTATAACCAATGTTATGATATTTAAACATAACAAGCCACCATAGTGTATTTCCACGGTATACGTCAGTCCAGGAGGAAGACATAAATAAGATAAGTGGTTTAATGTTTTGTGGCATAAGTCCTTCCTATATTTTACGTGGTAGAGCTTCTTCTTTATGTCTATAAAGGTTATATGTTTCTATGTTTTATGTTCTTTTTGGTCTTTTATGGTGATTTTGGAATACCTCTTAGGACGGTCCTAAAATCAAAATGTCTGTAAGGCCAGCATATAATTCTTTCTAAGCGAGGCCCAGCGAAATGTGCTGTGTATTATAGTGCTCACTTCGACTTTATTATATCCAATTTCTGTCTTAGTTGGGATGTCATGTTCTTGATTGTAGTTCATGGTTGCTGACTGTTTTAATATTTAGTTCTTCAGCATTATTGTTTGTATCCTGTTACTCTCATCTTACTATCATTTAGTTGATACATATATAAATGTTATTTGCGTCTTTGTCTTGTCACTGTATAGTGGTAGCGATTATTTTATTTTCATAACATTTGGTTTTCTTTCATTATCTACATTTCTTTGCTCCCACTATTGTCACATATCGTCTTTGTGTGTACTGTTCTTACTCCAGTCTTTATGATGATTTCATGAAACCTGCGGTTGTATATATAAAGTAGTATTCTATTTGTTTATTACTAATCTTCAAGTTCTAAAGGAGAACGATTTCTGGTACATCATACTTATTGTAGATAAGTATTTATAATTTGATTTCAAGGAACCAGTAGTAATTGACGATTGATTAAGTGAGAGTAAACATTAACGGTAAGACATGGCTACCTTAGAACATTTTATCAAGATAGGACAAACCCTAGGAAAGAAAGGACAGATTTTGGAAGACTTTGATTTCACGCAATTGCGTGTGGCTGAAGAAAAAAAAAGATTAGACGATATTGCTAGAGACGAGAAACGCGGGAGAGAGAAACAAGATTAGCCGAATTGGAACATGAACAGAAAATGGCAACTATCGAACTTGAGAAATTAAGCCTACAGAAACAGGATACACATAATTTTGAGGAAGAAAATATGGTGGAAATTGGGGAAAGACATTCTTGTGTTCAGCTCGAAAGGGAGTATAAAGGCAAATTGGCGACACTAGAAATGGAAAATCAAACATTACAACGCCTTCTAATTCAACAGGAAAAAGCTAATGGTGACAACGTTTCTGCATTAGAGACATTACTCCTTAAAGAACAAGGTAAAATGACTCAACTTGTGAAAGTAAATGAGAGTCAATGCGATGAAATTTCAAAGAAGGATTCTGACATTTCTAAATTACGTAGGATGGTTGATGGATTGTTAGATATTGTACTGCAGACTAATATGGTGTCACCCGATAATGTAGATAGTGGTGTGTTACGACATACCAGAACACCCACAGATGGCATTAACCTACATAAATTAGGACGACATGATAGGTCTGCACATCATGACAAATTTAGAGTATCGTTCAGAGGAAGATATAACTTTGTCGTCATCACTCTCCCGCCGGTGTTTCTTATCGAAACCCCAATGGATTTTATGAGGGTGGTGCATGGCGGCAACATGCCAGGAACAATGAATGTGACGTGATAAAATGTCCAACAAATCATTGTATTTCTAGTAAGAGAAAAGACTTAAACGAACGGCACGTTAAGGATTATACTGACTTTGCGGATAATAATTGTAAGAATGCATATAATAAAGTTGATAAGCGTCAGGTCACACAGAAACATGATTATAGTAACGTACATATAATTAACCAGACTAATTCTAATCAGTACAGTGCAACATGTACTAAGGAAACTAATATCAAAACTGTTCGTTCAGCAAGCTTTGCTAATGACTCTTGTGCACAATTTCAGTTTACTCGAGTCTCTTTTGGTGGCTATAGTGCTCCCACTCGCACCGTACAAGTGCGAAATTTACCACTATGCGCAACCTGGCGCGCACTGGACAATTTTTTCAGTCCACTGCTGGCGTAAAATTTGTGCGTCTGGTCTCTATCAACAATTTTTCTCATAAAGGTACCTTTGTTTACTTTTATAACAATAATGAGGCTCGCAGAGTTGTCCGTCTTACTAACGGATCTTATTTTCGGAATCATTGTCTTGATGTAAAATTGGCGAAACATTCAGCACCACGCACAGTTTAGTTGCGTTCTCGGGTGCGTTTTTTCCAGTCTCTTCCATATTTTAGGTCTGGTCTATCTCAGCTGTTATTGCTGTACAGAGACATATCTTATTAACTTTTGCATTACTGTTCGTATGGAACTTATGATGCACTTTCTGGTGGATTGTACACAACTGTCGTTGATTACATTGTTTCAGTACTCTTGACTTTTCTTGTAAATCAGCTTACATTACTTTCCGTTTTACTTCAGTTCTGTCCTCGTTAACTAGGAGGGGCTCTCCTAGTAAAATTCTATGAAATGCAGATTACGACCGCGCATTACTCCACATTAAAATTTGTTTTTCTAACGCACCTATTTTAAGATTACCAAACATGCGTTTACCGTTCATTCTCAGGACTGACGAATCGTTGGAAGGAATTGGCGGGTGCTTGATGCAAGACTTTCACGGAGCTATTCATTCAGTTTTATATGTTAGCCGAAAACTGAGTTCGACAGAATCCAGGTACCCCGCCATTGAACGTGAACTGCTGGCTTTGGTATGGTGTATGCGCTACTTACTGGGTGCACAGTTTGTCCTGCAAACTGACCACAAGGCATTGACATATTTGCAAACTGCCAAGTTTTCAAATAAGCGTGTAGCCAGATATGCTCTCCTTCTACAATCTTATGATTATAAGATTCTTCCTATAAGAGGTAGCAGGAATGTTTTGGCCGACACATTATCCAGATGTGTTATACATGTTTAGGACAGTAGCGTGACATGGACATGATACACAGAGTGAGAGTTACACTGAGTGGGTACTTATGAACGTTACTATTTCGCAACAATGCTAATGGTGAAACTCTTGATTTCGGCAAGAACAATTAGTACCATTCATGGATTTTCTCTATTTACTTTCAAGAGAACATTTTGGTAAATTATGTGACTGTATTGGTAATTATTTTTTTGAATATATTGCATTAGATCCACTACTACACTTAGGTTATTATTGACATAATGTGTTTATTATTATTATTATATTTGACTTCAGTCATTAACGGAACTACATATAAGGTGACTTAGACTGTCCCGAAATGGTTCGAAGAAAGGGGGGGGGGGGGGGGGGGGGAAATAATGTTACACATCTTTTTGTGCCCCTCAATGTTTTCATTATTTTGAAACGCTGCGGTGTTCAACTAGAGTGTCACGGGAATAAATGTTGTGAACTGAGTTGAGGGTGTGTGTTATGATTGTGAGTGTGATTTAGGGTAAGTCCGTGGGAAGAATGTAGGTCGTGAATTGGGGGGGGGGGAGTATTGGGTGATGCCTGGCAGTGAGTGAATGCGTGAAAGAGGAGACAACTTACAGAGCAGTTTATTCAGCCGGAATGGCTGCGTGTGTGTGGGATGTGTAGTTTGTTGATGATATTCATGCCCGCTGTATGATTCTACTTCATGAGGAATTAGCAATGTGTGTGATTGCTAGATGAAATATTTAGTGAAAGGAAGTAAATTTTGGATGGGATGTGTTGGTCTCGTGCATGCTGGGTGAATTGTTTGGGGGATCTGCAGAAGTGGGGCCTGTGCCATCCAGTCTGGTTGAGAATGACTTTAATGGGTTGGTTAAGGTGAAATTCTGGAGCTCTACTTGATTCATTCATGATTTCAATAATGCTGTGTTAAACGACTTCCGTGCGGATGCAAGACGGACAAACAGTTCGCTTCTTGAATTATATATTGACTGCATAGGTCCTATGTGCGGACACTATTTAAGTGTGTTAACTTGATGAACATCTATTGTATTGGAGTAATGTATCGACAATAAAGTCTGTATCGTATCTGTCACTGGAGCATTTATTTGATGATTTACTGTTGGCGTTACACCTACTTGGCTTATTTTATGAACATACCCTTGATAACGCCATACCTATCTTCACAGCTTGATCTACCACACGCACTATGTGAAGCTCATAGATGACTACAAAACATTCATAAGAAGAGTTGGATCACTTCTCATCGGAGATGCGATTGACGCTCCTCTGAAGAACGAAGGACTACAAGAATTATATCTGGATGAATTCGTCAATGACACGTTCTCTGTTGAGCATAGTATTGCCAATATAATGTACAATCTGCCTCGAGAGTCTTATGAAAACACTGCAGATTATAGCGAAAACAAGGTACCATTTTATTATTTTCCTTTATCAACACTCTCCAAAATACCTATGCTAAGTCCTACGGTCTCGTGCCAATATCCTTTTTTCTTCTTCTTCGTACACTCTCAGACATCCATTTGAATGTTTTCAAAGAAAGCAGTAATCAGTTTGAGGCTATTTGAATCTCTGCTGTCTTGCAGCTAGGCTGGCGACAGTCAATGGCTAAGGAAGGCAACCCTACATAAATTCCCGTTGACATCGGATGCACTGGGCCACATGCCTAACGAAACAGTGCAACGTACGCCGCTCGATTATGTGCCATTATCCAATTTTGGAGAAACTGTTTTTCACGATTTAATGGTCTATCGAGCAGTGTGTGCCGTAGCAACATCCTGTTGGAACCACAAGTTATGAAGATTAAACTGCTCCAACTCTAGAAACAAAAAGCTCCTGGTCATTTCTCTATAATGATCGCTTGTTACAGTAACTTGATTTCCTACCACATCTTCGAAAAAAGTACTGCCCAATGGTCTTCACACTTTCCAAACAACATGAAACCGTAACTAGTAGAGGTGCAGTGGTGTAGAGTAAGCATTTCTTGGGTTTTTTTGTTTTGTTTCCCGAAACCTGCAATTCTGTTCAATGACAAAAACACCGTCAGACCCTTCAGGTCCACCAGGAGCATATGCCTTCATCAGATGTATGCCAGTTCTTTCAGTCCCGTACCATCAGGTCAAGGTCTTTCCATGACCTCTTATTTCCCGTCATATATGTATCCAGTTCTCTATTCTATGTGCTATTGTTCTCCCCCTAGTTCTTTAACCCTTGGAATCCCAGAACAAAGACTGTCTGGTAATATTATCAACATGTTTCTTTAATGTGTGCCCTATCCATCTCCAGCATGTCCTTATCATCTATTGTTCTACTAGCACTTGTCTAGTTTTTGTCAAAAGTTCCACATTAGTGATCTTGTCCTATGACGTTACTCCTTCAGTTCTACGCAAGCACTTACTTAGGGAAAGTCTGTAGCTTTTTCACTTATCGTTTGTTCTTGTTTTCAGTAATCCATACAATAGGATTGACCTGACATTAGAACTGAAGATTCTGATTTTTGTGTTGAATTTCATTTATCTCCGTATATTTCTCTATGCAATGAAAGCTCCCCTAGCCTTTTATATTTTTATTTTGATGTCATTGTCTGTCCTTCCAACGGTGTCTATATTGCTGCCAAGGTATATGTACGATTTTACATCTTGCAGTAGTGTTTCTCCAAGTATGATAGGAAACTCTTTACAGAGCGATACAACAGGAAGCAATCTGATCATCAGAAGAAGTCCCCCCATCCGACAAGTGTTTCGGCCCGATTACTCCTTTACACGCAAGGGGGAGGGGGGGGGGGGGGGGGGGCCTGGCCCACCTGGGTCATGACTCCCAAGCGTCTCAGCTTCCTGTTGTCTTGTATCAAAAATGAACCCATTTCACTTATGGTAGCAACTTTTAAATCCACAACGCCAGCCGTGGGAGCAATTGTGAAAGTAAAGAGAAGACAAATTATTCCGTACGTTCCGTCGCCCTTCACAACTAAGGACACACACTGAGACACTAGCGCGCAGCCGACGAGCCTTATCCTGACACTCCCTATAGTATACATCGCCTGTTGCCCCAGAGTCGCAGCCCGTTCAATAGTACACTAAAAAGAAACTCAGCGTTGTGGACAATTGAATTGAAATTAGTATAATTTAATATTACTAACTAGAGAGATATTTAATGTTGCACACTCTATGTTGCACATGTAGTATTTAAAATGTTACCTACCAACGCGGACAGTTTGTGTATGCCATCTTAGCGGGAAATAAACATCTTACCAAAAAACACTTCTATAACTAATAAACGGAAATTTTTTGTAACACAGAAACAATGCCGTTGGCTTAAAGCAAATTGTAAAGAACCTGTGAAAAAGAGCAGAAACGTTACTAGTGGCGAAATAATTTTGAATATAGATAGCAAAATAAGAGTACACACAACAGTTCCTGGAGGTTTCCTATAAGACAAATAATGAACAAGGTCAATGCAGGCTCAAGCATGTCGTACCAGGCGTTAGAGATGAGATTGTGTATGGGGGCTGAAAAATTCATTATGTTTAATAAATTGCAACTGAAACTACCAATGCAAAAGTTTGTGACTGCATTGTGCAAGCTTTCTGTGAAACCATCCGCCGTGCTGGCTTCATGCAGAGCACAAATGTAAATGATAATTATTGTAATAATACCACGCACATTAAAACACGTGGGATTTTGTTATTGTTGCTCAGAACCAATATCACTGCGCTCTGGGCAAACCCATAGGTGCTCAGTCTCCTTCGACAAAGATCGAAGGGCATGAATGCTAATTGTTCTTATTGCTCGATGGTTGTATATACTCCGGATTCGTCCTTTCATACGTTCATCCCTGAAAGTCTTAAGCCTTATGCCAAACTCCAGCAGTCTTAGCCTTGATGATTCATCGATTGCAGTGTCATTCCCTTATAGCCCATCATTAATTGTCCTCAGTATCTCTCCCTTGTGCATATCCAATGCACCTACTATATGTGCTCTTGAAGCTTGTCTATAAGCTCTTTCATTGCCGCGTATCCCTGCATGACCAGGACAGTAGATCCAAACCAATTCGATAATTATCGCTAGTGATAATTTAATAACAAATACCATTAAAAGTTGGAAAACTTCAGTAAATGTATTTTTTGTTTTTATTTATTATTTTTATTTTTATAGTTTTGATTTATTAATCTTCTCTTGGCAGGTAACTCTAGCAAATCTAATCACAGAAACGGATAATGTGATTAACTGGACGGACCAGATGTCGTACATCTTTAATGAATCAAGCGTGGATGGAAGCACCGAAGTGATAGTGATAAATAGACAGTATATACATAACCTGACAGCAATGATTGCATCACTTCCAGATGATAAAAAGAACCGCATGCTCCATAACTACCTTATATGGCGTGTGGCTGAAAAGTACATTCAGGTAAAGTCAAGGATGTCATAGATCCAAATTTTCTTGGTAACCCCTTACCACTACCTTGAAACACTTCATGGACAATTTTAGGGTAAATAAGGAAAAGCCGCGTTTATTGCGGCGTGGACAATAAATTGAGCCCCCATTCAAATAGCACGGATGTCTTTCCATCCTTTCTACGCTGGTGTTTCAGAAACATTCATTCCTGATTTTTTTTTTTAAACAAAATTTCTGGACTTTACCTAATTTCTATTTCAGGTAAGTATGAGTGGATATCTTTACCTACTATTTATATTTAACAGTAGATAATGAATGACAGTTCGTGACATTTGCTGTTACTAGATTTAGTCGCATAAGTCGATGCGACCTTAAATTATGTTTCAGAGACGAAGGTGTGACAAAATAACCTCGGACGTCACATTTACCTGTGCCAGCCTATAATTCATTCTGTGCTCTTCACTTTAGTTTTCCCGCTAATGACATTATTTAGTATTCTCGATTCATTGTTTACACTCCCTTCTCTCAATTCTTGTTATGTCGGGACGCCAGCGACCATCTTTTCCTGATTAGAGTAATCAATCACTTTCGATTGAACCAGTATTGACACCTGGGATCTGTAGAGAGAAGTGTAGTTTACTCATGTGTAACACATTTTCCTACCAGAAAAGAGCAGGAGAGCGACCGGATTAATGAGTAAATAACCTTGGGATGACCACAGTCAATTATCTCTGATAATAGTTCTGTCTGACCAGTTTGATGATTGTTGGCTAAGACCGGGTAAATGACAACAATTTTCCGACAAGACTTGGCGGAAGAATAATTGTCCATCTTGAAAGAAATTACCTGTGATATAAATGTTGAAGACGTGAATGTAAACATAATCGGTAATAGGCGGAAGCTCGTATCCTATATATGGCAACTGTAAACAACTCATTTATTCTTCAGTTTGATACGCAGGAATTTCTTATGAGAGAAGGAGAAACATACACATCTTGCATGCTATTGGCTTGGCATTTGAAATGTAAAAATACATTTCTAATTTGAGTCTTGTCATATTGTATTAATCTGGATGTGGGCCGAATGTAGCATTATAATTTAGCGTCTTGTTAGTTTACCGCACTGTGAAATTCAACTCGTCAAGAAGACAGTCAGAGAAGCCAGAATAAGGAATATGATCAGGGTTCCATTTTAAAGGACCAAAAAACGTGTTTGAGCATCTTGTGAATTTACACAACGACAACTCTACCTTCATTAATAAAGAAAGCCCGGAATGCTAGGAACATGAACACTAAGTCACAGTGTGAGTCGATTGTAACATCAAAGACCACGTGTAAGAGGTATCTTAATCAAGTTGCTGAAACTTTTTCACTGAGCCAGAATCTGAATTTCAAAGCATTTGGGTCGGTGGTACCAATTAGTGGTGATATTTGTGGAACAAGTAAAAGTGGCCTGCAATCAAAACTAGATACCTACAGCAGACGGGTCTTAACAGACGCTGGGCCATCTTTGCAATTACCCCAAGATACTACTTGGGACGTGTTGTGGCCACCAGACTTGACCAATGACGAGAGAGAACCAGTCCATAACCTGCACAGAACAAACACCGGCTGGAGCAGAAAATAAACCGACATCTTACTGGCAGCTAAATACCCATTCAAAGCTGCTAAGTGAATACACTTACAAGGATTTTTTTTCAAATCAGACCATCACCTGTGAGGAAGTTGTATCTAATCTTTCTAAATTCACACCACACTTATTTATTTTACATTTGTTAACAATAATTGATTATTAAATTTGTTATCTGTAAATATACAAACGTATAGTTAATTTTGTCTTTTTGAGTGAACAGCACCGTGTATTTCAGTCATTTTAAATACTTCTAACAGAGCTATTTAAGTATCATTTTACTGAGTTAAATCAGAACGAGCAAAATCCTAACTCATAGAATGGTCGGGAAAGATAAAACGTTTATTCGGCCTGCATCCTAGGAGCCGTAGTAGTTGATTTCTTAAAATTCCTATGAGGCTCCCTAGAACTGAAGGATCATTCATTAATTCACATCTCTGCCAAGAGTAATCTTGAGCGAAAGGTAGACACCTTTGAAGATCCACAGTAGATACTCTGAATTTTGACCTCTGTTGAACCATCACTGCAGAGCAGGGGGAGTAAATCGCGTGACAGTTCAGGATGCATGATTCATTAAATACCATCAGCAAATGTGCATCTTACTGGCAAGTATAGATTAACCTTACCAATACAGTATCAGCCTGCCTCTAACTGTCAAATCTTCATGAAACGGTCAAATGACAAATAAATGAGCTTCCATATCTGGAAAATCCAAGATCTCTTGGGGGCAATGATTGATAAGCGACTTACATGGACTTCTTCTTCTTTGATCCCTTGCCGCCGACCGTCAAAGCAGTCAGTGTTCATCACGCCTAGTGGCGTCTTGTAGGGCAACAACAAATTGATTCCACTTTGCTCGGTCGGTGGCCATCCTTCGTACAGTGCCCCAGCCCTGGTTCATTCTTTGCATCTCAGTCTCCACAGTCCTCCGCCAGGTTGTTTTTGGTCGGTCTCTCTTTCGTTTTCCCTCAGGGGTCCAAAGCATAGCTGTTCTTGTGATGGCATCGCGGTCTTTTCTGAGGACATGGCCAACCCAGCTCCAGCGTCTGCCAGCTATGATGGTGTGCATGTCCTCTTGCTTGCTCCGAGAAGCAGATCTTGGTTGGTGATGGTATTCGGCCAAAAGGTTCGGTGAATTTTTCTTAGGCATGCTGTGTGAAAAGAGGACAATTTCGACATTTCCTTCTCTGTAACTCTCCAGCATTCCGCACATAGAGAAGCACAGAAAGCGCACAGCTCTGATATAATCTTAATTGTGTGCTTGTGCTGTATTGAGAGGACTTCCAGATGTTGTTTAGGTTAAACAAGGCTGTTCTTGCCTTATTCATTCTGATGTTGATGTCTTTGCCTGCCCCGCCGTCTGGTGTTACTATGTATCCTAGGTATGTGAAGGTGTCTGTCTGTACAAGTTGCTGATTCCTTACTGATATGGGCTCAGGGTTGCTCACATTGAGCGTCATGACCTCTGACTTCTTTAAATTGATGTTCAAGCCCACCTGCTGGCTAAACTTATTAAGTCTATCCGTTTTTTCCTGAATGTGTTGATGTGAATGTGTTAGTAGTGCAATGTCATCTGCATATTCCAGATCTTCCAATGTAGAAAATGTAATCCATCTTATTCCTCTTGGACTGCCCTCTGTTGTCTTGCGCATCACCCAGTCTATGACTGTTAAAAATAGGGTGGTTGATAAGAGGCATCCCTGTCGTACTCCTGTCTTCACCTCAAAGGTTAGGTTGCTCTGCCCAACACTACACGTAAAGTTGGCATAGAGGCTTTTTATGATTGACACTATGCAGCTTGGAATTCCATAAGCCCTCAGTATTTTCCATAAACTCTCCCTATGTATGCTGTCAAAAGCCTTTTCAAAATCAACGAAATTAATTTACAGCTATCTTTGCCATTCTGAGCACTGCTCTATAGTGTTCCTGAGAGTGAATATATGATCTACACATCTTCTGTTCTTTTTAAATCCTGCTTGTTCCTTCCTCAGCTTGTGGTCTACTGCTTTTGAAATTCTCTGTATAATTATCCTGCCCAGTATTTTACTGGGAACTGAGAGAAGAGTGATTCCTCTCCAATTATTGCAGTCTGCAAGATCTCCCTTCTTGGGCAATTTGACAATTATTCCTTTGTTCCACTCTGATGGTGTTGTCCCCGTTTTCCAGACTTGTGCAAATAGTGGTTCTAATAGTTCTGCTGCTAGCTCAGGGTCTGTCTTAAATAGCTCTGCATTTGAGTTATCATGGCCAGGAGCTTTTCCGTTCTTTAACCCTTTGATTGCTGTGATGATTTGTTCTTTTCGTGGAATGTCTGTATTTACATCTAGATCGTTTTAACCTCGGGAACATTCAATTGTTTCTCTGGTGGTTCCTTGTTCAGAGTTTCTCTGAAGTGCTCTGCCCAGGACGCAATATCTTAGCCACTCCGAGCTCCCATGAATTTGATTAAATGTACTTTAGTATTTTTGTTTGGTCAAGCTTAGTTCTCGGGGGCCTCTTGGGAAACAATGGCATAATGCGTCATCTGCTCCCAAAGAAATGTGATAGGAGGCCAACAATGTGAGGATGTGCATGGTGCTGGACATCGCATCATAAACAAATTACTACATAAACCACCGCTGAGGAAACACACGAATATCTTGATAATTGCTACATGGAAACTGATTGGTTGCAATGATGACCACATGCTTAATAAGGAAACAACAGATAACTTGTTAAGTTTATTTCATCGAAAACATATTTACTTTCATGACAAAAGATGAGTTATTTTAAACTGTTCGTAGGGCTTGTCCTGGGAATACATCCATGCCAATCGGGAATTCACAAATGATATCTACGGTCAGCTAGATTTTAAACCCTTGTACAGAAACTGCTTCAGCGTTATCGAAGATTGCATGCCTGATGCCCTGGGATCTCTGTATGTTACAGAACACTTTGCTGACGAAAAAAGAAAAACGGTAACATATTGTTACATAAACTTTGTCATCTTTCTATTCTCATTAAAATGCATTTTATTTATAGCCATATGTCGTAAGGTTAAATTAATTACATCTCCTTTCATGTGATTGTTTGTTTGTTGTTGTTTTTGTCAGTTACTCTTCTGCCTGTCTCGTGCCGTTAGCTGAAGCTATTTCTATGTCTTCTTCATCCTCTTCAGGCTTGTCTGGTGTTATCTTCTCCATGTGTTCTTTGGTTTCCCTTTAAGTTTCTTAACGTGAGGATTACAGAACAGGGACTGCCTGATAATGCCATCAATAGATTAGCTCAGTATGTGTCATGTCCATCTCCAACGTCTTCTTCTCATCTCCTCTACCACAGGCGGCTGTCTAGTTCATGAGTTCCATATTAGCGATCTTGTTGTACCACTTCAATCTTTCTATTCTACGCAAGCATCCATTTATGAAAGTCTAGCCTTTTTTTTTTGTTATCAATGCCTTAGCTTTATACAATAGTTCATAACATCTGAACTGAAATTGAATTGTTTGCGGGTACGTAACGCATGAAATTACTGCTGCCTAATTTTTCGGCGTGTTGGGTCAGGTAGATTTGATTGTTAGCCACTCCCAATAAGCTTAAATGTATTATTGCTTGAACTATGCATTACTTTGCTCTTTTTTAATTAGTGATTTATTTAGCCTGGGTTATATAAGTGACATTAACGCTGCATAGTTTCTCAGCGTGATAGTTCAGCTAGATTTGGTTGTTAGCCACTCACAATAAGCTTTAAATGTATTATAGCTTGAACTTTGCATTACTGCTTTTTTTTTTTGTTTTTGCGTACGCCCGCTATTACTCGAGGCGAAATCACAGGTTAGTATGTCTAACCTGAGACTGATTTTTACGTGAATATCCCTTTTTTTTCCTGCACAGAGACAGGTGTCCATCGCCATTCAGGCAGATACTCGCCAATTTTGGAGGTACCCATTGGAGCTGGGTCGGCTCAGGAGCTGCCAGTCCCTGGTCGACGACCCTTCTTTAAATTTCTCGCCAGGGCTTGAGTTAATCCAGTTCAAATCCCGGTGGATGAAAACTTCAAATGTCCTCACCCGGGTTTGATCCCGGGTCACCCGGTCGCCAGCGCAGTTTGGTAACCACGATACCAGCGCGGCTCCCTGCTTTGTTTAATTAGTGATTCATTTAGTGTGGGTCATGTAAGTAAGAATATGGTCAAATAGAGGAGGACAGGATAATATTGAACACAAACAAACAACAACTTGTATACAATGTCTTAAGTGAATGGAACTATTACAATTCTATTTACTTTATTTTTAATTAAGTCCATTTATCAACAGCTATCTGGGAGCCGCGCTAGCGTAGTGGTTACAACACCGCTCTGGCGACCGGGTGATACAGGATCAAACCCGGGCGACGGCATTTATCTTTCTATGACCATATAAACTCGAGACTCGAGGACTGGGAGTTCGTCGACCAGGAAGAGAGAAAGAAAGAAATCGGCGAGTAATATTGCCTGAATACACCCTCTCAAAGAAAAAAAGGGATACTAGTAAAATCAATACATAAAAAAATATTGCAATTAGGTTAAAAAAAAAAAAAAAAAAAAAAACAGCTATGTAGGGGGGTTCTAGCTACCCCTTAAGAACAACTTTAAAGGTTAGATTAGGGCACGTAGATTGCCACGGAAACAAACGCTTCAAGAGCCTGCAATTTTTTGGTGCAAGTTGTCTGCACGGTGCCAGCTGCGGCGGTGATGATCATGATTTTTGTATAATACTAGAGTAAAAGCCCGTCATATGACGGGAATTCAATTCGAAAACACCTAATGACAATTTTACTTATCCAAATATTTGTGGAATAATAATGTTAGGTGTGAATATCCGATTATCCACCAGAAGAGCACCTTAATTTTCTGTTGTCTTAAGTTGTACTTTTACATTGTTGTAATTTCTTGTTCAAGACAATGCGACGTACATCTAAAATCATTGATCAACTCATCTTTCTGTCACCAGTTCATGTACTGTTTATCAGTTGTGTTGTTCACTTCTTTTCATACAACATGTTCAAACTGTTCGATGCCTTCCATTTATCGTGCCCAGTCAACTTTTCTTCCTTTCCTGCAGTCACAATATATTACAGCATTCTTCTTCTCATAACACGCCAGAAGAAAGTGAATTGCTTCCTTCTGTTAGTAAGTAAGCTACATGTGCTTCAGCACAGTACACGAACTCCGCAGCACCAGCAAGGATCTCAATGTGTGTATACAGGAATCACACATTCTATAAATAATTGTGTACAATTCTTTAATAAAAATATATTTTTACTAATAATATATTTTTACAATCTTTAATATTAATATATTTGTAAATACTTTCTTTTTTAATGGAAAATACACTGATATAAGGGAAGTAATACAATTAATGTCTAACTTTCAACCAAAATAACTTGTTGCGTCACCTGTTACTATGTTTGTGAGCTTTACGAAACGCTTCTGACTGAAAAAGGTGGCATTATATATATATATATATATATATATATATATATATATATATATATATATATATATATATATATATATATATATATATATATATATATATATATATATATATATATATATATTGAAACAAAATTTTCTGCAGCAAAGTTTAATCGTTTAAATAATTCTAAAATTTGTCAAACTGTGATGGCTAACCGTTTTTTCTCTATCAGATTACCGAAATCTTCGACATCGTAAGGCGGACTCTAAAAAAGCACATAGACAAGTCTCCGCGGTTTGACCAGGAGACAAAGACATATGCCAAAGAGAAGATCGACATTATCAAACTTAAGTTTGAACTGCCAGACTGGATTGCAAACCAAACTTATGTAAGTTTGATCTCTAACAGTTTGTGAAATAGCAAGAGGATGGAGCATATATATATATATATATATATATATATATATATATATATATATATATATATATATATATATATATATATATATATATATATAGAGAGAGAGAGAGAGAGAGAGAGAGAGAGAAAGAGAGAGAGAGAGAGAGAGAGAGAGAACGAACGAACGAACGAACTTTTTTTTCACAGGGTTAAGAACTGGGCACGCAGGCCCGTCTGACATTCTGCCCTTTCTCTCTTCTCTCATCATGTATACTATATCCGTTCATCCTCACATTTACTTTAAGCATAATTAAGGCATTTATTATTATAAAAGTAATATTACATTTGCAATAATCATCATAATTAAAGTACGTTTTTAAAATTAAAATTAAAAAAAATAAAAATAAATAATAATAATAATAATAATGAATTAAAAAAAAAATAAACATTAAAAAAAACCAAAAAAAAAAACAAAAAACCAACAACAACAAGACATTCAAATCGAATTCTTCGTACAGTAAATTAGTGATTTGAGACATATTCAGAGGTATGTTATAAGAACTCGTGAAATTTTCAAACGGTGTGCAACTGAATGACTCAGGGACATTTTAGGTTCATCAAGATGAGGTGGGGTAAACAGTTACTTTCCTCGCTGTCTTTGCGTCCCAAACTCAAGACCAGAATCAGACTAGGTCGATAGTTAGATAGACATATACGAAAGCAATTAATCTGCGAAGGGTTGACAATCGGGCACAGTCCCCTCTTGCATTCTTCCTTCCTCTTGCTCATCTTTTTTTACTGTTACTCAAACATTCTCCAGCGTACTAAAAGTATTAATGTAAGGGCAGTGCAGCATTAGAGAGTGAGAGAGACAGAGAGAGAGAGAGAGAGAGAGAGAGAGAGAGAGAGAGAGAGAGAGAGAGAAGAGCTTAAAGGATAACAAACAACTCTGACCAGGTAAGTGGAACGTATGACAGCAACATCAGAACCAGGTCACTTTTGTCTCGGACGTTCAGGGGTTCCCTACTTTCACTGGTGCTGTTTAATATGTAACCAGCAAGATAGCCACAATTAACCAACAGGACGAGCCAACAATTAACTTTCCATAATGATATATTCAGATATGCGATTGGCTCAGATACACAAGAAATGGCCACAAAAAAGCACACACACACATGTATATATATATATTCCTCAGAACACATATTCAATATTAGATTACTGATCGAAAAACATCTCCAGCATCAACACGATTTATACCATAACTTCATCGATTTTACAAAAGCCTTCGATCGAGTCTGGCATGAAGGCTTATGGCAAATAGTGATAAAATTCAATTTTGATACCAACATCATAGATATCATTGAAGCACTATACAAGGATGCAAGCAGTGCTGTTTTTGCAAGCAATGACATTGGAGAATTGTTCAAAACAACTGTAGGAGTTCGCCAGGGATGTATCCTGTCCCCAGTGCTCTTTAATATATATCTAGAACATATTATGCAGGAGGCTCTTTATGATTATAAAACAACCATATCAATTGGAGGCCGACATCTTTGCAATATACGTTTTGCTGATGATATCGATCTGATAGCTGGATCAGAATCAGAACTTCAAGACCTTACCTCTAGACTGGAGAAGGTAACAAGAACGTATGGGATGGAAATTAATATAGAAAAAAAGAACACATTGGTGAATAGCCATAAGAAACATGTTCCGACCAACATTACGTTAAATGGGCAAACGTTAGAAGAAGTTAACACCTTTAAATATCTCGGGTCCACTATATGTAGTGATGGAAGATCAAGTAAAGAAATCAAGACAAGACTTGAGATGGCTTCAGCTGCCATGACAAGACTGAATGTGATCTGGAAAAGTAACATCAGTTTTCCTGTGAAGATCAAATTATACAAATCACTTGTATTATCTATTCTCTTATATGGGTGTGAGGGCTGGACACTCACTGCAGATACGGAGCGAAGGATTCAGGCTTTCGAGCATAAATGTTATAGAAGAATTTTGCGCATGTGCTATAAAGAGCACAAAATAAATGTCTATGTTAGAGAGAAGATAAACACCTATGCAGGCCGCCAAGAACCACTTTTGTCAGTAGTGAAACGTCGAAAGCTTGCCTGGTTTGGGCATGTAACTCGTCATGACTCCCTTTAGAAAACGATCCTCCAGGGAACAGTCGAATGTAAACGGAGAAGTGGAAGGCAAAGCAAATCCTGGGCTGATAACATCAAAGAATGGGCAGGACACGGTTTTTCCACACTTGTACGCATTGCTAAGGCCTAGAGAGCAGTGGAGGACCCTGTCTGCTGATGCTTCCACCATGGCACCCCTACGACCCATGACGGGTTACGGGTTGAGATGTGATGATGATATATATATATATATATATATATATAGATACAGAGATATATATAGATATATAGATATATAGATATATCTATCTATAGATAGATATAGATCTATATACGGAACCCTGGGAAGATGAAACTGCCAATCGCACCAAGTGGCGATGTTCCCTCTTGTGCCCCCCAGATTTGGCGAAAAGAAGGTCTCAGAGCAAGCCGAAGAGAAAAGAACAAGCTCAAATTAACACAAGGTAAAAAGTCAAAAGTCAGATGAGGGCTACCACGGCAGGGGCACATTCCCATAGTCGATTAGGATTGAAGGTTTGTGTGTGTATATATATATATAGCAAACATGGACAAGTCAATTAAGGAAAATAAAACACAGCCATCTAAGACAGGGGAAGGTCCTCTCGCAGGGAGGCGTATGATGCAACTCAGAGAAAGCTGACAGGAGTCTGTGTTACTGACTAACCTTCTTTCTTCTAGGAGAAGCTCCAGATTTGTCACCTGGAATGTTCGGACATTGAACGAACAAGGGAAAGCGGCACAAGCAGCAGCAGAAATGAAGCAATCTAAAATCGAGGTTCTGGAACTGTGTGAAACAAAGTGGAAGGGGGTAGACAAGAAGAAATTCTTCACAGGTGAATTGGTGCTGTCCTCAGGACATGAAGACGAAAGTTCACACCACAGTGAAGGGGTAGCTCTTATGTTATCTAAAGAAGCACAGAAAGCACTCATTGAATGGGAAGCCGTTGGACCCAGAATAATAACAGCTACGTTTAAAACAGCTGAAAATAAAATAAATGTAAATGTCATCCATTGTTATGCACCAACTAATGACAAAGAAGAGTATGTGAAAGAAGCATTTTATACTAGACTGCAGGAAATTATGGAGAAAGTAAAAATAAGAGACATCACAATTTTGATGGGTGACATGAATGCAAAGATAGGTACAGTCAACACCGGCTTTCAAGAAGTCATTGGAAAACTTGGGACAGGAATAATGAATTTAAATGGAGAACAGAAAATCAGATTGATCGTATATATATGCATAAACAAGAAGTTTTGATCATCGTTGCAGGATGTAAAGGTATATAGAGGAGCAGATGTGGCATCAGATCACCACCTTCTGATAGCCAAAGTAAAAATGAAACTCGGGAGATATGCAACAATGCAAAGTTATAGACAACAATTTAATGTAGGACATCTACGAAATCAAGAAACAAAAGACAAATTTGCGGTGACAATATCCAAAAAATTCCAAGTACTCCAACAGCTGGAATACAGAAAACAATTGGCAGCAAATCAAAATTGTATGGAATGAGAAATATGAAGAAATACTTGCGAAAAGGGAACGACAACAAAAAGCATGGATAACAACAGAAACCATCAAGAAGATAAACGACAGAAAAAACAAGAAAGCAGAGTTAAACACAAGCAAAACTAGAAGTTTCAAAGCCAAGGCTCAAGAAGTGTACACAGAAGCAAACAAAGAAGTAAAACGAAGTATCTAAAAGAGACAACAGAAAGTATATTTAGAAGTTGGCAAGAGAGGCAGAAGATGCTGCAGCCAAAGGAAATATGAGAGAACTGTATAACAGCACAAAAAGCTAACAGGGAAATACAAGCAAACAGGTTGCCTCATAAAAGAAAAGAATGGAAAACTGACCAGCAATATACTCGTACAAGAGCAAATGAAGAGGTGGGCGGAATATTTTGAGGACCTTCTCAATAGACCAAAACCCTCAGACATCCAGCCAGCAGAAGAAGAGCTACAAATTAACTGTGAAAGACCAACGAAGGAAGAAATAGAAAGCCATAAGGCTTCTAAGAGATGGAAAAGTGGCTGGACCAGATGGCATTCCAGCAAAGGCCACCAAAGCAGATATCGATACGGCTACAGAGATATAAATTACTTGGTAACGTCTGGGAAAAAGAATATATACCAGCAAAATGGAAGGAAGTTGCCTAAGAAGGGAAATTTACAAGAGTGCACAAATTATAGAGAAATAATGTTACTATTAGTGCCAGGAAAAGTATTAAACAGGATTATCCTCGAGAGATTAAAAGAGTCCATAGACAAGAAGTTGAGAGATGAACAAGCAGGTTTTCGACAAAACAGATCCTGTACAGACCAGATAGCCACTTTAAGAATAATAGTTGAACAAAGTCTGGAATGGAATTCACCGCTATACATTGGATTTGTGGACTACGAAAAGGCATTTGACAGTGTAGACAGAGAATCACTTTGGAAATTGATGAGACATTGTGGAGTTCCCCTGAAGATCATTAATTTAATAAAGAAAACATATGAAGACATGACATGCAGAGTTCTTCATGGACAGCTTCATGGACATGGAGAGAACAGCTTGCAGAACCGTTTGGGATAAGAACAGGTGTGCGACATGGATGCCTCTTGTCTCCATTTCTTTTCTTACTTGCAATAGACTGGGTTACGAGAACATCGACAACACAAAACAGAAATGGAATCCAGTAGACTCTGACTAAGCAGTTGGATTATCTTGATTTTGCTGATGACTTGGCTCGTCTGTCCCATAACCGTAATCAGATGCAGGACAAATTGAAAACACTTGATGAGAGGTCACCGCAATTGGGTCTGAAAATACACAGAGAAAAGATAAAAATAATGATAATAAATGTAGGTAATGAAAACAGGGTTAAACTTGAAGAAACACCACTACAAGATATAGAATCGTACACATATCTAGGCAGCAATATAGACAAAGTTGGAGGGACAGACAGTGATATCAAAATAAGAATAAAAAAGGCAACAGGAGCTTTCATAGCATTGAGAAATATATGGAGATCAAGAGAAATCGGATCTAACACGAAAATAAGAATCTTCAACTCAAATGTGAAGTCAGTCCTATTGTATGGCTATGAAACATGGAGAACAACAAAGACAACAACCAAAAGGCTACAGACTTTCATAAAGTGGTACTTGCGTAGAACAGAAGGATTAAAATGGAATTACAAGGTTACCAACGTGGAACCGATGATAAAAAACCAGACATGTGCCAGTGGAATAAGAGATGAGAAGAAGATGCTGGAAATGGAACGGACACACTAAGTAAACCTGTTGATAGCATTACAACGCAGTCCTTGTTCTGGAACCCCCAGGGCAAGAGAGGCAGAGGTAGAAATAGAAGCACATGGAGAAGAGTGCTGGAAACAGAGGTGAAAATGATGAGGAGAACGTGGAAAGAACTTGAGAGGATTGGACGTGACAGAAGGGCTTGTGTTTGTTGAGGGCCTATGCTCCTTTGGGAGTGGAGGGTTGTGAATGAATATACAATGAGAAATACACGCATACATATATATATATATATATATATATATATATATATATATATATATATATATATATATATATATGTATATATATATGTGTATATATATATATATATATATATATATATATATATATATATATATATATATATATATATATATATATATATATATATATATATATATATATATATATATATATATATATATATATATATATATATATATTAGAGTAAAAGCCCGCCATTCGAGAGGAATTCAATTTTGTTTATTCAAATACTTGTGGAAAAAAAATGTTTGGTGTGAACATCCGTTTGTCTACCAGAAGAGCGCCTTGATTATCTGTTGTGTTAATTTGTACTTTTAAACTACTGTTATTTCTTGATCGAGACAATGCGATGTGCAGCTGTCCGTGAGAGAAAATTGGCTCTATCAAGAAAATTCAGACACGTTCAAATGTTTTCCATTAAGCTCGGCATTGTCGCTGAGCAGTTAGATTTACTACGCTTCTGGCTTGAGTTTGTTCAGCAGTCCCAGAAGCATAGCGTTGTCGATATGCCGCTAAATCCGCTTGTCGTGAGTTTACTGAAAATTTCGGTCACTATCTAGCTCATAGGACCGCCGCTCTCTCTAATCTTTGATTGTATTTCTTCCCATTTTCTTCTTAATAGTATCTGCATAGCATAACCTTGCTTCTAGCAGCGTCACTCTTTAACTTTCCAGCTCGTAGCCACCCTTCCCCGCGTGTTTTGTGTCGGCTACCAAGAGATGCCTGTCAATCCTTTTTCATGTTGGAAGTAGAGAAACCTCTAAGTCTTTGAGTCAGGGGAAGTGGTCACAAACGAGTCGCAGTGACTTTTCACGTGAAAGCTGCTTTCCTCCCTGAAAATTCTTTGAGACCGAATGCGGCAGACGTTTTTTCCGCTTCTTCGCTCGCCCCCATATATGATAACACTTTAATCTTGGGTCGCAGGAGAGAAAACTACCGGACCCCTTACACCTGTCTCTCCGTTCGCATTTGCTGCACACCGTTTAGGTGTTTATGATGACACGATCTGCAGAAGAATCGGGCTATAAATACTAGATTCAAAAACTACTTGGGGCTTGTTGTCTCAGAGAGAGTGCTAAAAGACTCCAACCTGCAGAGTGGAATTTGTGCAGCTAAGCCTAGTATCAGATGCATTGTAAGGAATAATTCTTGAAATATCCAGAAGATTCCAATGTCATTGCAACGGAAGATCCCCTGTCTATCGCCTTTCATGGCCATTCTCTGTTTCCACAACATATGTTTTTCTCATCACACATTTCCACATTTCATGTTACATGCAGTCAGGATCGTCTGTCTTCATGATTTTGCCAAGTTGCTGAGATACTCATCTCCTGACGTCCTAGCTTAAGCTAAAACCTACGTTTTTATTGGTTATTTGTTCCTAATGCGCCTAGCACTATTAATACTGCTGTGGCCCTAATACAGTAAGTCATTTTTCTGTGGATTACAAATATACTTTCAGATAAATCTACCTTTATAGATTACCTGTGGCTGAGTAAGGTCAAAAAGTTACCAAATCCTTGTACTGATATCATTGTAATACACCATTTTTGTACATAACAAAATTCAATTTTCCATTTCTGACTAAAACTAGGCCGTCAAGCAATCGACAAAATCAGTCTTAGAAACAAGGGTACAGTTAGTAGCATTGTCACTAACAGAAGAAAATATTTACACTCTACTGCATCTGGCCCTTTAACCATAACTATGCACTTAAGCGCCTGTGTACTTTTATAGTTGTAGCTTATGTAGCAATGCGTTTCATAAGTTGAGGTTACTAGCCCCATGCATAAAATTGATGAAGATGACAGATTTAATTAATAATCATCAACAGTCGCCTGAAACAGAACTTGTATTAATTTACACACATTATACACATTAATATTTTACATAACCCTTTCTCGCTTTTGAAAGTCACTCTTCAAAGGCTGTTTCTCTGGTCGGCTTCTTACCAGAAATATATTTATTCTAGTACTAGATTATCTTTAGCACTGAATTATATAAAAGCCTGAAGCTTTACCACTGGATATACATTTAGAGATCACTTCTCTCAACGGAAAATATTTTATCACTGGATTAACTTTAATAGATAATATATTTCTCTTATAGAAATTATAAGCTCTTTGAAATGACTAACTAGTATCAATCGCTGTTTTAGCATGGAGGAGAAAGTAAAATTGCCTTTGCCACTTTAATTTTAATTTGCTCGTTCTTCTTGCCTGAAACCTTGCCTTCGTCCTCTTAAAGCAGAGAATTCCAGCCCCGCCCATTCCCTATGTCGTTTGAAGATGTATTACACCAGTGGGGAAACCAAAGCAAACGTATTGGGCTGTGAGAAGAAAAGAGCTGTCAGGTAGAAGAAGGATAGACGAAGGAAGAGGAAGGCTAAAGGCAAGGCAAGAGAAAGACAGAAAAAGTAAATGGATGGATTTTATTTCATCACAGGCCTCTTCCACGTGTTCTGTGGTGTTAAATTTACAATAAGTTTTCACTCTGACTTAGTGTACGGATTCCTAGGAATCAGGTTTTCCGTGTTAATAAAGGTAGAGATTTCCTGGGAAATAAGTCCTCAAGATGCTCAAACAAGGTCCGGTCCGATAACTGAAATTCTGATCTTAGTCTTTACTCTGGCTGCTCTCTTGACGAGTTGAATTTCACAGTGCTTTCATCCGGCCAAGGTGTCAGGTTATATTGCAACTTTCGTCCCACGCAAGTTGATGTTTACTTATAGACCAAGCTCCAATAAGAAATGTTGTTATGTTTACATCTCTAATGCCGGCCAAAGTGTCAATCATGCGTGGTTTGATGGGGTTTATTCAAAACATTTCCTCATAGGAACATTCTGCGTGTTATTTAAAAGGTCACTTTCCACATAAGGAATTGGTAAATCCCTCGATTCACGGTAAAGATTGCACTACTACTCCCTACATTATCACAAATAATGTCTTCATAACACTTCTGTCCGGAAGCTATTACAAATTTCCGTCTTTCATGTGCATGTCTGTAAATTGTCTGCAGACGGATAATTTATCTCCCCGTCTTTGTGCAAACACCGACTCTCGTTTAACCATCTGGGCTGTGACTCTTCACGACAGTGATGATGATAGGAAACTCTTTACAGAGCGATACAACAGGAGGCAATCTGATCACCAGAAGGAGTCCCCCATCGGACAAGTGTTTCGGCCCAGTATACTCCTTTACACTCTAAGGGGGGCGGGTCCACTTGGGTCATGACTCCCAAGCGTCTCGGACTCCTGTTGTCTTGTATCGAAAATGAACCCATTTCACTTATGGTAGCAACTTTAATCCACAACTCCGCCAGCCGTGGAGGCAATTGTGAAAGTAACAAAGAGAAGACAAATTCCGTTCGTTCCGTCGCACACACTGATACACCATCGCAAAGCCGCCGAGCCTAGCCACTGCGCGTTCGCCACTGAAATTCTCACACTGACACCTCTATAATATACACCGCCTGTCGCCCCTCAGTCACAGCCTGCTCACTGGGACACCAAAAAACTCAGCGTATTGTGGACTTAGAACAATTCCTGGTGTTTTCTGTACCGCGGCGTTTATTGTCAAGATTTCCATTGCCCATTGCGGTTGTTCCACAGCCAGCCTGATGCCTTTTCGGCAGTCTCACTAAGCCTCTTCAGTGCCCTTGTTCTCGACTGTCCCCTCAGCCCCAACAGTTTCAATAGATCATACACTGATGCAGCCACAAGCCCTCTTGCGCCCACTTCAACAGCCATGACCCTTGCAGTAAACCCATCGTGTCTTAGATCCGTGGCCAGATCATTATACTTGGCCGCTTTGAACGAATGTTGCTCGTCTAATCTGGATTCAAATGGCACGGTCAGTTCAATCAGTATGACCTGAAGCGTTGCTGGAGAATGAAGCACTATATCTGGCCGTCTCCACGATTTTCAGATACTCTCTGGATATGCCCCTCGTCCAGGTAGGTCTACCGCCACCTCCCAGTCGTTTGTACAGTCAAGAAGAGATGGTAAACTGCTACCAGGTTTACTCGGTTTGGGGTGTGCTGACTTTCCTGCCCTCAGAGAGTATGTATTTGCGGTGCTCGGCCTGGGTTTGCTATTCGCCTTTAACCTTGCCAGATCTATTGTCGCAGCTAGCTCATTTAGCACTTTGTTATGGCGCCAAGTGTATCGCCCTTGCCCTAATGACACGTTACACGCTGAGAGCACGTGATCGAATGTCTGCCTCCCCTGGCACAGGGGGCACTGCTCATCATCCAACTTTCCCCATTTCACAAGGTTGATGGGCGACGGCAGCAGGTCATACATTGATCTAACAACGAAGCTGAGCCCAAGAGGTGCCATATGCCATATATCATTCCATGTCAAGGAACTCTGCAGGGCTCCTTCCCATGTAGTCCATTGGCCTTGTTGGACCTGCTGCGCTACTTTTTGCAACCTCTTATCATTCTCAGCTCCTCGTATCTACTGAACTACCATGTCTCTGCGCTCCCTGCTTGATGCCTTGGACCACCAGCGGATGTCTCCATGACCAAATCCCCGTCTATTCGTTTGTGTGTATCCGATTACCTCCCTCAGTTTGAGTGACTCTTGGGCAGCATCAACAGCTTCTTCCACTCTCCACTTCCTTCCCGTTTTCAGTGTGGGCTGAATGGACTTAACCACGTCATCAGCTGACTCGCGTAGCATCATTGCAAGCCTTGCCTTTACAACTTTGTACTCTTCAACAACTGACTTGAAATGAAGCAGAAATTTTGACTTTTTGCAGTACAGTGCTACATCTGACAGACCTGGTGGTACCCCTAGCCACTTTCTCATGAACTTGTTGACCTTCTGCTCTATAGCTTCCACTGTACTTGTGCTTATTTCATATATAAGCAGTGGCAAAAGCAACTTCGGTATCAACATGAACTGGAGGCACCACAGTTTGAACTTTCCCAAGAGTCTGCTTTGGTCTATGATCTGTAGCCCTCTGTCTGCCATTTCTATTGTCTGTTGCACTGCCTTCGAGTCTTTTAATGAGGCATCGTACACCCTGCCAAGACTTTTAACAGGTTCCTCAATAACAGTAGGGATTCTTTGGTTGGAAACCACGAATATGTCTTCTGCTATCTTCCCTTTCCTGACTGATAGGCTTCTCGACTTCTTGGGTTTGAAGCTCATTCTGCACCAGCTGACTAGTTCATCCAGGCGTTTTAACATCCTCCTGGCCTGATGTTCATCTGATGTCAGAATTGTTGTGTCATCCATGAATGCTTTGAGCGGTGGCATGTGACACATTCCACCGAGCTTTGGGCCCATAGCCATTCCTTCAGCCGCATTGAGAATTACCTGCATAGCCATCACGAATAGTATCGGCGAGATGGTACACATCATCGCAATTCCAACTTCAAGGCCAATCCACTTCGTTGTGTACTCTCTGGTTGAAAATCTGACAGCAAACCCTGCGAAATACAGCTTCAGCATTGCTGCAATCTCTTGTGGAACATGATACATTTCTACGGCCTGCCACTACATCTGGTGTGGAACGGATCCATAAGCATTCGCTAGATCCAACCAGATTACATGGAGGTTTGTTTTGTCAGACTTTGCCTTTTGGATTGCTTCCCAGATCATTGTGGCATGCTCTAGACATCCTGGTGTACCTGGGATACCTCCTTTCTGAATGATAGTGTCAATGTACCCATTTGCCAGGAGGTATGTAGTGAGTCTTTTTGCCATCACTGAGAAGAATATCTTCCCTTCCACATTGAGTAGTGAGATTGGCCTGAACTGACTGATGTCTGTGGAATTTTGCTCCTTCAGGATGTAGACTTCGTTCGCCTTTCTCCATTCCTTGCTTACAAGCTGGGTTTTCCACGCATTCTTCAGTAAACATAGCAGTCGTTTGAGCACTTCAGGGCATCTCTTATACACCACATATGGAACACCATTAGGACCTGGAGCTGAGTTGCACCGAGCTTTCTGGACAATGCTTTCTACCTCTTGCACCGTTGGGGGCTTGGTGTTAAATTCAGCTCCTGGCTTACTCGTCCATTTAAGGCCTGCCATGCTGCTGAGCAGCTCATCTCTGCGACCATCTGAATATGTCATTCTAAGGTGTTCTTCCAGGTCTTCTTTCTTGATGTTTAGCGTACCCGACCGTGGCTGCTCAACTAGTTCTTTGGCAAACTGGAAGGGCTCCCTGAAGAATCTTTCCCTATCCCTTCGAGTCTTCCTTCTCTTCCTGCACAATCTTTCTGCTCCACAAAGGGCATTATGCTGGCCTTTCAGGTGCTCCCAAACCTGTCGTAACCCTTCCTTCTCTGTGGCAACTGCGTTCTTGAAAAGTTATTAGGATTCACGGTGTTCTCAGCAGTGCAGGTATGACGTTTTTATTTTTCTCGGGTTGCAGAAGGCTGGTACATATTATTGGTCTTTTTAGTTCTATGTGGAGTGATAAGTCATGTACAGCTTGAGTAGGCAGTCTAGTATCTGGTATGTAGTGCTTCCCTGAAAGCTCTTGATACTGTCTGGCGAAGGAGGTCTTTTTAATTTGGAACTTGGAGTTGTGGTCGCTGATAACATTTTTGCAGGGGTTGTCTTTGTCGGCTAGCATTAACCTTTCTGGCGTTAGGATAAGTGATTTCTCTCTCCTTGGTTCAAGGGGCTCCACATTGGCGGAAATCTCACATGCACTGGTTGGGGTAGTTCGCAAGCCTCGCAGATGATTCTAAGTGCCTGGTTTTGCATGCGATCTAGTTTAAGTATAAGCGTTGGGCTAGCAGTGGCTTGCAGGGGTAGAGAGTAATCCATAACTGAGCGCATGTATCCCAAGTACAGTTGTCGTAGGGTGCTCTGATTGGCTCCCCAATCAGTGCTTGTCAATCGCTTAACGAAGTTCAGCCTTCTAAAATATTCTGTAATTAGGGACTCCGTGCGTGTTTAAAATGTGAGTTTGGTATCTAGCTGTATCACCAGATAAGTCGGATTGTTCTCTTTAGCTAACTTTGTATCATCAAGTTTTAAATCCAGTTTTCTTCTTACTGTTTTGTTGATGAGTGTGAATGATGTGTACACTGCCTTACTTATGTTGATCACCATGTTACACAAGCTGCAATAGGTTGTTAGAGCAGCCAGAGCACGGTTTAGTTTCTT
The DNA here is from genome assembly GCA_024509875.1 of Oreohelix idahoensis. Classification (NCBI taxonomy): domain Eukaryota; kingdom Metazoa; phylum Mollusca; class Gastropoda; order Stylommatophora; family Oreohelicidae; genus Oreohelix; species Oreohelix idahoensis. The sequence goes on along the minus strand of JAMPIV010015809.1, from coordinate 80,798 downwards.
TTGCAGTTGCAAAGGGGATTTCCCTTCTGTTCATAAGATTAGATCATCAGCAAACAGAGTGCTGTGTTCTTCAATGTGGTCTACTAGGTCGTTTATGTATATGAGAAAAAGGGCGCAGCTTAGGGCCGATCCTTGTTTGCCTTCTTGGATTGTTCTTTTTCCTGATGTTGCTCCATTGAACGTTGTGAAGATGGTTCGATTGGTAAGGAAATCTTTTATTCAACTAAACATTCTTCTTTCTATGCCCATCTTCTGCATCATAAGGTGTACACCAACTCTCCATACTCGGTCGTATGCCTGCTTGAGGTCTACGAAAACTGCGGCCACATGGTTTTTATCCTGGACAGCTTCAGCAATCTGTTGCACGAAACGGATTACCTTGTCAACGGTCTGTCTGCCTCTTCTAAATCCTGCTTGGTTAGGATGGAGGGCTTTCCCTTTCTCTAACCACCAGTCAGTTTGTTTTAAGTTAGGAATGTGACCTTTTTATACTTCTTTTTTATATTTGTGGTCTAAGGGAGTTAAGCAGTTGTTATATTTTCTGGAAAAAGTTAGATTTAGTTGTTATCTTCCCTTGACTTGTCAAGTTGACCATATAAGGAGTTTTATAGATCAGTTTCCAAGAAAGTTCTGGACTAGTCCCATGTGAGCTCAACTCAGGGCTTGCGATGATTTGGGCATGCGTATTGATTTGTGCGGGACCGGTGGACTGGTTTTTTATCGACAGTCTGGCTGGGCGGTTGAGCGGAGAAGGTGTCCCGCCATGTTTTTCTGGCTGTAGAGTTCTTTGTGTATTAAATATGTTTAAGATTCCCCTAGATTGTGATTCTGTCATAGTTCGGTAAAGCCTAGAAAATAGCCAGTGTTTCTTTTGTGTTTGATTCCTGGAGTGCAGAGCAGGTAACAATACTTTTGAAGCTATTTTCGTAACTAAGAACTTGGCATTTTAAGATGACTTACTCCCGGTGCAGGAAGTAGTGATAAAGAAGGTTAACATTATTTATATAAGGAAGCCCGCCATCTATGCGGCCTATTTTTGCCAGAGATATACCTGACTAGTTTGATCAGATGTGATGCAGAAGATTAACATTATTTATATAAGGAAGCCCTCCATTTATACGGCCTATTTTTGCCAGTGATATACCTGACTAGTTTGGTCAGATGTGATGCACAAGATTAACATTATTTATATAAGGAAGCCAGCTATCTATGCAGCCTATTTTTGCCAGAGATATACCTGACTAGTTTGGTCAGATGTGATGCAGAAGATTAACATTATTTATATAAGGAAGCCCGCAATTTATGCGGCCTATTTTTGCCAGAGATATACCTGACCAGTTCGGTCAGATGTGATTCAGAAGATTAACATTATTTATATAAGGAAGCCTGCCATCTATGCGGCCTATTTTTGCCAGAGATATACCTGACTGGTTTGGTCAGATGTGATGCAGAAGATTAACATTATTTATGTAAGGAAGCCCGCCATCTATGCGGCCTATTTTTGCCAGAGATATACTTGACTAGTTTGGTGTCAGATGTGATAAAGAAGTCACAGAGATATTATTTACACTACACTACTTGGTAGGAAATTAATGTTACTTACATGAAGTGCAATCTTGTGCTAGTGACAGTGTATCTTGAATTTGATGTTGTCCTTGTTACTGTGGTAATAAACTGTGAATAACTGTACCACAGTCGTTACAAGATTTCCTGACTTATATACGTGGATTGTGTGTGTGTTTTCAGGGCTGTACTCTAGAACTTCACATCCTTCCGTTGAGATTTATACGCCCACACACCTTGTCGGCCACCTGGTAAGCCCGACCTGCTGATTATTTACATCAGCGTTCATATTACAGCACAACAACAGTACTTCTACAGCTAACCATATCATTCTCCAAAAAAATATAATTAAAAACTTCTACAGTGATGACCGGTGTGGCCTATGAACAATAAATATGAAGAAGAACTAGATTTTTACAGTGGTCGCCAGCTTTAAGAGACTGTTACCTATGTCATTCGCATTACAAGATCTGCAGCGTATGAACATTGTTTATTTTCCTGAACCACCATTTACATCCCTATTGCAACAGCGGTTAGCCAGCTCTCTGATGTTCTACAGTGCAACTGTTGTTATTACCTGAAAGTACCCGGCGTTGCCCAGAAGTGTATTGTCATTACAACAGTGGAATCCAGCCCGTGATTCATGGGCGGAAATTGCTGTACAGTCAAGATTTTTTCAACGTTCCCAGTCAAGATTTTCCACGTGCAAGGTCAACATGCCAAGAAGCTGAGCATTCGTATATCTAGACATTGCACCATTGGGTTGCTGAACCTCTCAGCGGTGGATCATCCTATCGTTGGACTGTGTGTTATTGTACATCATTGCTGTTATTCTCGAGGCCAGGATTTTGTTCTCCAGTTAAGATAAGTGGCTATATGTTTTGTAAACTGCGCCTCTGTATGTATGATAGTTAAGCCTTCCTCTCTGCACATACTATTTATATTCCTTGTTTTTTATGTTACATGTTTCTTTGTTTCATATGTCATATATATGTTTATATTTCAGTGGGTTTGGTTGGGCGGAGACTGTCGTAGAATATCCCACTTTACCGAGGGTCTACGACAGCGTTCTTTAATGACTATTGCGAATTTCCCGCAGTAGAAATTACCAGCGACTTTTTGTTGCTGTTGTTTTTCGTCCACTACGTTGGTCTTTCGTGACATTTTTGTTTAGTTGTGCCGGGTTGTCCTATGTTGTTTTTGTAATATTTTTCTCTGTTCTTTAGCTTTGATTAATTTGTTTGTAGTTGTCTGCCTCCCCTTCCTATATTTTATTTCTTAACACCTTTTCGTTTAGTCGATTGTTTTGTTGGTGATTCGCAGCTGTCGTTACATGCTTTGTAAGATTCTACGTTAGTTTTGCTTTAGTGTTTATTTGATCTCTGCGAACGTTGTCGTTTGTCCTTGATGCTTTGTCTTGTCGTTCCAGTTGTTGTTATTGATTTTTGTTATACACTGTCATTACTATATGCACAATAGGTATATAGGTAATTTATTGTATTATTGAAAGTTAAATTAATTATACAAGTTCTTGTGCAAAGACTTGTCACCCACTGAGTTGTGATAAAGTGAGTTATACAGGTTATTGATCTCACATAATTAGACATAATGTCTACGTTAGATTACTTTATAGAGCAAGGGAAAGCCCTTGGTAAGACTAAAGAGAAATTAGAGGAATTCGCACTTGTGGAAAACGGCAAGGCACAAAAGGCTGAAGAAAAGAGACAGAAAATGCAAGCAGAAGAGAGAAACCTCCAATTGGAAATGGAACAAAAGAAATCAGAAAGAGAAGCTGATGATATAAAAATACAATGGGAAATGGAACAAAAGAAGCTAGAAGCTGAAGAAAGAAAAGAAAAACAGAAGCTAGAAGCTGAAGATAGAAAAATACAATTGGAGATCGAACAAAAGAAATTAGAAAGAGAAGCTGAAAAGCAGAAAATGTTACATGAAGCTGAGGTGAAGAAAATGTTACATGAAGCTGAGGAGAAGAAAATGTTACATGAAGCTGAGGAGAAGAAAATGTTACATGACGAAAGACTCTTAGCAATGGAGCTAGAGAAAATAAAGTTGGTGAATATGGGCAATTCACAAGGTTAATCAAATAATTCTTCTAATAAGGCAAATATTAAACCATATGATATTAAATTACCTGCTTTCAACCCTACCCGAGACGATATCGCATTTTATCTAACTAGATTTGAATTGGCAGGCGACTCTCATAAGATAGACAAGTCGCAATATTGTGATCAACTTGATAGGTTACTTACAGTTGATGCTCAAAAGTTATGATGTCGGTGGAAAATACTGACAAAAATAACTATGATGAGGTCAGAGCGGCCTTGTTAAAAAAATACCTACTGGATGAAGAAGGGTATCGCTTACGCTTCAAGTCTCTATTGCCGGAGACAGGAAAAGATATCACAGACTTTATATCAGATGTTCGCCTGACCTTTTCACGTTGGGTGAAATTGTCAAAAACTGAACACACATATGAGGCCATTGTTGACTTACTGCTTCGTGACAAAGTTATGTCATCAGTTAGGGAACTTTTTCTTTCCTTTCTACATGTGCGAAAACTTCCAAACATAAAAGATATGGAGCAATGCTGTCGTCAATATGTCACGGCACATCATAATATAACGGTTAGCAATTCTAAAGTTGAAGAAGGTTTACCCGTTGCTTCAGCAACACCATATGGTCCTAATTTTTTGACGTAAATTTCAAAGGCCTCAGCATAATGTTGATAAAAGGAATAATCGTGTTTTTGGACAGAACCAAGGGGGTCCATCACGTAATGATTCTTCTTCAGGGAACTGGAGACAATTTAATAGTCCTCAACATTTTGGTCATAACAAGTGTAAGAACTTTAGAAGAGGTTACCACAATAGAGGTTATCAAACCAATAATAACCTCTCAGGTAGACAACAAAACCCATCTAATAGGAATTTTGATCAAAGGGGAAATGATAATCGCAACAATGCTAACTGGGGTTCGAATCAGAACAATAATTTCAATAGAGCAAATAACAATAATTTCAATAAAAATAATAGCCGCGATAGATCGCAACAAGACAGTAATAGATCCTTTCGCCAAGCTAACTTTGCTCAACAAGAGATTCAAGAGGTTAATAATCAAGGTGGCAATGATAGTAGTGTCAATAATACTAGTGCTTGCTTTGCTTTCGATTTTGAGACGGCATCTCAATGCCTACAATGCACAACTTTGTTCCAACTTACTACTATAACTACCTTGAGTTGCGGTCATTCTCTACCCGCTCTTCCTGCCGCAGCTGCGCATGATGGAAGAGGGTCTCTTATACTACATAACGGTTTTGTGAATAATAATCCAGTCTCAGTTCTTTTTGATTCCGGATGCGCGACTGTTGGAATTAGACAGTCTTAAGTTCATCCATCTTGCGCAACAGGTAATATGGTGAAATGTGTGACATTCGGTGGGACAGTTGAGACTTTTCCGACTGCCATAGTCCACATTGCCACGCCGTTTTTCACTGGTTATATACACGCATGTTTGCTCAGAACACTTATCGCCGACCTTACTGTCGGACAGATACATGGTGTAAAAGTGTGTACACCGGTACAAATTGATGCTTGGGAACAGCAACATAACCTTACTGCTTCTATACCAAGATCTTTTCACCAGGTGCATTTTGCTAAGGTGATACATCCTACTAATATAGAGCAATCTAACAGTATTGATGATACGATTGTTCATCATGCTAATTTTGGTGCTTCTTTTAGCCCAGTTCGACATACTTCAGTACGTCGTCGCTCTAACTTTGATCCTTCTTTAACAACTATTATAGAAGAAGATCCTTCGATTTTATCTGACACACACACTAACTTTAGTGCTACGACTGAATCTATATCCAGTCATGTTGATTGCAACTTCGTTGCTGCAATGACTAGCGTTTTCTTTGCCTCATGTAAGGATTTACTTATTGGTACATATCTATACCTTATGATATTCCTTATTCTTCTTACTGGGCCGGTTAGCTCAGTATCTTCGTCTTTTACTACTTTTTGTCATACTCACTGCTTTTTTTTAAACTTCGACGTAGGTCTAAGTTTACTGCTATCTGGTTTTGCATCTTCATTGTATACTTCTCACTTTTTTCCTTACCCAATACACAGGCTATAACTTCAGTCCAATCTTCGACTTATATGCATTTGTGAGCAGAGTTTCCTTTGTCTTGCGCAAAATCGCAGACTGTCAGCCATCATGACGCTCTTAGTTACCATTATTATCTTCTAGATTTCCTTTTTGACGTGGGTATCATGCGTATACTCACGACTTATCTCTACACAAAGTACATACTGCTATTTCTGTCAGATACTTTTATGACCCTGTTTAATTCATGATTCTGAATTCGTTTGTACTACTTTCTCTGCTACCGTTTTTTAGGTTAACGGAGGAAGGTTTGGTTATACACATACAGGGGCCGTAAGTCTACACGGCCACATTTAATAGATAGAAATGTAGGATTGACTATTGTATATTTTATAATCCTACGGTTATCAAACAGAGATTCTCATTTGTATTGTTTCACAGCGTAAACTTGTTGATGTGACTTGACGCTGTTATATGGAGAGTCTCATCCGTTTACCAGTTATTTCGAGATTTGACGTCTGTGATACCCTCTTGAGTGCAGAATGTTCTCGGACTTCGACAGCCATCTCTTATTTGTACCTGCTCCAGTTAGTTAACATTATTATACATTAGTATATGATATTATGTTAAAAGATATGGTACTATGTTATGATATAACCTTTTGTTGATAATATGTCGGTGTCAATATATTGCTGTTGATTACGATGTTAAAAGTATAATATGTTTATGACATCTCTATTTTTTGTAACTTATTATTGCGAGACATGTCGTTATTGTATTTTTTTGTTGGGATAAATGAAGTCATGTGAATGTAATTCTTTCTAGCATTGTAATCTTGCGTCTATACCCAGTACTTTATTGTGCGATTGTGGTAGCGCCTCTTTTATATATTGTTTGAATTTTGAGAAAAAATTTTCTCTAAGGTTGTGAGATTTTTTTTTCTCTTCTCACTCGACGCTCCATTGTGCGTCAGTATAGCCTGATATTATGGCAGTATATATGTCTATGCCCATCGTCAGCGCATCGTTTCTGCGTTGTGGGCCGGTTGTCTGGGTTATCATGCTTATTTTGGGGTGAGTATGTAAATTTAGATTGTCTTGTTGGTTGCTATATTTCCATGATATTCATTTACGCCATGCATTTGATTACCATGTCATATTTTTTTTTCTTTCTTAGGGCATTGCTTCCCTTCATCTTTACTCTTTTCTTTCGTACCCCATTCTTTGTTCACTCTTCACTTTTCTTCTGATATCTTGTCGTACTATCTACATCCCTCTTGATTACTCTTATTAGTCTTGTGTTTATGCCTTTATATAGACTATACTGATATGTTGATATTTGTATGCTACCGCCCTCATTTGTTCGATGTAATTATTTTCAACAAAAAAAGTTATCATTTTTTCCCCGGGGGGTGCGGTAGACTGTTAAGAGTCAGTTTGTTTTAAGTTAGGAATGTGACCTTTTTATACTTCATTTTCATAGTTGTGGTCTAAGGGAGTTAGCCAGTTGTTATATTTTTTGGAATAAGTTAGATTTAGTTGTTAACTTACCTTGACTTGTCAAGTTGACCATATAAAGAGTTTTATAGATCAGTTTCCAGGAAAGTTCTGGACTAGTCCAATGCGAGCTCAACTCAGGGCTTGCGATGATTTGGGCATGCGCAATGATTTGCGCGGATCCAGTGGACTGGTTTCTTGTCGACAGTCTGGCTGGGCGGTTGAGCAGAGAAGGTGTCCCGCCAGGTTTTTCTGGCTGTGTGAAAGGGGATCAGAGTTCTTTGTGTATTAAATATGTTTAAGATTCCCCTAGATTGTGATTCTGGCATAGTTCGGTAAAGCCTAGGAAATGGCCAGTGTTTCTTTTGTGTTTGATTCTTGGAGTGCAGAGCAGGTAACAATACTTTTGAAGCTATTCGTAGTAACTAAGAACTTGCCATTTTGAGGTGACTGACTCCCGGTGCGGGAAGTAGTGATAACGAAGATTAACATTATTTATATAAGGAAGCCCGCCATCTATGCGGCCTATTTTTGCCAGAGATATTCCTGACTAGTTTGGTCAGATGTGATGCAGAAGATTAACATTATTTATATAAGGAAGCCCGCTATCTATGCGACCTATTTTGGCCAGAGATAAACCTGACTAGTTTGGTCAGATGTGATGCAGAAGATTAACATTATTTATATAAGGAAGCCCGCCATTTATGCGGCCTATTTTTGCCAGAGATATACCTGACTGGTTCGGTAAGATGTGATTAAGAAGATTAACATTATTTATATAAGGAAGCCCGCCATCTATGCGGCCTATTTTTGCCAGAGATATACCTGACTAGTTTGGTCAGATGTGATGCAGAAGATTAACATTATTTATATAAGGAAGCCCGCCATCTATGCGGCCTATTTTTGCCAGAGATATACTTGACTAGTTTGGTCAGATGTGATAAAGAAGTCATAGAGATATTATTTACACTGCACTACTTGCAGCTCGTTGAAGAGAAGTCACAGAGATATTATTTACTCTACACTACTTGGTAGGAAATCAATGTTACTTACATGAACGGCAATCTTGTGTTATTGACAGTGTGTCTTGAATTTGAGGATGTCCTTGTTACTGTGGTAATAAACTGTGAATAACTGTACCACAGTCGTTACAACCTCTTCTGACTTATTTACGTGGATTGGTGTGTGTGTTATCATGGCTGTACTCTAGAACTTCACATCCTTCCGTTGAGATTTATACGCCCACACACCATGTCGGCCACCTGGTAGGCCCGACCTGCTGATTATTTATATCAGCGCTCATATTACAGCACAACAACAGTACTTCTACAGCTAACCATATCATTCTCCAAAAAATATAATTAAAAACTTCTACAGTGATGACCGGTGTGGCCTACGAACAATAAATATAAAGAAGAACAAGATTTTTACACCTGGTCTGGCCCCGTTGCTGTTTTTAGTTTGGTCTTTAAAAGACTGGATAGTAGTTCAACTAGATTGAATTCCTGGTCAAAGATATTGTCCATAGCCGTGTGTGCTTTTAGCTTTCATTTTGTAAGTGTCTTGATGGCTTTATCTAGATTAGCTCTTTTATATGTTTTAATAACTTCAGCAAAGAATCGATTTATGGCTGAAAACACTTGCTATGGAAACCATCTGCCAATATGAAGAAGATGTTATTCATGCTTACACAGACGGGTCAGCTTTTAAAGCATCCATAAGTTCTGTACATGGGGGCCATAATCATCCCACCTAATACAGAAGAACCCTTCAAAATTGCAGGCCCCTGTGGTACCTGGTGCAAAACTACGACGCCGAAGTAGTCGCCATTCAGAAAACCCTAACTAGAATCTTTGAACTCATTGAATCAAATAAAATAGAATCAAACGATGTTGTAGTATTCTCAGACTCGCAGGCTGCCCTCTTGGCTATAGAAAATTGGAAAACCTACTCAATCAATACAATCCAGAAGGTTCAAGAAACATGCCATAAAATTATCAACTTGTATGGAACATAAATCTACAAGCAATGGATACCGGGGTACATAAACACCACATTGAATGAGTTATCTGATAGACGGGCAAAGAATGGAGCAAAAATGCCACAAATTGACCAACCATTGGATATGTTAACAATAAAATAAATAATCAAAAACAACTAAAGAAGATTGGCTGAACACGTGGGCACAGGCTAAAACATTAAGAAGAATCTTTATACACTTAACAGCCCCAAACCAGGAAGATGCTATCAACCATGTCGAACGAAGATATGAATCTAAAATTTTCAGATTGAGGACAGATCACTCTACACTAAATCGCCACAGAAACAGAATATGTTCACAAAATACCTTGTATAGCAAAGTGTAGACACTGCCCAAACCCGTTGGAGACAGTAGATCACCATGATAGGAAACTCTTTACAGAGCGATACAACAGGAAGCAATCTGATCACCAGAAGAAGTCCCCTCGACCGACAAGTGTTTCGGCCCTACATACTCCTGTACACTCTAAGGGGGGCGGGCCCACTTGGGTCATGACTCCCAAACGTCTCAGCCTCCTTTTGTCTTGTATCGAAAATGAACCCATTTCACTTATGGTAGCAACTTTAATTCACAACTCCGCCAGCGGTGGAGGTAATTGTGAAAGTAACAAAGAGAAGACAAATTATTCCGTTCGCTCCGTAGCACATCACAACTACGGACACACACTGAGTCACCTGCGCGAAGCCGACGAGACTTGACACTGCGTGCTCGTCACTGAAATTCTTCCTGGCACCCCTTATAGTATACATCGCCTGTCGCCTCTCATCCACAGCCCTTTCACTAGTGCGCATAAAAACTCAGCGTGTTTTTTAGAAAAATTCCTGGTGTTTTCTTTACCGCAGCATTTATTATCACGATTTCCATTGCCCATTGTGGTTGTTCCACAGCCAGCCCGATGCCTTTTCGGCAGTTTCACTAAGCCTCTTCAGTGCCTTTGTTCTCGACTGTCCCGTCAGCCTCAACGGTTTCAATAGATCCTACACTGATGCAGCCACAAGCCCTCTTGCGCCCACTTCAACAGCCATGACCCTTGCAGTGAACCCCTCGTGTCTCAGATCCGCGGCCAGATCACTATACTTGGAAACCTGAGGCCTGTAAACAGTAAATTAATATGAAACAAATATAAAGGTATGTTATCAGGCACTCGCAGGAAATAAAGAAGTAGAACACCAGACAACAGAAAAACAACAGACATGAGTGGCTTACCCAGGATTTGAACACTGGACCTTCCGTGCGACAACCCCGCCTAGCCATGCAAGCGAATCGCACTATCCGCTCTGCCATCTACGCATCATCAAATATGATGTTTCAATGGCAGGTCAATAGTGCGAACCACAATACACGACACCAGAAGTCCTCCATGGGCAGTTCAACCTATTAATGACGCAATCACTTCTGTTGTATTTCTATCAAGCAGTATAGGCCGAATCCAACAAGACCCTTAGGACCTTAATACTGTGTCCAGTAAATGATAGTAGACTAGAACAGTGATAACAGGATAGTGGGTAGGTTTGGTATTGTACAAACATTTATTACAAATAAGGGAGGGAAACCTGAGGCCTGTAAACAGTAAATTAATATGAAACAAATATAAAGGTATGTTATCAGGCACTCGCAGGAAATAAAGAAGTAGAACACCAGACAACAGAAAAACAACAGACATGAGTGGCTTACCCAGGATTTGAACACTGGACCTTCCGTGCGACAACCCCGCCTAGCCATGCAAGCGAATCACACTATCCGCTCTGCCATCTACGCATCATCAAATATGATGTTTCAATGGCAGGTCAATAGTGCGAACCACAATACACGACACCAGAAGTCCTCCATGGGCAGTTCAGCCTATTAATGACGCAATCACTTCTGTTGTATTTCTATCAAGCAGTATAGGCCGAATCCAACAAGACCCTTAGGACCTTAATACTGTGTCCAGTAAATGATAGTAGACTAGAACAGTGAGAACAGGATAGTGGGTAGGCTTGGTATTGTACAAACATTTATTACAAATAAGGGAGGGAAACCTGAGGCCTGTAAACAGTAAATTAATATGAAACAAATATAAAGGTATGTTATCAGGCACTCGCAGGAAATAAAGAAGTAGAACACCAGACAACAGAAAAACAACAGACATGAGTGGCTTACCCAGGATTTGAACACTGGACCTTCCGTGCGAGATTGCGTCATTAATAGGCTGAACTGCCCATGGAGGACTTCTGGTGTCGTGTATTCTGGTTCGCACTATTGACCTGCCATTGAAACATGATATTTGATGATGCGTAGATGGCAGAGCGGATAGTGCGATTCGCTTGCATGGCTAGGCGGGGTTGTCGCACGGAAGGTCCAGTGTTCAAATCCTGGGTAAGCCACTCATGTCTGTTGTTTTTTCTGTTGTCTGGTGTTCTACTTCTTTATTTCCTGCGAGTGCCTGATAACATACCTTTATATTTGTTTCATATTAATTTACTGTTTACAGGCCTCAGGTTTCCCTCCCTTATTTGTAATAAATGTTTGTACAATACCAAACCTACCCACTATCCTGTTATCACTGTTCTAGTCTACTATCATTTACTGGACACAGTATTAAGGTCCTAAGGGTCTTGTTGGATTCGGCCTATACTGCTTGATAGAAATACAACAGAAGTGATTGCGTCATTAATAGGCTGAACTGCCCATGGAGGACTTCTGGTGTCGTGTATTGTGGTTCGCACTATTGACCTGCCATTGAAACATCATTTTTGATGATGCGTAGATGGCAGAGCGGATAGTGCGATTCGCTTGCATGGCTAGGCGGGGTTGTCGCACGGAAGGTCCAGTGTTCAAATCCTGGGTAAGCCACTCATGTCTGTTGTTTTTCTGTTGTCTGGTGTTCTACTTCTTTATTTCCTGCGAGTGCCTGATAACATACCTTTATATTTGTTTCATATAATTTACTGTTTACAGGCCTCAGGTTTCCCTCCCTTATTTGTAATAAATGTTTGTACAATACCAAACCTACCCACTATCCTGTTATCACTGTTCTAGTCTACTATCATTTACTGGACACAGTATTAAGGTCCTAAGGGTCTTGTTGGATTCGGCCTATACTGCTTGATAGAAATACAACAGAAGTGATTGCGTCATTAATAGGCTGAACTGCCCATGGAGGACTTCTGGTGTCGTGTATTGTGGTTCGCACTATTGACCTGCCATTGAAACATCATTTTTGATGATGCGTAGATGGCAGAGCGGATAGTGCGATTCGCTTGCATGGCTAGGCGGGGTTGTCGCACGGAAGGTCCAGTGTTCAAATCCTGGGTAAGCCACTCATGTCTGTTGTTTTTCTGTTGTCTGGTGTTCTACTTCTTTATTTCCTGCAAGTGCCTGATAACATACCCTTATATTTGTTTCATATTAATTCACTATACTTGGCCGCTTTGAACGAATGTTGCTCGTCTAATCTGGATTCAAATGGCACCGTCAGTTCAATTAGTATGACCTGAAGTGTTGCTGAAGAATGAAGCACTATATCCGGCCGTCTCCGCTATTTTCTGATACTCTCTAGATATGCCCCTCGTCCAGGTAGATCTACCGCCATCTCCCAGTCGTTTGCACAGTCAAGAAGAGATGGTAAACTGCTACAAGGTTTACTCGGTTTGGGGTGTGCTGACTTTCCTGCCCTCAGAAAGTATGTATTTGTGGTGCTCGGCCCGGGTTTGCTATTCGCCTTCATCCTTGCCAGATATTTTGTCACAGCAAGCTCATTTAGCACTTTGTTATGGCGCCAAGTGTATCGCCCTTGCCCTTGTGACACCTTACACGCTGAGAGCACGTGTTCGAGTGTCTGCCTCCCCTGGCAAAGGGGGCACTGCTCATCATCCGACTTTCTTCATTTCACAAGGTTGGTGGCCGATGGCAGCAGGTCATACATTGATCTAACAACGAAGCTGAGCCCAAGAGGTGCCATATGCCATATATCATTCCATGTCAAGGACCTCTGCAGGGCTCCTTCCCATGTAGTCCATTGACCTTGTTGGACCTGCTGCACCATTCACTACAGTGTCCTGCACTCCATGGAATGGGGCAACTCCTACCACACAACCCATGCATATACAATACACTTTATAGCAGCCAAGAACAACTTATACCAACTGCGAAGTACCACATAATGGCATCAAGGTCACCAAGAGCTGACGGTCAGTGACAGTGTATGAGGTTAAGTCAGCGAATCACAATAGCCATATCAGCGCTAAATAAACTTGCTGGGCGTACGTCGTGTTAATCCGTCGCGCTCAATGTTTGGAACACGAGCATTTTACCAACACGACTGTAAATCAATATTGCATCACCTGTCTACTCTTTCAGCACGGATGGTCAGGTAAACAGACCAGACGAATTATTACAGAGAAGAAGTGCAAACACTGACTTTAAAATAACAATAATGCCGGAGAGGAAAAGAGAGCGACCCAATTATGTGACATCAGGAAGGGATCAATAACCTTTAATGGACAGTCAAAGGGGTTATAGTCTTCATTGAACAATCTAAGGGATGTATTCATCGGGCAATCAAAGGGGTCCATAGCCTTTATTGGACACCTAAAGGGGTGTATAGCCCTTATCGGACAATCAAAGGAGTGTGTAGCCCTCATCGGAAAATCAGGGGGGGGGGGGGATAGTCTTCATCGGATAATCACAGGGATCCATAGCCCTCATCCAATAATCAAAAGGGTTCATGGCACAACAATATGTTAAAACGTCCCAGTTTACAGTCTGTCTATGGTTTCTTTATCTTATTTTTAGGCTGTTTCCAATGCCCATCTCCTTGTGGTTTTGGACGGACCTCGCTTCTTCTTTTAGTCCTAGAGATTTTGATGTATCCCTGCGATTGCACAATAAACATTGTCCATTAAATGCAACAGCCTACTTCCGATCTATTTCCCCATGCGTGCTCTATTCAACGCCAAAGCCATCTACTTCCATTAGTGTTGGACTTTCCATCACTTCCACATTGATAATCACGTCATTCCGTTATATGCCTTCAATTTTTTTTTAAATATCGGTTCATGAAAACCTAATAAACCTTATCTTAGAAAATGTATGTAAAGCAATCATGTATAGAATTATACATATAAATGTAAATTCGTTAAGACCGACAGTCTAATATAATATATCATCTATAGGTGGATGCCATATACAGCCAGTTTACAATCAATGTGTCTGATTTCTTTGGCACTATGCTGAACATCAATCAGTTAAAGAGAACTCTCCTGAATAAACAGCTCTTGAAGCGTCATGAGATCACAGAGGAATGGAACACCCGCATTTACGACACTTTGACCAATTACAACTTTCGTAAGAGCGAGATCAGGTTTCAAGAAGGTAATATCTGTCTGATAACTTTTTGCGTCAAATGATTTCTCTTTATTCCAGCTTCTTCTTAAGCACTGACCCTTGTAATTGTCAGGGGTCTCAATAGAGACATATTAAATAGGACTTCTGCACAGTCAGGCATCTGGAAGAAGACGACATATATCATGATTGTCATCCGGCTGGTAGCCTCGTCATGTTAAACAAACTGCCACAGAAACGACCGCTGTAAGAGCATGTGACTGCTTGGTGCAGACTTCCTGCATAGGGACCAGCTATGGCGGTGCTTTAACGCGCCATAAGGAAAATGAATGAGGATGATCTTAATCCCTCCCGGGTAATAACCACTTGTCATAGCTGCTCAGGATATTTCTAGCTAGAATTAGATTTGTTCATTGGCATGGAATCCACAGGGACAAAGGAAAAAGGGGAAATTTTATGAAATGTTATAGAGAAGAACGTTTTGAATGGACGATTTTTTTAAGCGTTCGGTTTTTGAACGTGGAATTTTAGTGCAGAAGTGCGGTCAGACTGCATACTAGAAAGACATTTGGCAACCAGTCATCAGAGGTCACACATTTATGCGGGAATCATTACAACGAAGATCGTCTCAAGAAGTTTGAGAATTAATTAAAGGCATAAATTGCAGTCACTAGGGTATTATACAACACGTAAGATGGACCGCGATGGCCCACTTTCTTACAGATCGTAGTAGACGAAAATTTACGTGTGACCCTTTGACAGAGAAGAAGCCCGTGTCAGTACACCTGGAGAACAATGGATCTAAAAAGGGAGAGGAGATATGGGTGGAAGAATTAGGTCGCTAGTGTACGCGCTAAATAATAAATAAATATTACACACACATAAAGGTATGTTTTCAGGCACTCGTGAATATTAAAGAAGTAGAAAACTAAAATATTTTATTTTAATATTCACGAGTGCCTGAAAACATACCTTTATGTGTGTGAAATGTTTATTTACTGTTACAGGCCTCAGGTTTCCCTTCTTTATGCGCTAAATAATGCAACACCTTGAAATAGTTACTCATTTAGACTTAATATTTTATCATCGAGGGCCGTCATTTGGCTGCGATGAGAGACTGGCTGTTGTTAGTTGTGACGAGGCACCTCCTATCTTGGTGTTACCGTATCCCATGTGCATTGGTTATGTCCCTCTACACGGACAAGTTGAATGTTACATAACAACATCGCTTTTCAGAATTACCTGCATCAGAATTATGCATACCTGTTAACATTCAATGTGTAAAAACTCTCATGATCTTGTTAGATTTGTGTTTAAACTAAACTTTTATTCTTGAAAATATTAAATTTTTGTTTATAAATATATAGATGACGTTAATTAAGCTTGTCATCGGATTTGCATAGGGTATAAAGTGAAAAAAAACTATGAAGAACAAAAACGGAGATAGATAGATAGATAGATAGATAGATAGATAGATAGATAGATAGATAGATAGATAGATAGATAGATAGATAGATAGATTGATAGATAGATAGATAGATAGATAGATAGATAGATAGATAGATAGATAGATAGATAGATAGATAGATAGATACATAGGATAGATAGATAGATAGATAGATAGATAGGACGATAATAGATAGATACGGACGGACGGACGGACGGACGGACGGACGGACGACGGACGGAAAGACGGACAGACAGACAGACAGACAGACAGACAGACAGACAGACAGACAGACAGACAGACAGACAGACAGACAGATAGATAGATAGATAGATAGATAGATAGATAGATAGATAGATAGATAGATAGATAGATAGATAGATAGATAGATAGATAGATAGATAGATAGATAGATAGATAGATAGATAGATAGATATTAGAACCTCTGTCTGTCTGTTTGAGAAGTTACTTCAGGGGACGGGACTAGTTATTTTGGTAATGATAGTTAAGCATTAATTGTATTGTTTACCTTAAGATTAATTTTGGGTCAATATATAAGTGGATACTTTGTATTCTGCGTCAAGAGATTACAATTTCCTATTCAGCTGAGTTTTGACATTGAAAACTGTATGTATGATGTTCACGAGTGGGAAGTCCAAATAATCTTGTTCTATATGCCTCTACTGGAAAGACGAACAACATTGTGTATACTGACGTTTTCAGTAAAAATGTTATTAATCTAATATAACTATATAGTGGAGGTATCTCAAAAGTGTACATAAGCTCTCTGTCAGAATAAAAGGTTATATGTAGATAATGCTACATAGCGCACACACCGAGCACACCAGGCTACCTGTGCTGTGTGTACAGACTCCCTACTGGTACTATGGGTTTAAGGCACACTCACACTATACTTCTGGCTCGCTATCACAGAGGTACGACCACAGTACACAGTAGCTGACATGAGTAAGACGATAACGCCCAAATCAGGTATGATCCCTTTAACGACTAAGGTACACACATAAGCCACACACGACTACAGTACACATGAAATGCAATACACAACGTAATGAAACTAGCCAAACTACTTGCCAAAATCACTAGCTGAACATAATAGCAAAACAGTTACCGACATAATCTAACCAGCGACTACAGAATGACTATCGCTCACAGGCGACGCCCCATACTGAAACACGGCCATACATAATTGCAAGATTCTACCGTAATTAACATCCAGGAAAGAACTACTATAAGTCACATCACCAATCTAGTAATCCATAAATAATCCTGAACACCTGAAACAATCGGCAAGCAATGAACAAAAATGGCATTCATGTAATCCCAGCAAAACCGCTGACAAAAGGGCACAAAACGTCCGAATAGGACGGCGGACATCACGTAGAATGATTTGCGCCCAAAAGTTTCCTATCCGTCTTCCGTTTTGGCTCAACCCGCCAAACGAATTTTTAATCTACCAGCGTAACCACTCTACAGCGTAACCAACAAAATATATTTAGGCGAATGTCTATAGTGTGACATCCACCCCCCCCCCTTCCCCCCACCCTTAAGAAAGAAAACGAAGTTTTCTTCCACTGGAGGAGACACGCCCGACCCCTCCTCTGGAGTAAGGGCGAACAGAATGCCGAGATAGCCCCTCCTCATGTTGCTAAAGAATGCCAGAGTTGTCCAATACTATTGTCATCCATGCCTTCTCAATCACTAGACTAAATACAAGGGAACATGTACAAATCCACACCAGGTAGAGGCAGTCGTGAAAAATAACAACGACTGACTAATCCTGGAGTAGTCTAAACATAATGCATGTTACACCAATTCTATATAACTAATGGTCACCAATCAAACAACAAGTCATCGTATCAACAATTATCTCTCATAATAAAGCTGTAGGTATAAGATAATATGATATATCTACACATTGAGTACAACGTCATAGATAATGCCTTTATTGCAGCACAATAAATATATAGTATACCACAATACATCATCATGAAATACCAATTCTAATAAACATAACCCATTTCTTACATAAATTGTAATAAGTACTCTCTTCAGATGTACCTGTACCATAGACTATAAATATCCAACCACCTTCACAACCTGGACAAGACATCTGCTATCACATTATATATACCCTGAATTGGTAAAATGGTAAAGTTGAATTGCTGTAGCAATAATGCCCAGCGTGTCAATTTAGCACTAGTGGATTTAGCCGACTGCAAAAATAGCAGTGGTTTGTGATCTGTTTGGATGAAAAAATATGCCCCCAACAGATATCGTGCCAACTTAGACACCGTCCAGATAATCGCAAGGCACTCCCTCTCAATCGTGGAGTATCTGGTTTCTGCTGGCAACAATTTTGATAGACATATATTGTAAAGCATGACATATAAATTACAGAACAGGGCACAGCAAAGTATCACATGACCCTTAAATATTACAAGACCATCATATTCCATAGGTCTCTGATAAATGCACGCCAGGCCTACCTACAGCGCACCTGCCTACAGTGTACCTGCCTACAGCATGCCTGCCCACAGCGCACTTGCCCACAGCATACCTGCCCACCGCGCACCTGTATGCCCTCATGCCACATTAATACCAAGCACAACAAACATAATACAGCATAACTATGCACTGTGCCGCACTTCATACCCTGTACAAGTCTACAAAATACATATATTCATATCAACATCGAACTGGGGGCGTGGGTCAGAGCAACTCAGGTTCGGTTCACGTCAACCGAAACAACTTACCAAACACGAACCAGAAACCGAACCCTAGCTATTGCTGGACTATTATCAGATGGTTCTGCAGCAACGACAAACGCTTCTGCCTTACTGCATCACGCGCACCCCACCTATTCGCAAAAATACCTCTACAAATCTAACCGGCGCGACCTCGTCAAACATTCTTCTGAGTGTGCGCCAACTCGCACTCAGGGGGACGTTACGCACCCAAACTGTGCGATCACTAGCTTTCGGACCCTCGTATAAGTACCTACTGCTCCTACTCATATCGTTTGGTACTTGCCGCGAATCACGTCTATGATGTACCTTCTGGTCATCCCCCTTGGGAGTTTGGTGATGCTGAGCCTCTGCTCGAGCCGCACCCATGGCCTTGTGCACTCCCTGTACATTGCCGACGATTAAATCGGCAATCGGATCATCAAGGACGAACGCTTTCACTTTACCTGTTATGAACGGAGTATCCACATTGATACATGCCTGGGGGTAAGACTCCACTTTGCCCCCGACCGTGGTACACTTTACTGTTTTACCTGTAAGGCAGGAGTCGTCGATGCACGATCGACGTACGCCAATTGTGGTGCATACGGTGTCCCTCAACACCCGGACTGGTTTATTCTCCACCTTGCCTTCATGGAGAATCACCTTGCGAGTCTCATGGACTGCTTACAGACATAATGCCGCATGCCCGCATTGAAGCACTACCCTCTCGTTCGCGTGGAACAGACGGCGACACCCCGCACAGTCCTCACTATTGATTGTGTCTAACAACACCGCGGAATTCGCGTGTTCGATCGGGGTAGTGCATGAGTCGGCACAATGACCCCTGCCACCACAATTGGCACATCTGCGCTCTTTCTTCTTCTCATCGCGTGCACTTTTGCTGGAGCCTTTCGATGACGAAGACCCCGCATCCGAGTCGGAAGATCGACTCTCTGAGGAACCACTCCTCTGCTTTGAATGTTTGGTTTTATAACAAAATCGGTCTTCGTTTCGAGAGTCCTCGGAGCGTACCTGCTTTCGCGTTTGGCACTCCCCTCTATCGCTAAAGCTATCATATTGTCGGCTCTGCCACCTCGGCCGACCATTCCTATGAGAACGGAAATTCCATTCCCATAGCTACCTCTACGCGGCTGGTAGGTACTGGAGGGCCTCTCATACTTTTGTTCTTGGCCTCTGTCTGACTGATTTCGCTAAGGATGGCGCTGAATTTTGCCGACACTGGCAACTAAGTCTTCTGACAGACCAGACTTCTGAATAGGTTTGCCCGGATGGGCCAGGACATAATGGTGCCCCAATTGGGCCATGGACGCGATGTCCTTTGGTTGACGTTCCTGGAAAAACGCCACCAACTCACTGGAACACGAGGACAAAACTTTGTCCCGTGGCACCAAATCTAGCAAGCCATTAAAGTCCTTTGTTATCCCCTCCATATCAATCTATCTATTCAAGAGAAGTTTGATTTTCGAGATAAAATCCTCGAAGTCTTGGTCTGCACTAGGCATCGCGTTTGTAAAACGCGTCCGGTCCCCTCAGCAGTCAGACGGAACTTCCGGAGCAACCTCTCCTTCACTTTGTCGTAATCGGCCCTTTCCTCTAAAGAGAGGCTATACAAAGTCTCCATCGCGGGCCCCACTTGCAGTGTCGATAAAAGAGATGGCCACTGATCCCTATCAGCCTTATAGGCCCCACATTCGGCCTCAAATCTTTCAAGAAAGAAATCTAAACTGTCAATTTTATCATTGAAATTTGGTAGACGCAGCCTAAAAGGACGATGAGCCCCACCAGAAGTTGAGTTCTGACCACCCGCACCCACTTCTAATTTCTTCAATTGTATTTCCTTATCCATCATTTTTTCTTCCAGAGCTATTCTCATTCTCTCCTTCTCCAACTCTGACTCTATCCTCTTTTCTTGCAATTCTCTCTCTTCTCTCATCTTCTTTTCTTGCAATTCGAACTCTCTATCTTCTCTTATCTTCTTTTCTTGCAGTTCTCGCTCTATCTTCTTTTCTTCCCATGCTCTATCTTCTCTCAACTTCTTTTCTTGCAATTCTTTCTCTTCTCTCATCTCCTTTTCTTGAAACTCGAATTCTCTCAGCTTCCACTCACTTTCTTCTTTCATCTTCCTTTAATGAAATTCAAATTCTTTCCTCTTCAGTTCTAGCTCTTTAGCTCGAGCATCTCTTAGAGCATTCTGCTTCTCAATTCTTTCTTTTTCTTCCTTCTCCTGTAAAGCGTTCTGGTTCTCAACCGAATAAAATTCAGTCTAAGCATAATGCAATAAATCTTTTCCTGTGAACCCGGCTTCCTTGCCCATCCGCATGAAACTATAAATGACCGTGATGTACCCTTAGAGTACTCACTCTTATCTCATATATATGCATGAAAGTAAATATCATCGCGTAGTTTATTGTATAAATATACTTCACCTTTACCTTATAGTATAAATAAAGTCTCACTTAGCCCCTGGCTATGGTGTCACCAATTGGAAAATTTGGTCTTTCTGACCACTTATTCTCTATTATATCCTCAACCAAGCTTACAATAGTCGATAGTTGTATACTAACAACTTCTTGATACCATGACACCACTGTATAAGCTCAGTTCAAAATAGGTATTACCTCAAAATCCGTTACTGGTACCCACACTGGTGCTATACTCAGATAACACTTCACCACTAGGTAATCTTAAAAATCTAAGTTATGCAAGTACTATAATTGCAAAATGAGCACAACACAGATGAAAGAAACGCATACATCACATTACGAAAACAAAATTCCAGTCAAGAGGACAAAGATGATAGACCAAGAAGAGAAGAAGTAGATTAATATGTACAATGCGTGACTGAGCACGAACGAAAACAAGGGATACCTGTAAACGTATTTACAAGATAGTAAGATGAGACCAGAGAAAACAACACTTAAACAACACAAACGAATTACTAAATGTACACGACACTATAAATACACACACCACAAATACAGCTAACACCACCAGGGCTTGGAATGTTAAGCAGGGCAGTCGCAGGAAATCCCGTCTGCCAGACTCCACCACAAAACAAACTCCGCCACACCCTGCAAGATTCGGTCTAATCCAATCTTTTCCCGAGAAAGGCCAAAAATGGATTAAACTCACCACCCTTCCTCCCTTGAACACACCAATACACTATAACACCAAAGACTCCACGAACACCACACTCAACAATGAGGTGCTGGAAGCTATCTCCACCACCAAGCACTATCTTCACTCCAGTGAAAATAAACTAAGTAAACTATCAGTAAAATTATATTATAATGTATCACGATATATAATTCAGATAAATTGAGAACTACAAAGAAAACAGAGCAATATAAGATTACACTAACAATCAAAATACATACATACAAACTAAGTTATACTTGTAGAATAAGGAAAAGACAAAACAAAAGGAAAGAAAACAATAACAAACCAAGAAGCAAATTAAAAAAACTACACTAAAGTACTTAACAGATCAAAGTATATGATAGCTAGTAACAGTAGGGCAGACAGACAAGAAAATTAAATTCAGAGAAAAATAAGGAAATATCAATATAATATATTATGCAAAAGCAGACAAACAATAACTTATCTGAAGCTCCATCGGCGCTTGAGTATGGAGAATCCTCAGCACTGATGATGAATGATGAACACAGAACAAACGAAACTCCACACTAGACAACGTATAATCCACAAAAGACTCTCAGTCCAGGAATAACTTCACTGTCAACCTTTGATATCATCTTGAACGGGGAAAAACTACAGAAAGTTGAAAGTTTCAATTATTTAGGCAGTAAAATGACTCAGGATGGTGACACAACAAGAGAAATCCATACTAGAATTGCTTTGGCAGCTAGCGCCTTCAATAGATTATCTAACATTTGGAAATTACGATCATTGAATATACATACCAAGCTTCGTCTGTTTAATTCAAATGTTATCTCAGTGTTAACATACGGCTGTGAGAGTTGGAAAATAACAAAATCATTGGAGAACAAGCTGAATACATTCGAGAACAAATGTCTTAGAAAACTCATGAACATCAGTTGGAAAGAATTCAAGACTAATCGACAAATAAGAGAAGACTCTAGGCAGAAATATGTCTCCGACTATATAAGGAAAAGACGATGGTCATATATCGGTCATGTCCTACGAATGCAAAACAACAGAATACCACTACAGGCGCTCACTTGGGTTCCTGAGGGTAAGCGGAAAAAAGGAAGACCAAAAGAAACACTCAGAAGAACAATAATAAGAGAAGGAAGAACGTTGGGCCTAAATAATGTGCAAGAGCTAAGAGGAGTGGCGTCACAACGAACAACCTGGAGAGCACTGGTTTCTGCCTTATGCGCCGTGTTTGGCGCTTAAAGAATTTATTATTATTATTATTAATCTGAGTGTCACGGTATAATACTTTCCTCGATGAATATCCAGTTCACTACGGTGCTCACACAGCACTGTTCATAATACACACTGCAACGTCTACTTCTTCAAAGTCCAGCTGCACAGCTACTAACAGCAGTCTGCCCGTCAGATATACGTATAAGTTCTTGGCAATGACAGATGTGAACCAAACGACCATTCTATAAGAAAGTAAGATTACTCCGAGGATCACAGCAGTCTTTAAGCTAAAATCCACTGGACCCCGGCAAGTCGGCAGGACACACTGCACAAGAGAATTTGCCCCTGGTCAGGCACTTCAGCGTTGTACGGCAACGTCACTGGCGTCGGCTTAGGAAGGTCACATCAGAGACTTTCACCCGTGGGTTGGCACATCTGAGTAGTAAGGACCTTCACCCCTGGTTGGACACATCTGAGAAGCAATGACAAGACCAGCAGTCCAACACGGTAGCTTGAGGTACCAACAACCCTAACAACCTCCTATCGACTACAAACTCCTAACAATCATCTCCTTCCACCCTAATACCAAGGTTGACTAATCTATCTCCCATCTGGCATATGCACATGCCGTCCGGGCCCCTATTTAAATGGTACCAGCACCACAAGCTCCGCTACTCCTCCTGGATCACTGTCGCCAAACACCAAAATGACTCAAAGATGTGTCAAACTGACCCGTCTGACGCACACTGTACGATCAGCTTAACACTACAACAAACGTACACAGACCCGCAACAATACGAGAGCAAACGCTTGAAACTCAACTGTACACTATTTCACCGACGAAAGACTGAAAACGTACAGAAAAATAGTCTTTCACTACTGCGACACTGGAAGTAGGTCAGAGCCCGTAATCGAGGTCAGGTCAAACGACCGTAAACAACACCGTAACAGACTGGTACACACATTGACCTTCCACTGGACACAAAAAACAACTCACTCCCGTGAGTTGACATAAAAAATGGAGGCGCCAACACAGTGGCCTACCAACCTTTTAGGATACTGTGTGCATTATTCCTAATGGCCTGATTATAGCCACAAGGCTCTAAGGCCTTACTGTCAAATAATACAAATCAAAAACGCCAGCAAGCTGAGAAATAAATTATTAAATCATACAGGCTCCACGGCCTTAACAACACGAGTCACCCCAGATGTCAGAATAAAAGGTTATATGTAGATAATGCTACATAGCGCACACACCGAGCACACCAGGCTACCTGTGCTGTGTGTACAGACTCCCTACTGGTACTATGGGTTTAAGGCACATTCACACTATACTTCTGGCTCGCTATCACAGAGGTACGACCACAGTACACAGTAGCTGACATGAGTAAGATGATAACGCCCAAATCAGGTATGATCCCTT
The DNA here is from genome assembly GCA_024509875.1 of Oreohelix idahoensis. Classification (NCBI taxonomy): domain Eukaryota; kingdom Metazoa; phylum Mollusca; class Gastropoda; order Stylommatophora; family Oreohelicidae; genus Oreohelix; species Oreohelix idahoensis. The sequence continues at coordinate 56,251 of JAMPIV010015809.1, read as the reverse complement.
TAACGACTAAGGTACACACATAAGCCACACACGACTACAGTACACATGAAATGCATTACACAACGTAATGAAACTAGCCAAACTACTTGCCAAAATCACTAGCTGAACATAATAGCAAAACAGTTACCGACATAATCTAACCAGCGACTACAGAATGACTATCGCTCACAGGCGACGCCCCATACTGAAACACGGCCATACATAATTGCAAGATTCTACCGTAATTAACACCCAGGAAAGAACTACTATAAGTCACATCACCAATCTAGTAATCCATAAATAATCCTGAACACCTGAAACAATCGGCAAGCAATGAACAAAAATGGCATTCATGTAATCCCAGCAAAACCGCTGACAAAAGGGCACTAAACGTCCGAACAGGACGGCGACATCACGTAGAATGATTTGCGCCCAAAAGTTTCCTATCGTCTTCCGTTTTGGCCCAACCCGCCAAACGGGTTTTTAATCTACCAGCGTAACCACTCTACAGCGTAACCAACAAAATATATTTCGGCGAATGTCTATCCTATGACACCCTCCAACAACAACTCACTTTGAAGGAAAGATAAAAATTGCACCAAACTGTACCCCAGACCATTTCTTAAAGACACCCAAACAGGCAAGAATGGATATCCCCCTTTCATTCGAAGAAGACCTAAAGATGCTGGTTTTCAAACAAAGTTCGGACAACATGACATAGACAAGAGATAGATAGTACCCAATTACCCGTTGCTAACAAAGACATTTGATGCTCACATTAACGTTGAATGATGCAACTCGGTTAAATCAATTAAAATGGTTCAAGTACGTCAATAAAAGCTCCAATGCTACTATATTTGCCCTTGATGAGCTAATATATATTCAGTGAAGTTACTCAACACCAGATGGGTCAATTCATAAGCAGCAATGCGCCGTTCTGACGAATGTTTGGCTTTCCCAGTCATGAACGGCATCCAACCATCAAGCAACTTGCTGTCCACTTGGAGAATGGCCAGTGATTTACTTTACTGCAGAGACCGCTGCCCAGCAAGCACTAGCCCCAAAAGACAGTACACTTACAGTTTTTTCAAACTATGTCAACAAGACCCCTTTCCTAGAACATTGTTGCACTATCAGTTGCCATCATACTACAGCAATGGCGTTGAAGATAAAAAGGTACCCAAGAAGAGGATTATCCTGACATAAGATTTGACACTGTTATAGGAAGAGTTTTCACTGTCGATCCCAGTCAACGTGAATCTTTTTAAGGCTGCTCTTTCATGAAGTTAAAAGTAACCCTTCATTTGATGATCTTTGATCTGTAGACAATTCTATTCGTGCCACTTACAGAGAGACTTCCGTTATACGAGGATTGTTAGAAGATGACACCAAGTGGGATACAACTTTGTCAGAGGCTTCATTATCGCTTACAGCTAGAAGCCTCAGATCTCTTTTGGACATTCTATTTAGATTTTTTTTTTTTTTTTTTTTTCCCTCGCTTGAGGTCGCATATTTTTTCCTCGCATGAGGTCGCATTGTCCCCGCCCAAACCCGGCTCTGGTCAAGACCACATGTCCCAACACTAGAAGACCCAGTGACAAAATGTTTACAATACAGCTTTAATTGCTTTTGATGATAATTTTATTACTAAGTGTTCAATGGTAGAATAACTGTTGTATTGTTTGGTGACTTTCGGCTAACTTTAACCCTCATTCAAAAACGAACAAAAACAGATGAAATACAAGCTTAAGTCAGTTTGAATAAAAAATATACAAAACTGATTAATCACGCTTATAACTTTTTTAAGAGACGAAAGACACTTTTAAAAGCGCAGTTACGTTTTATACTGTGGCAACGTTGTGTATATATATATATATATATATATATATATATATATATATATATATATATATATATATATAGAGATATATATATATATATATTTATATTTATATATCATCATCATCATCAGTTGCCATCTCCACAACGAAGGTTGGCTGTAATGGATCTCCAACGTCTTCTGTCTCTTGTCTTGGTGGTACACTCTGATAGACTTTTTCCCGTCCATCTCTTAATGTTATCTTCCCACTTATAGCGCTGTCTTCCCCTTGCACGTTTGCCTTCAACTCTCCCTTCTGTTATGGTCTTCTGCAAGGTGTTATGCCTTTTTATGTGGCCAAAGTATTTTAGCTGCCGAACTTTGACCTCCCTCATTAGTTCTCTTTTCATACCTAGATTTTCTAGGACCTCCTTATTTGTTTTCATCTCTTTCCATGAGATACGCCCCATTCTTCTATATATCCACATTTCAAGAGCCTCAATTCTTTCTTCCAAATGCTTATTCATCGTCCATGTTTCTGCACCATACAGAAATGCAGAATATATATAACACTTTATGATTCTCAGTTTTAATTTATGAGATAACTGTTTGGATGTCAGTATATGTTTCATGTTGTTGAATGTAGCTTTGGCCATTCCTATTCTCTTCTTGATTTCTGTTTCACATCTGCCATCTTTTGTTATTATATGACTAAGATATACGTAAAATCTACTCTAGAATCCTAGAGCAGAGACTCCGACGCCTAGCTGAGCCACAATTGGATGAGGTCCAGTGCGGATTCCGAGCAAACCGAAGTACTCAAGACCTAATCTTCACACTCAGACAGCTGAGTGAAAAGGCCCTTGAGTATAAGAGTGAGATGCATCTTTGTTTCATAGATCTGGAAAAGGCGTTTGACACGGTCCCCTGGAGCAAACTTTGGGACTGTTTGGCAAGGAAGAATATTCCAGCACCTCTGATTCATGCTATACAGAGCTTCTACAAGTCTTGCAGAAATTATGCGAGGACAGCAAACCATAAGTCGGAAGAGTTCAGGACCACCACTGGTGTAAGACAAGGTGATATCCTATCACCTTACCTCTTCATACTCCTTATGGACGATGTCATCAAGGCATGTAAGGAGAGAACAAGAAAGTATTTAGTGGGGTACTGGAAGAGGAGACAGGTCTATATTTCGGAGCTGGCATTTGCTGATGATGTTGCCCTGATTGCTAAATCAGAGGCACATCTCCAATCCAACCTGCAAGTCTGGAAGGAAGAGCTGGAGAAGAGAGGGATGGTCATAAGCAGCTCTAAAACAAAATCCATGGTGATATCACGAGAAGAAAGAAAACATCAGATTAAGCTGGGAGAACAGGTCCTGGAGCAGGTCGACCACTTTAAATACCTCGGAGCTATTATCGACCGAAAGGGAGGCATCAAAGAAGAGTTGACTAATCGAAAAGCAGCAGCTGCGAGACTTATTCAGGCCATAAATCGAGGATTCCTCAGCAAGAGAGAGGTTGGTAAGAAAACGAAGATGGCTGTATACCGCTCCACCTATGTCCCAGTCTTGACATACAGATGCGAGTCATGGGCAATGACTACAACCCATAAAAGCCAGATCCAAACCTCAGAAATGAGATATCTGAGGAAGGTGGTTGAAGTAACAAGAAGAGACATGGTACGCAACCAGACGATATGTCAAGGCCTTAAATCCTACCCCCTGCAGACCCAAGTAGAACAGTCCCAATTAAGATGGTTTGGCCATGTCTGCAGAATGGGAGAAGATCGGATACCACGACACGCATGGGAAACAAAGAGCCAAGGATCCAGACCCCGAGGACGACCCAGAGTCCGCTGGGAGGACAACATCAGACAATCTTTGAAGGATCGAGGACTAGAATGGAACAAGGCCAGGAGGAAGACAGCCGATAGGATAGTCTGGCGCTCACTCTTCCAAACCTCTACACCTCACGGTAGAAGGGGAACGACTAAGTAAGTAAGTAGTAAGATATACGTAGCTCTTGACTTGTTCCAGGATTTTCCCATTTACGCTTATCTTTAATGTGGGTTTATCGTCTGTTTTGCTAATTATCATAGTTTTAGTTTTCTCAATATTAATGTCGAGTCCCATATTCATGACGTATACTATTCACTTGCTTCACTAGTTCTTGTAACTCCTGTTCGCTTTCAGCTAACAACACGGTATCATCTGCATATCTAAAGTTGTTTATTGATCTTCCACTGATGTGTGTATATATATATATATATATATATATATATATATATATATATATATATATATATATATATATATATATATATATGCATGGAGGCATATCTGGAGTCATCCTTATTTGACCACCAGCTATTCACAATGCTACAGTATACATATGAGAAAGTGTTCCTCTGTCTGTGAGGCTAATTACATGCTCGAATGACATAATATGTAACATGCATATGAGAATAAATGAATTCAGTATGAAAGGTGAGCGAAAGGAAGGGCAGAATGTTAGACGGGCCTGCGTGCCCAATTCTCAACCCTTTGAAAATAAAGTTCGTTCGTTCGTTCGTTCATTGACTCTTGAAATCATCCACACACTTCCAGGGATTCCCCCTGTGGTGAAGCTTGTTGAGAACCCAGCATTGCACATTAAGCTTGGAGAAGTCACTTAAGCACCAGATGTGATTCTTTGGCTTTGACCTGGTTGACTGCATGTAAGAGGATTTCACTATGGATCCAGTGATGGGCAGGGTGAGCTGAGAAGTGGCTCTATGCAGGACGTGAAAATTTCTTTGGAGAGCCCGGAACTAGAGCATGGTGATTTGGCTCTGTATAGTTGGAAAGCCCCCTTGTATGGCGAGAATGCACAGTACGTCACGCGCTTCTTACTCCTAGCTTGTGAACAGATGTGAAGATCCTTTAAATGCAAGCCAGGCTGGAGAAACTGGAGCTCATGATTTCAACTCAGCATGTTTCGGAGTGGCAGAAAAGCTACAGGAAAAGCCTAGATCTATAGTGTAGTTAATACCACGGAGTCTTCAACTTGGTATTGGCTGCAAAAGAGGGAAAAGCTCAGCAGCCCTAGTTAAACATCAACAACAACAATGTATATGTATACATACACACACAAACACACACACTCACAGGGTCATTATAAAGCCGTTGCAGTTTCAATTAATCATTTCCTGTGTATTATAGGAGAAATCATCAATCTGTAAAAAATGGCCTGAAAGATAATTTAATTAAGTTTTGTATATAATGAGAGTAATCCATTTATTTTAACCAACTTCGCACTAAGATAGCTAATGTGATTAAAGGGATTACAGAAAACCAGCTGTACAATGTGTTTATGGAACGCTAAAATTTAGTTTCACTTTATGTATGCAAAGATGATGGACATGTTAAGAATTAATAATTCTCATTATTAATAATTAAAAAGTAATACATTCTTTCACTAACACTTTTCACACGTTTATTTTGCCACCTATAGAACAGAAGTTGTGAGTATTTGAGTATCTGAAACTGCAGACGGACTTCATAATGACCATGCATATGACAACATGTGCGAAAACAGTGCCTTCTCAATTAATTTAGTGTTTCACAACGTTCACCTTTTCATTTCTTTTCAGGGCTATTTCAGCCTCCAGTGTACCATAAAGACCAGCCACAGTATGCAACTTTTGGGTTTCTGGGATCTGCTTTTGTCATGTATATTAACTTCTTCGTGGACACGCATGGCCAGTATATAAATCAGCAAGGTCATAACATGTTCTCCTCCAGTTGGTGGAGCAATTATTCTATAGAAGCTTACAAGCTGATTGTCGAATGTATATCAATGAACTCGGATATAAAGGAAATGCTAGTTGCAAAATCACGTACCTACAAACCCGGTACTAATTATCTGACAGAACTAGTTGTTTCCACGAACACTGCACTACGTGTAGCCGTGGCTGCGTACAAAAACTGGTTGCATTCTTATCATCTCTTGGAAAAACCACTTTCGGGTGTAGACATGACTAATGAACAGATGATTTATCTAGCGTTCGCACAGGCATGGTGTAATGATAACAAGTTTTACGATGGCAATGATTGGGACCTTGCTAATGAGGACAAACTTAACATGGCACTGGGGCAGTTACGAGAGTTCTCTGATGCTTTCAAATGCAAATCTGAGTCAAGAATGAACCATCAGAAGAAGTGTGACGACAACTAATGTGGCCATAATCGAATGGTTAATTATGAGATGACACATTGGCCCAGTTTGACGTAAAGAAAAAACACAATAAACTGACCGTAAAAGCATTTGAGTACCTGAATAAACAAATTATCTCGATATTTAATCTGATGTTTCTCCAATTTTTATTAAACGTCTTTCACTGGTTTCCACAAACTACACAATATCCTAGAATGCACATTTGTTAATTTAGGGTGAAGTCGATCTCCTCAACTTATGAAATATACAGAGCTGGACCAGATACGTCCTTACAGTTTCGCTCTCTGATTCTGACTAGTTAAATGGCGTCGCTTCTGATTCTAGCTGGGGAACAATCTGAGCTCTATGATTGTTTAGGGAAGTCACATGATTACTTATGGCATAACTAAAGCGAAGCTAGTCTAAATAAAATGTATGTCCTTTAGTTTTTTTTTCTCCATTTCTCATAAGATATTTATTTATATGTTAATCTGTGCTTCCTCTGTCTTTGGTGGGATATAGCCTGTTTCCGAAGAAATCACGGTGTACACGGCTACATGATTATCCATCAAAGGAAATAGCGAACAGCAATAAAATGCGAAAAATTAGAAAAAGAGATTGATCTCTGAGTGTAGAATGGTTTTATGTTAACAAACGTGCGTAGGAGTAAAGCTATGTAAAATAAAAGTGTAGATAATGAAAATAGATATATGAAAGCTATTATCATAATATGTCACAGACGTCCCCGCTTAAAGATATGAAACCATTTCATGTCTACTTTATTGAAATAGATTTCATATATCAGTAGCTTCCGGGTGACTGTTATCTTCACTCTCATCTTCCCCCTCCGTCTCTGTCCAATTCCTACTCATGAAATCTGCTCCAACGTTTTCTTTCTCTGGAATGTATTCCGTGTGCGCTTGAAAGAGTGTCGCCGAGTTTGACATTGTTGGAAGATTCCGTGTGTTTGCAGTCGAATTTCCCTTCCACTATCATCATCTTCGTCAGTTATGGAAAAAGAAACTTACTTACTTAGTCGTTCCCCTTCTACCGTGAGGTGTAGAGGTTTGGGAGACAGAGCGCCAGACTATCCTATCGGCTGTCTTCCTCCTGGCCTGGTTCCATTATATTCCTTGGTCCTTCAAAGATTGTCTAATGTTTTTGCGGACTCTGGGTCGTCCTGGGGGTCTGGATCCCTGGCTCTTTGTTTCCCATGCTTGTCGTGGTATCCGATCTTCTCCCATTCTGCAGACATGGCCAAACAATCCTAGGTGGGACTGTTCTACTTGGTTCTGCAGGAGGTTTCATTTTAGGCCTTGACGTATCGTCTGGTTGCGGACCATGTCTCTTCTTGTTACTTCAACCACCTTCCTCAGATACCTAATTTCTGAGGTTTGGATCTGGCTTTTGGGGCTTGTAGTCATTGCCCATGACTCGCATCCATATGTCAAGACTGGGACATAGGTGGAGCGGTATACAGCTATCTTCGCTTTCTTACCAACCTCTCTCTTGTTGAGGATTTCTCGATTTATGACCTAATATAGTCTCCCAGCTGCTGGGAAATCGAAACTGATGATAGGAAATTCTATAGAGAGCAATACAAACGGAAGCAATCTGATTGTCAGAAGTGGCTCCTCCGTCGATCAAATTTTTCTTGCTCTCTATTCTCCTTTACATTCTAGGGGGGCGGGCCTACTTGGGTTGTGACTCCAAGTGTCAGTCTGTTTTGTTTTGTAATAAGATGTGAACTCACTTCACCTTGGTTGCAGCTTTTAATGGTACTACTGTTTCTATCCATGTTGCCAGCTGAAGGTAATTGTGAAAGTAACCATTATATTGTAAATAAGTTACTGTACTAAATTTCATATCCCGTTGCTGTTGTTCCACAGCCCGTTGCTGTTGTTCCACAGCCCGTTGCGGTTGTTCCTCAGCCATTACGATGCCCTTTTCGCATTTTCACTGAACCTCTTAAGTGCCATTGTTCTTGACTGTCCTTTCAAACCCAATAGTTTGCGTAGATCATACACTGAGGCAACCAGTTAGTTATGTGTAAGCGTATGCTAATAGCTAATGGAAATGGACCTGAGTGGGCGATATAGATTTTATCAATAATTGTTTTCTGATGCCTTTTGAATTCTAGTTATTTTAAGTAACCTATGTTCTAATTGTTTCTGTTGCCATAAAATAAAGATTGTTCATGGTTGTGACATATTATGATAATAGCTTTAATATATCTATTTTCATTATCTACACTTTTCTTTTACCTAGCTTTCACCTACGCACGTTTGTTAACATAAAACCATCGTACACTCAGAGATCTGTCTCTTTTTCTAATTTAGCTCGCATTTTATTGCTGTTCGCTATTTCCTTTGATGAATGTTCACGAGCAGACCTAATTAGCTAACGCTGAGCGGGGTATCTGCAATTTGCAACGCCAGCGATTGAAAATCGTTGGATAGGATCAGATAGCGATCAAGAGCAGATAATGTGGAACCAAGGGGCAGACAATTTCTATTACCTTCCCCTGATTCGTTCGTTTGAAAGGTAATTAAACACGGCAAATCGCCAGATCAAAGGACGGGCTTCGCTCGATTTCGTTCAATGACCACATCTGCAGGAGGTAAATAGTGTGATTTTACGATCGAAGAAATCTCGCACGGTCTGGTAAATTACGTTACGCCTGATCTAAAGAGAGTGCAGCGGTAAATAGTGTGTAGATTTCTTTTAATATAGAATTTGAGCAGAGATTTCCCCGTAGGTGCTAAATCTAGCAGAGAGTCTGGTTTCGGTGTATAGTGTAACATTCCCTTTGATTTCAGATATATATATACCCCTGCATTCTAACTCAATTTATCCAGTACCGCCAGAATTTCAGAAGACATCTAGCTCCGATTTCTAGAATCACTTGTATTAAGTAGAGTTCTTAGTTTTTCGTTGGAGATAGTCTTAGAAGTCTCTGTTTTTGAGGTAGTTATATTTATTAGTATTTTTGAGTGGTTTAAGTGGTAAAGTCGTCAATTATACTATACTAGATTTTGTGCACAGTGATTTACTAGATAGGTCCGTCATTTATATTTCTCTAAGTTTTACTGTGTTACATTGGCTAGCAGAATAAATAATAATTTATAGCTTAACTATTCCAGCTATAAAATAAATTTAATTAATAGCTAGTAACCAGTCAGAGAATATTTTAACCAACTAGTAAATGCAACTCCGCCAATGCCGGTCCCAAGCCCGGATGAAAAAGGAGGAGGGCGGCCTGCATGGAGGCCGTAAGGAGGCAGCCCCTCCACCATGCAAAGGCACAACAGGCCAATCACCTGTTTGCTTTAAATCACGATTACTAACAACACAAGAGAGAAAACTAAACTGATTCTAAAGGCGACGAACTGGAACGGACTACGACTTATGGAACTTGGAACACAAGAAGTATAAATGGGAAGGAAGAGGAGCTGGTAGAAGAGATGAGGAAAGCAAAACTAGAAATCCTGGCTATAACGGAAACAAAGAAAAAAGGACAAGGAGTCATGGATCTCGATGGCAACACGCTGCTCTACAGTGGTGTACCCATGTCTGAAAGAGCTAAAGGGGGCGTGGATTGCATTGTGGCCCAAAATCAAAAAGATAGTATCAAGGGATGGAACTTTGTCTCGGAGCGCATTATGGTTGTTAAACTAAAAGAAAAAGAAACCATAGTCAGCCTGGTCATAGTGTATGGGCCAAATGAGGATGAGAGAGCAGAGGTCAAGGAGGAATTCTTCGAGCTGCTTCAAAGGACAGTGGATGACTGCCTAGATGAAGTTATCATGCTCGGAGATTTTAATGCCAGAGTTGGAAATGACCATGCTAGATGGGGTGGAGTTATCGGAAGATATGGAGAAGATACTCTCAATGACAATGGAAAGCGACTCCTTAGATTCTGCAGTGAGCAGAATCTGATCATACAAAGTTCGCCCATAAGCGCATACATGCATACACTAGATGTGAACCAACAAAGAATGAGAAGTCAGTGATCGACTATGCCATTGTTCGGAGAAGCTCATTCAAATATGTCCGAGATGCTAGAGTCTGGAGGGGGCCAGAGATTGGAAGTGATCACTACCTGCTAACAATCAAAAGAACAACTGAAAGAGTTGCTCAGCCTAGGAACTGTCCAACATCACGCAAGAAACCAAGTAAACGAGCAGGAGAAATGAGCATTAGGACCTACAAGCTGAGAGAGCCAGAAATTAAGACCAGATATCAGGGGCTTATTGCTGCAGCGGTGAGCAACACAGAAGAACGACCTGATGACTTGGAAACCCTCTGGAATAAATTCAAGGATATCATAAAGACAGCTGCTGCAGAAGCATGCGGTGAAGTCCGACTTGGGAACAAGAGAAAGAGGACACCTTGGTGGACAGAGGAAGTCAAAGAGAAAATAAGAGAGAAGAAAATGGCATGGAAACAATACTTAGGAGCTAAAAACACAACAGGACAAATGGAAAAATATAGAGAATATGTGACACTTAGAACAGAAGCAAAGAACAAAGTGCTAGCAGCAAAACAGAAGTCCTGGGAAGAATTTGGAGAAAAGCTAGAAAAAGATGCACAAGAAAACCAGAAATTGTTCTATAAGACCCTAAAGAACATGAGGAAGGAAAAACAATGCCCTCTCAAATTTATAAAGGACAAGCAAGGCAAATTGCTTACTGCCCCGAAGGAAGTAATGGGAAGATGGAAAGAATATGTCTCAGAACTCCTGGATGGTGAGCATGGTGAAGCATCAGAAATGATAAACACTAGCACAGAAGAGAAAACCATTGATGGTGAAGATGACATAAAGATGGAAGAACTGAAGGCAGCACTGGAGAAAATCAAGATGGGCAAAGCAGCAGGGCATGATGGTATAACACCAGAAATGGTTAAGTTCATGGGAGCATCAGGCGACCTATTACTCTTAAGGGTTTTACAGGCAGCGTGGTACAACAAGACCATACCAAAGGATTGGGAGATTGCCATCATAACACCAATTTTCATAAAGGGTGACAATCGACAGTGTGGAAACCATAGAGTCATATCCCTTCTCAGTGTCCCTGGTAAAATCTACTCTAGAATCCTAGAGCAGAGACTCCGACGCCTAGCTGAGCCACAATTGGATGAGGTCCAGTGCGGATTCCGAGCAAACCGAAGTACTCAAGACCTAATCTTCACACTCAGACAGCTGAGTGAAAAGGCCTTTGAGTATAAGAGTGAGATGCATCTTTGTTTCATTGATCTGGAAAAGGCGTTTGACAGGGTCCCCTGGAGCAAACTTTGGGACTGTTTGGCAAGGAAGAATATTCCAGCACCTCTGATTCATGCTATACAGAGCTTCTACAAGTCTTGCAGAAATTATGTGAGGACAGCAAATCATAAGTCGGAAGAGTTCAGGACCACCACTGGTGTAAGACAAGGTGATATCCTATCACCTTACCTCTTCATACTCCTTATGGATGATGTCATCAAGGCATGTAAGGAGAGAACAAGAAAGTATTCAGTGGGGTACTGGAAGATGAGACAGGTCTATATTTCGGAGCTGGCATTTGCTGATGATGTTGCCCTGATTGCTAAATCAGAGGCACATTTCCAATCCAACCTGCAAGTCTGGAAGGAAGAGCTGGAGAAGAGAGGGATGGTCATAAGCAGCTCTAAGACAATATCCATGGTGATATCACGAGAAGAAAGAAAACATCAGATTAAGCTGGGAGAACAGGTCCTGGAGCAGGTCGACCACTTTAAATACCTCGGAGCTATTATAGACCGAAAGGGAGGCATCAAAGAAGAGTTGGCCACTCGAAAAGCAGCAGCTGGGAGACTTTTTCAGGCCATAAATCGAGGATTCCTCAGCATGAGAGAGGTTGGTAAGAAAACGAAGATGGCTGTATACCGCTCCACCTACGTCCCAGTCTTGACATACGGATGCGAGTCATGGGCAATGACTACAACCCATAAAAAACAGATCCAAACCTCAGAAATGAGGTATCTGAGGAAGGTGGTTGAAGTAACAAGAAGAGACATGGTACGCAACCAGACGATACGTCAAGGCCTTAAATCCTACCCCCTGCAGACCCAAGTAGAACAGTCCCAATTAAGATGGTTTGGCCATGTCTGCAGACTGGGAGAAGATCGGATACCACGACAAGCATGGGAAACAAAGAGCCAAGGATCCAGACCCCGAGGACGACCCAGAGCCCGCTGGGAGGACAACATTAGACAATCTTTGAAGGATCGAGGACTAGAATGGAACCAGGCCAGGAGGAAGACAGCCGATAGGATAGTCTGGCGCTCTCTCTTCCAAACCTCTACACCTCACGGTAAAAGGGGAACGACTAAGTAAGTAAGTAAGTAAATGCACTGTTCATCGTGAGTATTGGCGAAATATGTATTTATTTCTAATTCATGATGATTGATTTTTTTAAATGACTAGAATTTATTTCACGGGAGTTCTAAGCGATAAGACAAGCTCTAAGCTTGTAGGTTATGATTTAAGTTAAATAACCGGAATGAATAAATATTATATTTTACGCAGGTTAAGGATAGGATTGAGAATACTATATTATGGTTAAGTATTTGTATTTTTTCTCCTTTACACAGTATTGGGTCAAACCCAAAACTTTACCAGCGACTTCCATATAAATCTGAGAGTAGCCATGCAAAAGAACAATTTAATTAGTATCTGGGTCTTTTCAAGGTAACCATGTCTGAGGCTGTGTTTACACCCAGAAAGAGATTGAATACAAAACCCAAAGAACATTAAGAGGGACTTTGTAAATGGGCATATACATCCAGATTTCTTTTCCAATTTCATTTACAGTCAGCCCGTTGCGGCGATCTAACAAACATTTACATCTCCCGACGTTTGACCATTTGTGGTGTGACAAAGAATTTTATACTGAGAGAAGTTACCAACCTGTCATTTATCTGTACTGGAAATCTCGAACTATTGACACTGTGAGCGCTGTTAAATTTCTTACCTGGACAAATTAAATGTGACATAAACAGTAATCCTAAATAAAAATAACAAAGGGAACGTTCCCCGGAGAAGTGGATTTAATGTCTTTGAGGAGCCGGGGTTCTCTTTGCCAAATATAACACTGGAATTGCTGTGTGTGTGTGTGTGTGTGTGCGTGCGTGCGTGCGTGCGTGCGTGTGTGTGTGTGTGTGTGTGTTTGTGTGTGTGTGTGTGTGTGTCCTAAAGATTGTTTCAGAAGATACAACACAAGTATTAGGTAAGAAAGAATGCACGTGCCCACGGTTGTCTGAGAAGAGAGGAAGAATGAATGAATAATTCTCACATATATATTGTAGAATTCATGCACTCACTTTGTATATTTTTTTATGCAAGTTATTGCAAATGCTGTCGCTTTATCAGAATAGATTAACGTATAAACTCCGTTCTTTACTGTAGAGGGAAATACTAGACCATGGCGTATAAATCTTTTGACTCTTTGGGGTTAATAACTTTCTTCTAACGGGATCTTGTCTCAACAGAGGGAGGGAGGATTACACCTATGAGTCTAACTCTTTAATTAATTCATTAACTTATGTTTTTTTGTATTTGATTGATATTCAAAATATTGATGTTGTGAAGTTTTAAATAAAATTTGCATAAACTTTATTTACGTGTGTTGGTCAGTGTTACGACATGGTTTATGATGTTTGCCACTATTATTGTGAGCACTTTTAAAGTTACGCGTTAAGGGGTTGAGATGCTATAAATATATATTATGTTTCGCGCTTCACGGTATTTTATTGAACGCGAATTTGTATAGTTGTCTAGGATTATGATGACGTGTTACGTTGGTATGCTAACACATGACAACGTTATATTTTTACCATTCAGACTCCGAACTTGGTACAAGTCGGACGTATTCTTCATTACTCCCAGTATAGATTGAATTGCGCTGAAGTCCTTTTAAAGATAAGCTACGGGGTCAGCTATCTTGTTTTATGAATACAATGTTGGAGTATTCTTATCGATGATTAAGTTTCGTGAACTAGGAATAAAAGGGAGTATACATTTATGATTATCACAATCGTTATCTTCGCCAAACCTATGGCTATTCATTACCGGATGACCGTCATACTGCATCGCGTGTAAATAGTCAGACCTTTTGACGACAGAGCAAGTAATATATATGAGACTGTAATGGACTGCGCAGAATCTGATATAACTATTTGATGCAATGCATTTAACTATTTTGTATGTCATAATAAATATGTACTGTTTTTGTGGACTCAAAGAAATCGCATCGTTGTCGCTTCAATCCAATTGAATTGGTCATATTACTCACCATTCGCGAAAACACCAAATCAGCACAATGGCTCGATTAAGGACAACTTGAAGATCAAGTAAGAAACACACAGAATAATAATATAAAACCCATTATTCAACAAAATCTTCAAAGCATCCAAAACCGAAGTCAACAGTCAGCTTGTCCAAAAAGATTCCTATTCCATTGATATAGTTTTCACGTCTGTTTGTCTAATTGTCGTCACTTATCTGTGTGTGTGTAGATGTGAGTGGTTGAATATATATATATACCTGTCACAAAAAGTAGGGGATATTTTAAGATGGTATATATTATTTTACAAAAGAGTGGATTTCGTATTTTAATAGTTGTATGGACATATTGAGCACGCTCTTCTCCACTCTGACGTGCAATATCATGTTGACCTGGTGACTCGTTATGAGTAAGCCAATCTCAAGAACAGAGGTGGGGCCCATCCGTAAAGTTCACACATTATTCTTTTTCACAAAAATGCGTGTATCTCGGGTTTGATGAACACTACTCACCATGGACAGGTATAAAAAGACTCTGCAACAGATAAAATTTCTTTTCTTCGTCATGGAACATTTGACAGAACAGCAGAGATGGATAGGCATAGGCATGTTGCAAACCGGAAGTCGGCAAGTGGATGTTGCTCGGAACCTCAATGTTTCACAGTCAGTTGTCAGCAGACTGTTGAACAGGTATCAAAATTTCCGCACAGTGGCTGATCTGCCTCGGACTGGCCGCCCAAGAGTCACTACACGCCGCCAAGATCAACTTCTTGTTACTCAGGCCCTCAGAACTCGGACTCTAAATGCTACTCAACTTCAGCAACACCTTCAACGGACCACTAGAATTCGGGCCTCAACTCAGACAGTACGAAACCGTTTGCACCAAGTGCAACTAGCCTCACGCAGACCGTTTGTAGCTTTGCCCATGTCACCACAACACAGGCGAGCAAAAATGGATTGGTGCCAACGTCATCATCGGTGGACCAATACACAGTGGGCATCAGTAATGTTTTCTGATGAGTCCCGTTTCGTTTTCGATTTTCATGATCGTCGAATACGTGTCTGGCGACGGCGAGTTGAGCGTTACCAGCCTCCTGCAACTGTTGCACACAACCGTTATGGAGGTGGCAGTGTAATGGTGTGGGAAGGCATCTGTATGAATGACACGACCGACCTTCACATATGCCAGGTCAATATCACAGGGCTCTACTACCGTGACAACATCATCGAGCCTATCGTTGTGCCATTTGCTCAACGGCACGGACCAGATTTCACCTTCCAGGATGACAATGCACGTCCTCACCGTGCTTGCGTCGTCCAAGATCACCTTCAGATGCAGCATATCCAAACGTTACCGTGGCCGCCGATGACCCCCGACCTGTCTCCTATTGAGCATTTGTAGGGCCTCCTGAATAAACGCGTCCAACAACGTCTAGCCGCTCCACAGACTCTTCAGCAGTTAGCCCAGGCCCTTCAGCAAGAGTGGCAGAGAATTCCTCAAGACAACATCAGAAGGCTTATTTGCAGTATGAGACGTCGTTGCAATGCATGTTTAGCGGCAAACGGGGGCCCTACACGTTTTTAGAAATATTGGAATATTTTTGTGAAAATGAAGTACCTACCCCGCCTTGGTTGCCAGTGCGACTAAAATCATGTGAGTAAAGCCATAACACTTCTTATACCACAAATGTCTTGTTATGATGCTCAAGTTTACTTGTACAAAGGAATAAATGAACTAATTTGAAATATATTATCTTTTGATAACTTTTAAATTCAATATCCCCTACTTTTTGTGACAGGTATATATATATATATATATATATATATATATATATATATATATATATATATATATATATATATATATATATATATATATATATATATATATATATATATATATATATATATATATATATATATAGGAAAAATGTCTGATCTAAGAATCTCAGTCGTAACCGATAGGCTGGATTAGAATATCTCTAATAGATTATCTCTAAAATCCAGGGACAGACTTTACCTTTCACCATTTCACTCGTGAAAATCTATTTCTTTACCTGATCTCCTACTGAGCTATCACCTGTTCTAGTTCTATTCAGACCAGACTATAATTGATCTTAAATACCTATCAAAAATCTACGAGAAATGGGTTCTCGTTTTTCGGGAATTGACCTCTAATCCTGAGCAAGTACGACAAATGTCAGCTCGTCTGTAGGATTACATTTTCTTTAGTCTAGATAGAGCAAGAGTGTGATTGTCTCGTGAGATTAAATAACATTTTAAAAAATTATCTCCTAGACTAACGATCTGTTTATTGGCTTGCTGACTACACAAATATATTTATTGGTTTTTTTCCACAGCATTGTTAGAGTATATACAAGTAGATTTACAGGGTGATTTTGTGAGAGTTATGTTATGTATTGATTTTGTAATACAAAGCCGCTGGTAGTGTGTGATTGTGTAACAATCACATGGTTTTTTGAAGCAGAAGGTGTTTGAGCTAAGCTAAGGAGGGCGTTCGGACTACTTCCTCCAGTTAATAGCCTTCCTTACCCGAACTGACTTCAGGGGTGAACTTGTAGGTGGACTTAAAAATAAAGGGATTGTTTTTCTCCTTAAAATTTTTGCTAGGAAATTTTTTTTCCACTTTAATAACTTAGTTTTTGTGTTTGTTGATTAATCTGAACTACCATTTATTTGGCTTAGTCGTTAGCATTAGGAGCCTTTATTGCCAGTTAATAGCAGCGATAGTTATATAACTAACTATAAGGAGGAGGTATCCCAGTTTGTTGTTGTTGTATATTTTCTCGTAAGTGGTAGGGAACCAGTGCATCCTTTTTCTTACTTCTTTCTCGGGTACGTCACAGTCAGCTATTTGCAATGACAGAGCGTGCAAAGCTTAGGCAGATGCTCAGAAAGGAAGCAAGAGAAGAGGGATTGGAAGGAGAAGAAGCGAAAGTTTTGTCATGGACAAGCTTGACAGATATGATGCGGAGGAGAAGGAAAAAGAAGCCGAAGCTAGAGAGCAAAAGAAGATTGAGGAAGAAATAGAAATCCGCGGGGCGAACGAAAGAGAGAAGGAGAGACAGCATGAGGAAAGAGAGAAGGAGAGGGAGGAAAGAGAAAAGGAGAGACAGCATGAGAAAATAGAGAAAATGAGACAGGATGAGAAAAGAGAAAATGAACAGCGACGACAACATGAAGTGGCTCCTAAAGCTATGGAAGTCCAAAGTCGTGGGGCTGCCTCTACCTCCAGCAATGGTGACTCTCTACCTTAATCACAGCTAACTGATCCTTATAACACTCAGTCTCCTCAACTCATCGCTATGTCTTTTGCTCTAGAATCTTTCCCATGTCCAAATGAGAAGATTGACACGTATCCAGAAAAATTTGAGAAAATGGCCAATCTGTACGGTTTAGAGAGGTCGCGTTGGTGTATGAAACTTTCCCAGGCTTTAAAAGGGTCTGCATATGACGCTAACAGAGGATAGAACCTTGTCCCTAAGTAATAAATCAACCAACTTATCGTATGATTTATCTACACCAGCAAGTTCAACCCATCTGTTGAATGTATTGCGTATATTCGCAATAAAATCTGTGAAATCTTTATTTGATTCAGGCAAAAGAGTTTTGAACTTCATCCTACAACTTTCCTCATCTAAATGAAATCGTCGTAATAATAACTTTTTAACGGCATCATAATCGTTAATCATAGTAGGATCCATGTTCACCATCTAAAAATTCCCTGAGTTTTAGTGCCATGCTAATTTATCTAATTTATTGACCTTGCACACATCATCTAAGCGTACTAACCATGCTGATAAATCATCTATATTTAATTTGAATGGTGCTAATTTGAAATGATAATTGCTTCTAGTTTGGTTGGATGAAGAAGTATTATGTGTATCAGTATTAATTACATTTGAAGCCACTTGATCTCTTAATCTTATTTCATCCATACGCAACTTTATTAACCTTTCTTCTGCTTCTCTTTCCTGTTTTCTTCTGTTTTCTTTTTCAATTTCTTCCCTTTCCTCTTTTGCTATTCTTCTTGCTTCTTTGGCATCAAATTCTTCTGGTTTTCGTTTAGCTATAGCCTTTTGTTCTTCCATTTCTCTTTTTCTATCTGCTTTCTCTTGTTTAGCAATTTCTTTTAGTTTTTCTAATTTGGCCTCACGTTCAGCTTCATCTTGTCTAGCAATTTCTTTTTGTTTTCCTAATTTGGCCTCACGTTCAGCTTCCTCTTGTCTAGCCTTGGCTACTTCAGCCACCGCATCATCACGGAGTTCTGGTCCTTTGTAGCCAAAATCTTTCCCAATCTTAACAAACTGATCCAAAGTAAACATTTTAATCTAATAATATATCCATTTAGTCTATAATAATAATAATAATAGCCCTTTCAGTCAGAGCTGACTATGGGAATGCGCCCCTGAGGTGACAGCCCTCAGCTGCTTATTTTCCTGGTGTTCCTTTCGACGTTTTCTCCTCACCTCTGCTTCTTGTGTGAGCCTCTCTTCGCCCAATCTGAGGTGGTGCCGTAAATAGCATCGCCACTTAGTGCGTTCGGCAGCTTCATCCTCCCATGTTGCTGGATCCATGTCCGCTGCCCTCATATCTCTCTTGCACACATCTTTGAACCTCAGCTGTGGTCGCCCAATTGTTCTCTTGCCATCTGCTAATTGTCCGTAGAAGATATCTTTTGGGATGCGACCATCTTCCATGCGGCGAACATGGCCAAGCCAGCGAAGTCTGCGCTGTCTAAGCAGCGTATACATACTTTGAAGGCCAGCACGTTACAACACCTCGACATTTGTCACTTTATCTTTCCACGAGATGCCGAGGATGCGGCGTAGACACCGCAAATGGAAGGTATTGAGCCTTCTTTCTTGCTTAGCATATGTTGTCCAGGTCTCGCTGCCATATAGGAGTGTGCTGGTGACGCAGGCATTATATACCGCAGCTTTAGTCTTCATTGTGAGTTTAGAGTTTCCCCAAACACGCAATGTGAGGCGGGCAAAGGTAGCTGCAGCTTTGCCAATGCGGCTGTCGATTTCTGTATCCAGTGAGAGTTTGTCATTGATGGTAGATCCTAGGTATGTGAAGTGGTGCACCACTGCCAATTCATAGTCATCGATAGTGATAACTGGTGCAGCACCCACATCCTGACTCAGCACATTCGTTTTCTTTAGACTTATTGTGAGGCCAAAGTCCTTGCATGCTTTAGTGAAGCGATTCATCAAGCTCTGAAGCTCCTGTTGGCTTTGAGTGACGACTGCAGCATCATCAGCGAACAACAAGTCTCTTATAGTGACCCTTCTGATTTTTGTTTTTGAGTTCAGCCTTGAAAGATTAAACAGACGGCCATCTGACCTAGTGTGAAGGCATATTCCTTCAGTTGCATCTCTGAATGCATGTTTCAAGAGTAAGGCAAAGAAGATTCCGAAGAGGGTCGGAGCCAGAACACAGCCTTGTTTAACGCCACTTCGTATATCAAAGGGCTGTGACGTGCTTCCAACATATTGGACTGTCACCTTCATGTCGTCATGGAATGACTTTATCATTTCCAGCATTTTAGAAGGGCAGCCTATTTTCAGGAGGATTTTAAAGAGTCCATCCCTACTAACCAGGTCGAATGCTTTTGTGAGGTCTATAAAGGCGATATATAATGGTCTTTTCTGCTCTCTTGATTTTTCCTGAAGCTGGCGGAGAGAGAAGATCATGTCTGTTGTTGATCTGCCAGCTCGGAATCCACACTGTGCCTCTGGATATATGCGCTCAGCTAACTTGTGTAGTCGCATTAAGATGACTTTGGCAAAAACCTTACCAACAATACTAAGAAGAGAGATGCCTCTGTAGTTATTGCAATCACTTCTGTCTCCTTTATTTTTATACAGTGTTACAATCTTGGCATATCGCATGTCTTGAGGAATAGTTGTCTCATCCCAGCACTGGCACAGCATCCTATGCAGGGGATGTAATAGCGTGCTCTTACAGCATTTGATTAAATCAGGAGGAATCCCATCACTGCCTGGTGCTTTGCCAGAGGCCAAGCTATCAATGGCCTTACTGAGTTCCTCTAATGTTGGTTCGGCATCCAGCTCCTCCATAGTGTGCAGACTATTGACAGCATCAAGGGCTGCAGGCGTAACGGTATTGTCTCTAGCGTAAAGCTCAGAGTAGTGCTCGACCCACCTCTCCATCTGCTTACCCTTATCGGTTAGCTTCTCTCCGCTGATGGTTTTTAGCGGTGCCATCTTACTTTTAAGGGGGCCAAGTGCTTTCTTTATACATTTGTCTAATATTGCCTGTTTGCGCTGCGATCTGGATGCTCTCACTGAGCTGGAGCCAATAGTCATTTGCACAGCGTCGAGCAGTTTGTGGAACTTTGCTTCTCGTAGCCCTCAGGATCTGTAGGGTTCTGGCACTCGGTGAACGTTTGTATTCATTCATAGCACTGCGCTTAGCTTCAATAACAGGTGCCATCACATCTGATGAAGCATTAAACCAGTCATTTGACTTTGCTGTTTTCTTACCAAAGGTGGCAAGTGCAGTACTTTGAATGGTGTTCCGTAGATGCTCCCAGTTCTCTGTAATAGTATCACCATGCTGAGGGCTACTGAGCACTTTCTTGAACGCCGCAGTGAATTGAGCGATCATGAAAGGGTCTGACATCTTGCTGGTATCAATGCGTGGTTTCCCTTCATGTCTGACACGATAGAGTTTTCTTGGTTGTGCTCTGATTTTGCAGCAAACCAAGGAGTGATCTGTGTCACAGTCTGCACTATGGTACGAGCGCGTGGAGAGCACAGACCTGAGGAGTGGCCTTCTGACGAGAATCAGGTCAAGTTGGTGCCAGTGCTTGGATCGTGGGTGTCTCCATGACACCTTATGCTGGGGTTTTGTCTGAAAGTAGGTGTTGGTCACGCAGAGATCATGGTGGACGCACAACTCTAAGAGCCGTTGTCCATTTTCATTCATCTTGCCAATACCAAACCTGCCCAGACATGAAGGCTATGAAACATTATCGGCACCCACTCTAGCGTTAAAGTCACCAAGGAGAACAAGCTGTTCTTGCCTATGTATGCTTTTGATTACTGCTGCTAGATTCTCGTAGAACTCATCTTTAGCTTCTGAGGCAGAGTACAGAGTAGGAGCATACACACTGACAAGGGTGATGGGACCTGTGCTAGTTTGCAGGCGGAGCGTTAACAGGCGTTCTGATCCATTCTCGCCTGGTTCAACCATGTTAGTTAGCTATTTTTTGACCGCAAAACCTACTCCGTGTTCTCTAGCTTTATTAAGATCTTTCCCTTTCCAATAAAATGTGTAGTCCTTCTTGCTCACCGTTCCATAGCCCGCCAGACGCGTTTCCTGAAGTGCAGCTATATCCACCTGAAGTCGTTTAAGCTCATCATTAATTATGGAAGTCTTCCTTACATCGTTTACATCCTGTAGGTTTTTGGATAGTCCAGTCAACATAGTCCGGACGTTCCAGCATCCCAATCTGAGAGTTTGCTTATTTCTATTTTTTCGATAATTGCTCGGTGCAAAATTTTCTGTCCACAGTTCGGGTTTGACCCTAATCCCCATGCACCCAATGGGGAAAGCAGACAGTGGCGGGACAACACTTTATTGACTGGGGGCTGCCCAGCTTGAAGCGGGCGGTAGCTGTCCAGTGAGATCCTAGAACCTCTCCTACTGTCGGAAGTAGCCCCTGGGGCCATGCCCTACGCCAATTGGGCATAATGCTTATAACCGGTAACTGCTACTTCCCGTGTTTTGCCGACACCTATAGGGTGAAGCTGGAGTGTCCTCTCCAGGGCGCGAGCTTGAGCACAGTTATATGGAGATCAAGATGTTGCCCATGCAGCATGTTCCCCTTCTCCACACAGCCGGTAGATCCAAAGGAACGGCAGTAGCCGATACAGTTTGGTACCAGCCATGTCGCAGGAGTTGCCAGAATAATGTTGAATCGACATTAGACTGCCTTAGGGACTCCGACTCCGGATTTATCCTCAGGGTTTACTCCCGAAGCCAATTCCACAAATGGATATTCCCGCAAGGCAGCGGTGGTTTGAATTCAGAGTTCCTTCTCTTAGATAAGCTACCATACAAGGATCACGAGCCATATCTGCCCGAAGCTGCTGGTTTTAAGGCGCCAGTCGCTCGCCTTTGCCCCTTCTCCCGTCAGTGGAAACAGTTCCGCCGGGCTCAAATTGAGCCACACGTGAAGGCCGGGAGCTGGACTTGGTTGTCAGAGGCTGTTTGAGGCGCGTGCCATAGAAGTATTTTATCTGCAGTGAGAGCTTATCCTCACTACAACTCCCGGCAATAACAACCTTTGGAACTATTTATTTAGTCTAATATTAATCTTATTCAACAATAAAATTCGTTTATCAGTTATATATGTGACTCTCTTAGTCAATCAACTTATATATTCAATAAAGAATGGTTACTCAATATAGCCAATCAACCCTCTATCATGTTCCTTTACTACTAGTTGTAAGTTAACAAATTATTTTCACCCAATAAACTATATCAATATTACATACTCATACCAAACCACCTATTAGTTATAAAACTTGTTAGCTTATAAAGCTGAAAATATTTCCTGCATTCAATAACTTCACATAAAAATTATGGGTATCATCTATCCCTTATTATTTTATTCAATCATATATGCCTAATTGCCAATATAGTCCCTTGACTAGACTAATCAATGAATATACCCTCAATATTCTTACCAAATTCAAGGCAAGATCTAATTGTATTATTATTTATCAATATTTTATCATCTCATGCCCTATGCAGCATGTGAAAACAATAGTGACCTGGACTACTAGTGCAAATTGATACAGTCCTAGTCATCAAGTATTTTATTTGTCAAAATTAATCAAATGTTTTATATTATTAAATTATTATTATTAATTTATATTATTATAATTACAATATTAGTTATAAAATGAATAAATACAGAAAATACAATAAACTAAAGTGTTACGGCACAATTTCAAGCCACAATTGACAATTTACCAACATTAAAATGATTCTATCAAATGAATAAAACTACAGGAAGGGATGAACTATACGGAACGAAGGAAGTAGGTCGAAGCACAACAACTAAAAACTATGACGTCACAACTGGATTATGTAACTGACAAAACATGTTATAATTATGAAATAAACGATAGTTAGATTTAGAATGAACGCGATAGTTAACAAACAAGTGACGAAACTGAATAAAAAGAAAACTTAGTACAGAAAAAAATACTACAAATATAACGTAACTTTACAACTAAAACACCTAGGGTCGAATAAATACAGGCGCAAACACAGTATGCTGCTGGCAAATCTCAGCAGATGCTTTGCAAATGGAATTACTCGACTAATGCCCTATTAGACCGGCTTCAGTTCCACTGACCTGCCGAAGCGGTATTAGCTGATTTGAAACTCCCTTTTCCAACCGCCCGCTAAGTTGAACAAAATAATATATGCGTGTATAAAAACATTTAACATTTAAAAGATAGCATGAAAAACATGCCTGTGAATGGGCAACATGGACTACGGTTACTTTACAAAAATGGTTACTTAACTTTTGAATAGTGATAACCTCCGGCAGTGTCAACATGCGCCAACGGACTTTGTAAGTGGAATATAGTACTGATAAGTCTTTGGTATACTCGGTTGAGGCATTTTGAATTTTTTTTTCAATGTCTCTGACTTGTTGAATGAACGTTTACAACCCTTAGTCCTCCAATATTGTCCTCAAGGTTGTGACGTCAGTTACGTCATTAGTACGCATGCGTATGGAATTTCCATGTCGATCGAAAGGAAAGTTTGAAAACACGATATTCTTGATCGTTAAATAATATCTTTAAAGTGAAATAGTTTTTTCACAAACACACTTGGCCACCATCTGTTGAAGCGGGTTCTTTATTTATCCTTAGTGAGGGTCAAGGATCTGGTTGTCTTTAAATCGGTTAGCGTAATGGGTGACATCGTCTTTGTTCCTTATGAACTCCACTAATTAATGTTAATGTCCTTCATAAAAGAAGAGCAAATCGTGCATTTCTATATTATAAATGTATGGCTTAATATTCCGGCCAACTTCCAACTTGATTGATCAAATAAACTCCTTGTGTTGAGTCCAACGAGCATAGAGTTAATACATTATACGAATACATCACAGTTAATTCATAAACAGTTCATTACATTGCAGGAATCATCTTATTATTCATATCTATACAGTGCAGTCCGTTCCAGTCATATAGATTAATTATTATTGTTGTCAACAAAACGTAGTAGGCTGTATATACGCGTGGCTGCTATGCAGTCCGCCGATAGTGATACCAACTAGTTTGCGAGAACGAATCATAAAAATATCAATACTCCCTAAGTTCCTGACTCAAAAAAAGATGGTTGTAATTAACCATTCCTGATCCATCGTTTCATCAATTATTATTATGGCTGATCCTCAAGCCAATCTCAAAGAAATACTTCTGCACTTCATACTATAAAGCGGGAGTGAATCGAACACATCTGACTTGCTTGAAGTTCAGATTCAAAAGGGTGAACCAAATTCGTAGTCAAGCGTGACCAAGTCAACGGTACCACGTCACAATCGAACCATGAGATTGCGTTCAATAAAAACCATGAAGCATGAGAAACATTCTGTATTAAAAACCGCTCAACCTCTAATGCGTACTTTAAACGCGATAACAAATATAGCAGACTGTCGTAAAGTGAATTTGTGTCACAACGCGCTCAATTTCCTCTATTTAAAAAATCTAGTAACGTAATATTACCACTTTTAAACCCACTAGTATATTTGAAAATGTTAAGGACAAAGGTCAAACTTTCAGCTAAGAATTGGACGCAATACTTGAATATTTTTCTATTATAGTGGAAAAGGGTACCCATCCCTAAATCGTATACACACCGCCCAATTATTTAGAAACAGGTTGTAACTATAAATAGCTACAACATGTTTGAAATTTTTTTTCAAGGCCATCGCTGGTCCAAGATTTGAATTAACTAACTTGTAAAATCTATTAATAACTACTGCTTTAGCAACGGTTACTAGTGCCATCGCCAACTAACAAGTTGAATTTAAAACACTAAACGCGGGGTAAGTCCCATCCCCTAACACAGACGCGCAAACTCCACCCGCCCCAATTAAATGTGAACGACCACTGTACGATTTAGCTATTAAAGAAAAAAACAACTTGTTACCTCGTCTTGAAACGGGAGCGAGGGGAACAGAAGGGGAGGATTGTAATGGAAAAAATCTAACCTAACTTGTGCATTGTGAAACTGAAACTAAAAAACCAATTGTGTGCATGGGCAGAAAAAGGGGCAAGAGAAACGTAGATAATGTATTGCATTCTAATAGAAGGATAAATAAAAGGAAAGGACAGAAACGATAATATTGTTTATTGGAATCCAATATTACTCCCTATAATATATTATCTTGCCTTATATAAAAGTATGTTGTTGTTCAGAAGAAATATAGAGAAAATTACATAAATGATAACGATGAAGAAGAGTTAAATGAAAATTAGATAAGATGATAGAGGCCAAGGGGCAGTTTAAGAATCACTTTTAAAAATTGAAATCGACCCAATAATAACGGAGATATCGTAGAAAATAAAGATTGAAGACAGACAGACATACACAGTAGTAACCGCTCTTCTGTGAAAATCTTCGGATGGTACATTTTCAAAACGCGTTGGGTTCTTTTGAAAGAAAGTCAAATTGGCTTAACTTGATTTGATTGTTTGATGTTAATATAAGAAAAGAGGGGATAAAACGAACGCTGTGCTAAGCATAAGTGCCACTTGAAAAATATTTCCTACAGGAAGGGTTAATACCAGACGCAGAGCGATTTGTGACCAATTGCCTTTGCAGTTTGAAATTCGGCGATCTGAACTTGTGCCATTGATTGCTAGTTAACCTTATACTTGTGAAATATTTCATTGATTGCAGTAAGATACACACTTTTATTGTTGTATATATATATATATATATATATATATATATATATATATATATATATATATATATATATATATATATATATATATATATATATATATATATATATATTATTAATATGTAGAGGACAACCTAGATAGGGCGCCCACAAATTTTGGTTTCTGCGACATTTGCCTTTGTGGAAGCTTGCGACATACTAGGAGCACAGGCATGCCTAAGTAGACTTAGGAAGCAAATGAAATTACATTGTGTTGGAAAATGAATATATATATATATATATATATATATATATATATATATATATATATATATATATATATATATATATATATATATATATATATATATATCATATGACAGTAAGTCCAGAAACTACTGGCAGTCCTCTGAAGGCCACAGTGTTCAAATATCACTTGGAAAAAGAAATATGATGCCATACCAAAAGAGTTAAACATATCACTGTAGAACCAAAAAACAGAGAAGTGTATACCCCAGCTGATGCTATGGAAGATAAATAATGTTTAAAGGACAGTAGCGTTGAAGCCATGTGGGAAGAAGAAGGTACCCACTGAGTGTGAAGAAGTCGCATACATTAGGGACTGCGGCTATTGGTTAGCATATTTTCTGATCATCATGAATGTGTAACGCTGTTGTTAAACTCTGTTTAGTTGTTAACTCATACTGGCTACTAGTTGTTGAATCACGCTTTATTTGTTAAATGACGTGAATGTCCACCAGTTGATAAATGTAGATGTTGGGACTGGTGTAGTAAAGTGTAACGATTGTCAACTCATTAAACCCAGCACAGTTTTGGTCATACAGGTCATCTTGTCCTGGAAAGTGATGAGGCTCCGACAAGAATGTGAGTGTAAACAATGAGTGTGTATGTGAATGTCAGAACGCGAATGGTAGAATGATTCGATAGAGTTGACAGGTTGGTAGTACATCACTCATACTCACACTGTTCGAATTCAAGAAGTACTGGAACTACGGTGGTCTTTTTATAACATTTAATGGGACGCACACTTGGACAGTACGTGTATGGTTACAGGAACAAATGTCGACATAGACAGCATAATGTTGATCACAGGAATATCATCTTAAGTTAGCATTCATGCTTGGCAAATATCATAATGGAGCATTCGTAAATAAGCATTCAGAGTTCCATCATGTAAATCATCTGGCTTTACTGACTGGGCACGTCAGACCATAACCAATATATAGGAAGGCTCCTAGACCTAACCTCGTCTAGTGAATATCCCTTCACGTAAAGTTCAATATATATATTTTCCATAAAGATATAGGAATCCTAGACATGGGTTCTCACATGTAGCAGTGATCTCTTGGTTCATCGAGCGATAGTACAGGCATCCCTTTTTCTCACTCGATAAATACAAAGTATAGGAATTTCAACATGGCTGTTCTTCTCTCGTGAGTTTCACTCACTATAGGACCCAGACCCAAAATTGGTCATTCGTTAAATGTCCTCATTTCTTCATAGCTTCTCTCATAGAGGTGATTGAATAATATCATACAATCTAGTGTTGATATATAGGAATGTCGTCTTCCTTTGAATAAATATTCTTTTCAAAAGTACCACTGTGCATCTGTTTATCAACAACGATGGCGAAGCCCAAGTTCATAATAAATTGTGGTTTTACCTTTCTATGCGAAATATAACTTTGCCATTCCTTGGCAAAAGAGAATAAACACTGGGGTAAAGTACATATAACATGTCTAAATGACTATCACTTTTCCCCATTGACTTATAGATCATTTTTTCGGCGATAGGCCGGCTACATCAAAATTCTACATCCAGACAGGATGACAGCCATGAATCACACCCCCTTGCTAGCGATACTTCCGCTGCATAGCCTTTGACCTTTTCTAGCGACAACCAACATAGTTCGACTTAGAAATGTAAAGATATCCATATATAAGACAGACTCGTCCTACTCATACAAACACTACGTATAAATTCAGGCCATAGATATACTGAAGCAAGAACAATCTATTCCTACCCAGCCAAAGAATAAATCGCAGTAGGCCTAGACTCGTCCGCGGAGTCCGATCGAAGATGACGGAACTACTTTCAAGGGAAGTAACTCAAAAATGACTTCTCCTTAAGCACTTAAAAAGGAAATACTTTGATTACAAAATATTTGCGAACATAATAAGTATATAAATGTATTATATTGCAAGATAGTAAAAATTGCCCTTTACAGTCTTACCACACCTCCCGGGAAAAAAAAAATAAAATTTTTTTTTTAAATACATCTAGGAGCACGTAGAATAGGCTCACAACGCAAGAATACTGCGCAGATGAAAATATCAGGAATAACTATAATTCCTAATATGACCGGTGAGAATATATCTCAAAATCTGAGAGAAATGTTTTCTCTACGAATAAATGTTTCCAGGAAGGTGTGATGTACGTATAATACAATTCTGGTAATTATACAATGCATACCAAAAATTCACACTATAATCTTAAATTTATGATTTATGAAGAAACAATCATCAAAGAACAGCGGTGAATAAACATCAATAAACCGCTAAGTAGCGATACCATCATTCTATTATTAAATTACAAATGTGTATCTTAGTAAAGAAACAAAAAATAACTGTTGTAAAGTTATACATATTAAAAAGATCCAATATTTAACAGTTAAGTGGCATCATGTGGGCATCTGGACAGAATGTCCGCCATCACATTTTCTGAACCACGGATAGCTCGTACCGAGAAATGAAAAGGTTGAAGAGCGATTGCGTATCGAGTTGATCTCGAGCTCTTCAAGTTCTTACTTTGGATAGCCGTAAGAGCTTTTTGGTCAGTTTCCACTACGAAATGCGCGCCCAGAAGGAATCTTTGGAGTTTGAGAATTGACCAAACCATTGCCAATAATTCACGGTCTAAAACCGAGTAATTCCTTTCTGCAGCATTAAGTTTTCTAGATATATACATTACAGGATGCAGAGTTCCAGAGTACTCTTGCATTAGTGCCGCTCCAATCCCAGTGGATGAAGCGTCACTACGAAGAACAAATGTCTTATCTGTTGTAGGTAACACTAAAATAGGTGGTGATGAAAACATAGTTTTGATCTTCTCTAGTGAAGATTGGCATTCATGAGACCAGTGAACCATGTTAGGCGACCCTTTCTTTAATAGTGTAGAGAGAGGTGCCATGATAGAGGACAGATTCGGAATGAAACGTCCATAAAATTGTATGAGACCTAAAAGACTTCGCACTTGCTTTTTAGTCCTAGGGATAGAGATGTTAAGTATCTTAGTGATATTATGGTCTTCTGTCTTCAAGAAACCGTGACCTACTCGATGGCCTAAGAAAGCAATTTCGCTAAAGCCAATACAAGCTTTAGATGGTTTTGCTGTCAGGTTATACTCACGCAGAATTGATAATAATTCAACTAACCCTGAATAGTGATCTTCCCAAGTATCGCTGAAAAGACAGATGTCGTCTAGATAAGCAATGACATCTGACCGATACGATAGGATTCGACGCATCATGCGTACAAATGTAGCTGGTGCGTTCATAAGGCCGAAAGGCATAAAATTCCATTGGAAAAGGCCTCTGGGAGTAGAGAAAGCGGTAAGAGGTTTGGCGCGTTCGGATAATGGAATTTGCCAATATCCTTTAGACAAATCAAGTTTAGTGAAAAAATGCGATTTAGAAAGACGAGTAAGTAACTCTTCTAGTAAAGGCATAGGTTCAGCATCGAACTTCGTAACTTGATTTAATTTGCGATAGTCAACGCAAAGACGTATGTTATTGTCTTTTTTTCGAACAATAACCATCGGCGAAGAATATGCAGAAGTGGATGGTTCGATTATTTGTAAATCTATCATTTCATCCAACTCCTTTTCAACCTGTGTTTGGAAATGTATAGGGATAGGATAAGGCCTAACCCTAATTGGAGTATGTTCAGTTAGAACAATGTCATGCTCAATGACATGAGTTTGTCCAGGGATGTCAGTGAGGACATCCTGAAATGTTTGTAACATAGACGAAACTTGTCGCCGTTCTCCTAGAGACAAATCAGGAGAAACAGTAACGTCTTTCCATGATTCACTAGAATGAAGTGGGATCATTGGAAGCGGAAGATTAACATCCGAAAAACTTGTTTCCTCATCCTGTATTACAGACAGTGATGAGTAATGACCATGTTTGACATGAGAATCGTCCGTTGCCTGGAAAATAGGCTGTAGATAGTCAGGACGTTCATGGAAATCCGTAAGCATATTGATGTGGAAGGTTTTATGCTTCCCGTTGATATCGACGATGTAGTCAACATCTGAAATTTTCGATATTATATCGTACGGACCTTTCCAACTAATAAGGAGTCTATTTTCACGACAAGGTAGCAAAACAAATGCTTTGTCACTGTTACGCACGGATCATTATTATTTTTCGTTTGTATAAACATTTTTCATATGTATGATCATTTTTTTGACTGAAGTGTGTATTATGTTTTCTATGGTCAAAGGGACATAATCCGAGTTATCGAAACTACAATTTTTAGGAGTTGCCTTCTCTTGTATAGAGACACGTTCGGTCTATAATTTCTTGAACGAAGCGTGACCACATCTCCTTATTTGGTAGTATCAGTCAACTATGGTAGATGTCTGAAACCTTTCTTAACGCTTCTTTTCATGACCATAAAAGGCGCGACTGTGTAAGACTTTTATCTCGAATGTTCTTCGAATCGTCTTATTGTGAACGGCAACTCAGAGATTGTCGTTCTGCGCATGTCAAAAACCGGGAGTTCGTTCTGTGTGTTCCGCCCAGTTGGGGGGTTTAGAAATGGTTTAAGAAGCGAGCAGACGCAACTGCGTCTTGTGATTCTCTGAGGGAAATACAGTGTCTTAGTGAGTTAGTTAGCTAACTAGACTATTTCCCAGTATTATGCAGCCTGCCTGGAGGCATATGTTCATGGTTGATTTTCCGAAATAAGGTAATTCCTCTTGTATCGAACTTTATGCTATCGTCTAGAGGTTCGTCATTTTGTCGCCTATTTGCTCGCCTGTGTGATGCAAAATGGAGAGGTACTTTGACTAGGATTAAGTCACCAGTATCTGTATACCTGAACTAGTTAAATATATATGGGTCGCTCTAGACCAACAAGACTGTTGTCTGTGTTCCAGGATTCGTTATATCAGAGATCACGTCCAAGTCAGATGGTTAGACTTAGGAACATTATAAAGGTCGAGCTGACCTGTAGCCCATGTATGCTATTCACGTGCAGACAGTGAACGGACTTATTGTATACAACTGATCTGCTAGCATCAGAATGGGAGCATTTATTATTGTTTATGAACATTGAAGATCTGTAGCTGACACTGTTGCAGAAGTTATAGAAATTATTATTATTTATACAGCTTCACGAACTAGCACTCG
Source organism: Oreohelix idahoensis (assembly GCA_024509875.1). Lineage (NCBI taxonomy): Eukaryota > Metazoa > Mollusca > Gastropoda > Stylommatophora > Oreohelicidae > Oreohelix > Oreohelix idahoensis. Next base: position 24,541 of record JAMPIV010015809.1, on the reverse strand, counting down.
ATGATTGATGAATTTCTGAATCTATTGAACTGTGATGTCTTATGACGCATATATACAACAGCTATCATTGCTGACTACAGAAATTGTTTTCAATGTGCCATATCATCTTGCTGAACTCGTTAACCATGTTGATGTCATAAGTATCATGACTGTTTTGTGGCGTGCAATAAATGAAAGAAACTTATACAACGAAGTTACCCTTTCTATGACTCTACACGTCATGTTGCCTGTGTGATAACCCTGTGAACTGTTCCACTACCACATACACAGCAACATCCTAAATCAGAGAAGACACCTACATCTTACACTTTAACACCAGGTGTCGATAAGGGTGGCAAGTTACCACTTCAGCACAAATCCACCCTTATCATTTTTGGTGGCCAGTGTGCTGGTTTTTTGATATTTTGCACCATATTGTAGTGCACTCTGTTCCATATCAAGGGGGTCAGCAATAAATAACATGAAACTGATTATGCACTGATTTGGGTAGTGCACTGTTAATTAAGAGGTGACTTGTGATATTATTATACATTTGATAATACAAGTTGGTGTCAACTCCTGTTTCCCACAGAGATTGGGTTCAACATAGAGATTATACAAGCACTTTATTAAGTCTTGTTGCTATTTAACATTGAAATAAGATAATTAATTATTTCAGGTTCTGTACTCACATTTTGGACATCATGTCTACATTTGAGTACTTTATTGAGCAGGGTAAAGCCCTTGGGAAGACAGGTGATAAATTAGAAGAATTTGCGACTGTTCAATATGCCAAGGCATTGAAGTCGGAAGAAAAGAAAATGAAAGAACAAACTGAACAAAAGAGAGTAGAGGCTGAAATAGAACAAAAGAAACTGCAGATGCAGGTGGAGGAAAAAAGATTTCAAATGGAAATGGAAAAACAAAAAAGAGAAGCTGAAAATAAGAGACTTGAAAAAGAAGCTGAAGAAAAAAAGTTACAGGCCCAGGCTGAAGCTGAAAATAAGAGACTTGAAAAAGAAGCTGAAAATAAGAGACTTGAAATAGAGGCTGAAGGAAAAAAGTTACAGGCCCAGGCTGAAGAAAGAAAGTTACAGGCTGAGGCTGAAGAAAGAAGGTTACAAAGAGAGGCTGATGAGAGAAAAGCAAAAATGGAACATGATGAAAAAGTCTTAGCTTTAGAGTTAGAGAAGTTAAAGTTATTGAACACTGGTAATGCTAATGAGGCAAATAAGGTGTCAAATAAGACTAATGCTAAGGATTTCAAGCTTAATCTACCAGCATTTAATCCCTCAATCGATGATATAACATTTTATCTAGATAGATTTGAAAGTGCATGTAATGTACATAATATAGATAAAACATTATATGTGTATCATCTGTCCAAGATACTTAGAGGTGATGCTTTGACTTTGTTGAGTATGGTAGATGTGCCTGACAAAAACAACTATGAGGTTGTCAGGGCGGCATTGTTAAAGAAGTACCAACTTAACGAGGACGGATATCGTCTTAAATTTAAAACCATGTTACCAGAAACTGGAGTTGAATTCTCTGAATTCATCTCAGGCATCCGTCTTACTTTTTTACGATGGGTTGAGTTGTCTAAGACAGAAAATACATTTGAAGCTCTTATGGATTTACTACTTAGAGATAAGGTTATGTCTTCTGTTAATGAAGCTTTTCTATCTTTTCTTCATGAGCGTAAGCCTAAAAACATAAAAGAAATGGAAGAATACTGTAGCCAGTATGTTACTGCGCATCCGCACATAACCATTAGTAACTCTAAGGTGAAAGAAGGTCTGCCAGTTGCTTCGGCAGCACCTTATGGCCCAAATTTTATGCGTAAATTTCAGGGTAGCCAGAAAAATTTCAATAAAAAGAGTAATCGTAATTATGCCCAGAACCATAGTGATCAATTCCAGGGTGATTCTTCTTCCCAGAACTGGAGACAACCTAATACTACACGTTATTCTACTCCGGTTAACTTTAGAAATTTTCACAAAGGTAATCGGTATAGAGGAAAATATTTTATGCAGAGACCTCAATACCAAGATAATAGAGGTTCTCAACAGCATAGAGATAGTAATGACAGTTATGGAAACTGGAACTCAAACCAGGATAAAAATTACAGTAGGGACTTTAATGATAATTGCAGAGGCAATAATGGTCGCGGTAGATCGCAACATAAGAGAAAAAGATATCAACAGACAAATTCTGTTCAACAAGAATCTCAGGGAGCAGATAAACAGGTTAATAATGATAAAGACCATAATGCTATCGGATGCTCATCTTTTGATTTTGGTAGGGCAAATAAATGTATCCAATGCAGTACTTTATTTGATCCGAAAACCATTAGTACTCTAAGCTGTGGTCATCCTTTGCCCGCTCTTCCTGCTAATGTTGCTCATGATGGGAGAGGTTCTCTTATATTACATAAGGGGCTAGTAAATAGTAATCCAGTCTCAGTGTTGTTTGATTCTGGATGTACTACTGTCGGCGTTAGGCAATCTCTTGTAGATCCATCCTGTGCTACAGGAAAAGTCATCAAATGTGTCACATTTGGTGGCACGTTAGAAAAGTATCCTACTGCTATAATACACATTGCTACTCCTTTCTTCACGGGAGAGGTCCACGCGTGTCTACTTCCAAACCCTATTGCGGACCTTATTATTGGTCGTATTCACGGAGTTAGGGAATGTACCCCACAGCAGATTGCTGTTTGGGAAGAGCAAAACATTGAAGCTACCAATGCGGTGGTCACAAGAGCACATGCTCTGGATCCACCTCAAACTTCATTAACTAATAATGATGAAGTAAATGACCAAGATAGTCACTTGACTATTACACGTGACTCATTTATCAAATTGCAAGAAGAAGATCCTTCTTTACAAAAATTCTTCATTCTAGCAAAAAAAGGTGATCCTAATCAGAACACTAATAGGAAATCTTGGATTTCTATGAAGAACGGCGTACTTGTACGTATGGTACAAGACTCGACTACGTCCACTCATTCACAAATTCTTGTGCCTAAGAGCATGAGATTGCAAATATTGCAACATGCTCATGACTCGCAATGTGCTGGACATATGGGTTTTTCCCGTACAAAGTCGAGGGTTCTTGCGGCTTTCTTTTGGCCATTTGTGAGCAAGGACATACGAATGTACTGTCGCTCTTGCAAAGTATGTCAGGAGGTCAAATCTAAAGGACCACGACATGCTGCGCCTATCCAGGCTGCTGACATTCCTATTCGCCCTTTTCAAAAAATGGCAATAGATATTATCGGTCCTTTTAGAATTAAGTCGGCTAGAGGACATCAATTTATCCTTACATGTGTCGATATGTGCACACGTTGGCCAGAGGCAATACCTCTCAAGAGCATCTCAACTGCTGATATCGCAGACGCTCTTTGGCTGATATTTTCTCGCTTGGGTTTTCCCGGAGAAATATTGTCAGACCATGGCACTCAACTTATATCAGACACTATGTCACAGGTAATGTCTATGCTACACATTAAAAGGTCTCTCAGCAGTATCTATCACCCAATGTCTAATGGGTTGGTCGAACGTTTAAATAGGACTCTGAAAACTTTACTTGGTAAAATAACTGAGGATCATCCTCAGGATTGGGACAGGGTCTACCCGCGGCTCTCTTTGCGTATAGAGAGGTCCCCAATGAACATACGGGGTTTTCCCCTTTTGAACTTGTCTTTGGCGCGCAACCGCGCGGCCCTATGTCTTTACTTCACGATCTAATCACTGCCGATAATATTAGCGATGAGACTCAATCTTCTTATGAGTACGTCATTGCTCTTAGGCAAAAGATCATCGAGGCATGCAAACTAGCAACTTCGTCTTCAGAATTTGCTAAAGAAAAGGCAAGGCAGTTTGCAAATAAGAATAGATGTCTACGACAACTTTGTCCAGGTGACAAAGCTCTCGTTCTACTTCCTTCAAGGGAGAACAGACTTCTAATTGCATGGAAAGGTCCATATGCAATAGTCTCCAAAATTTCTGATGTCGACTATGTTGTCGATATTGATGGAAAGCATAAAACTTTCCACATAAATATGCTCACAGAATTTTATGAAAGACCTGACTATTTGCAGCCTATTTTCCAGGCTACGGACAATTCACAAGCAACTCATGGTCAGTACTCATCTCTGTCAGTTATACAGGATGAGGAAACTACTTTTTCTGATGTCAATCTTCCTCTTTCTATGGTCCCACTTTATTCTACGGAATCTTGGAAAAACGTGACCGTTTCTCCAAATCTTTCCGCTGAGGAACATCGACAAGTTTCTTCGATGTTGCAAACATTTCAGGATGTTCTTACAGACATCCCGGGACACACACATGTCATAGAACATGACATTGTGCTAACTGATCACAATCCTATCAGAGTCAGACCATATCCAATACCTATTCATTTCCAGTCTCAAGTCGAAAAAGAGTTGGATGAAATGATACGTTTGGAAATCATTGAACCATCCACTTCAGCATACTCTTCGTCTATGGTTATTGTTCGAAAGAAGGATAATAACATTCGCATTTGCGTAGATTATCGCAAATTGAACCAAGTTACGAAGTTCGATGCTGAACCTATGCCTTCATTAGAAGAGCTACTCAATAAACTTTCTAATTCTAGATTCTTTACCAAACTAGATTTGTCTAAAGGTTATTGGCAAGTCCCGCTAACTGAACGTGCCAAACCTTTTACAGCTTTTTCTACACCTAGGGGTTTATTCCAATGGAATTTCATGCCTTTTGGTCTTATGAACGCCCCTGCTACATTCGTACGCATGATGCGGCGAATTCTCGCATATCGTACAGATGTCATAGCATACCTAGATGATATCTGTCTATTCAGTGATTCTTGGGAAGATCATATTTGGGTTTATACGATTACTGTCTACTCTTCGCGAGTATAACTTGACTGCAAAACCCTCTAAAGCCTTTATAGGATTTAGCGAGATTTCTTTCCTAGGTCATCGGGTTGGTCATGGTCTTTTAAAGACAGAGGACCACAATGTTTCAAAAATACTTAACATTTCGGTCCCTAAGACGAAGAAACAAGTAAGGAGTCTATTAGGTTTGATTCAATTCTACGGACGATTCATTCCGAATCTGTCCTCCATTATGGCACCGCTTTCTACTTTATTGAAGAAAGGGTCGCCTAATCTGATCCGCTGGTCTAAAGAATGTCAATCCTCATTGGACCAGGTTAAAGCCCTATTTTCATCTCCACCTATTCTTAAGTTACCTACTATTGAGAAGACTTTTGTTCTTCGAAGTGACGCCTCGTCAACAGGGATTGGGGCAGCACTAATGCAGGAGTATTCTGATACTTTGCATCCGGTGATGTATATCTCTAGGAAATTAAACGCTGCAGAAAAGAATTACTCGGTTTTAGACCGTGAGTTATTGGCTATGGTATGGTCTATTCTGAAGTTACAAAGATTTCTTCTAGGCGCACATTTCATTGTGGAAACCGACCAGAAAGCGCTTACTGCTATTCAGAGCAAAAACTTGAAGAGCTCGAGGTCCACTCGTTATGCCATAGCTCTTCAACCATTTCATTTCTCGGTTCGAGCTATCCGTGGTTCGGATAATGTAATGGCAGACATTCTGTCCAGATGTCCACACGATTCCACATGATTCTTCTGTCATATATATATATTTCCTGATATACAGTCCAATGTTATAATGACATGTTAGTAGATTTTGTCTCACTTTTTTTTTTTGAGGGAAATTTATAACATTGTACCATGTAATTATCTAAGAAGGCTTAGTTAGTGATATACGGGCCAAAAGATCACTCGGCCACATTTAAATAAATTATTTTCAGGATTGTATTAAGAAATTTACCAGTTGTCTTTTAAGATTTGTGTTATTGATATTTTCGCAGCACATCATTGAAGTCTGCGAGTTTATGTCCATTGTGGAACTTTGAGGATATCAAGTCCTGTCCTACATTGGGAGCGGATGATGTCCACATCTTCTTCTATTGAATGTTTTATGTCACCGAAGAGCAACACATGTATTACTTATTAATTACTGTTACTTTATATAATGTAATAATATAGTGCGGTATATTAGTAAATTACACCGCTATTTGCAACACATTGTATGATAACACATAATATATTTAATTTCATATATTGGTATGAGTATAATTTGATTGTCATTATGTTGTTGCCATCATTGTGGCGTGTGTTGGTGGCACCTTCCTGGATATATCAGCGTATACTTAGATAAATTTTTTCTCTAAGGATCTGAGATATGATCTCAGTGTCGCTCCATGCGTTGAGCTAATTTGTTAGGTATATATCCACGCATCATACGTGCGTTAGGAGCCTAGATTTTTTCCGGCTCCAGGATTTAAAAAAAAAAAAAAATGTCCCATTTTTTTTTTTCCAGGGAGGGTGCGGTAATGTTACGCACGGATCATTATTATTTTTCGTTTGTATAAACATTTTTTTCATATGTATGATCATTTTTTTTGACTGAAGTGTGTATTATGTTTTCTATGGTCAAAGGGACATAATCCGAGTTATCGAAACTACAATTTTTTAGGAGTTGCCTTCTCTTGTATAGAGACACGTTCGGTCTATAATTTCTTGAACGAAGCGTGACCACATCTCCTTATTTGGTAGTATCAGTCAACTATGGTAGATGTCTGAAACCTTTCTTAACGCTTCTTTTCATGACCATAAAAGGCGCGACTGTGTAAGACTTTTATCTCGAATGTTCTTCGAATCGTCTTATTGTGAACGGCAACTCAGAGATTGTCGTTCTGCGCATGTCAAAAACCGGGAGTTCGTTCTGTGTGTTCCGCCCAGTTGGGGCAGTTTAGAAATGGTTTAAGAAGCGAGCAGACGCAACTGCGTCTTGTGATTCTCTGAGGGAAATACAGTGTCTTAGTGAGTTAGTTAGCTAACTAGACTATTTCCCAGTATTATGCAGCCTGCCTGGAGGCATATGTTCATGGTTGATTTTCCGAAATAAGGTAATTCCTCTTGTATCGAACTTTATGCTATCGTCTAGAGGTTCGTCATTTTGTCGCCTATTTGCTCGCCTGTGTGATGCAAAATGGAGAGGTACTTTGACTAGGATTAAGTCACCAGTATCTGTATACCTGAACTAGTTAAATATATATGGGTCGCTCTAGACCAACAAGACTGTTGTCTGTGTTCCAGGATTCGTTATATCAGAGATCACGTCCAAGTCAGATGGTTAGACTTAGGAACATTATAAAGGTCGAGCTGACCTGTAGCCCATGTATGCTATTCACGTGCAGACAGTGAACGGACTTATTGTATACAACTGATCTGCTAGCATCAGAATGGGAGCATTTATTATTGTTTATGAACATTGAAGATCTGTAGCTGACACTGTTGCAGAAGTTATAGAAATTATTATTATTTATACAGCTTCACGAACTAGCACTCGATGATTGATGAATTTCTGAATCTATTGAACTGTGATGTCTTATGACGCATATATACAACAGCTATCATTGCTGACTACAGAAATTGTTTTCAATGTGCCATATCATCTTGCTGAACTCGTTAACCATGTTGATGTCATAAGTATCATGACTGTTTTGTGGCGTGCAATAAATGAAAGAAACTTATACAACGAAGTTACCCTTTCTATGACTCTACACGTCATGTTGCCTGTGTGATAACCCTGTGAACTGTTCCACTACCACATACACAGCAACATCCTAAATCAGAGAAGACACCTACATCTTACACTTTAACACCAGGTGTCGATAAGGGTGGCAAGTTACCACTTCAGCACAAATCCACCCTTATCAGTCACCAGGACAATGAGTTGACATGTTTTTGTCCATGTAGGAAGTTCTCTTTTGTTTAACATAGACGAAATTGTCGCTTCATTCAGGAGAAACAAGCATGATTCACTAGAATGGAAGGTTTTACTTGGAAGCGAAGTAGTCAACATCTGAAAAACTTGTTTCGATATTATATCATCCTAGTCGCTTAGCAAATTCAGAAGAGGACGTTGCCAATTTGCATGCTTCTATAATCTTCTGTCTCAGCGCGATGACATACTCGTAAGAAGATTTTGTGTCATCGCAAAATTCAAAGAGGACGTTATTGCATGCTTCAGCTGTTCTCAGTGACATATAAGAAGATTTGTTTCAGCAAAGACATGATATAAAAGATCATGCAGCGCGCGGTCGCGCGCCAAAGACAAGTTCAAAAGGCGAAAACCCTGTATGTTCATTGGGGACCTCTCTGTACGCGAAGAGGGCCGCGGGTAAAACCCTATCCCAATCTTGAGGATGATCCTCAGTTATCTTCCCTAATAAGTTCTTAAGTGTTCTATTTAGTCGCTCGACCATCCCATTGGACATAGGATGATAGATGCTACTCAAAGATCTCTCTATCTGTAGAGTAGACATTACTTGAGACATGGTATCCGATATCAGTTGGGTGCCATGATCTGATAATATTTCTCCGGGGAATCCCAGCCGAGAAAATATAAGCCAAAGAGCATCTGCAATGTCAGCGGTAGTAATGCTCTTTAGAGGGATAGCCTCTGGCCAACGTGTGCACATGTCTACACACGTTAAGATAAACTGATGTCCTCTAGCAGATTTGATCTTGAATGGACCAATGATGTCTATCGCCATTTTCTGGAATGGACGAATAGGAATATCTGCAGCCTGAATAGGCGCAGCATGACGAGGACCTTTGGATTTGACTTCTTGACATACTTTACAGGATCGACAATAGATCCGTATGTCCTTGTTCACAAAAGGCCAAAAGAAAGCCGCAAGAACTCTTGACTTTGTACGGGAAAAACCCATGTGACCAGCACACTGAGAGTCGTGTGCATGTTGTAAGATCTTAACTCTCAAATTCTTGGGTACAAGAATCTGAGAATGACTTGACTTAGTGGAGTCTTGCACCATACGTACAAGTACGCCATTCTTCATTGTAATCCAAGATTTACAATTTGAATCTTTATTCGGATCACCTTTCGTTACAAGAGTGAAGAATTTCTTAAGAGTCGGATCTTCTTCTTGTTGTTTTATAAACGAGTCACGAGAAATTACCAAGGGATCATCTTGGTTATGCACTTCATTATCTTCAACAGATGAAGTTTCAGGCATATTGAGAGCTTGAGCTCTAGTGACTACTGCATTAGCAGATTGCATATTTTGATTTTCCCAAACGGAAATTTGCTCCGGAGTGCATTCTTTGACTCCGTGAATGCGACCGATGATAAGATCAGCGATCGGATCCGGCAAAAGACATGCGTGTACATCTCCTGTGAAGAAAGGAGTAGCAATCCTAATGATAGCGGTAGAGTATTTCTCTATGGTGCCGCCAAATGTTACGCATTTGACTACTTTGCCTGTAGAATGAGAAGGATATATATGAGTGACTGCCTAACCCCAATAGTTGTGCATCCAGAATCAAAAAGTACTGAGACTGGATTGTCATTTACTAAACCTTTGTGTAAGACAAGAGAACCTCTCCCATCATGCGCGATTGACGCAGGAAGAGCGGGAAGAGGATGCCCACAGCTTAAAGTAGACACTGTGGTTGGCTCAAATAATGTTTTGCATTGGGGGCACTGAGATGCTCTCCCAAAATCAAAAGCGGCACATGCCATATTATTAGAGTCATCATTATCTTTATTTTGTTTATAGGCTTCGTGGGACTCTTGCTGTGCAGAGTTCGCCTGGTAATGAGCTTTATGTTTTTTGAATTGTGCTCTACCTCTGTTATTATTGCCTCTGTACTTATCATTGTTTCCACTATTATAACCTCTACTCGGGTTTGAATCATAGCTCCTTTGGTTACTATCATCATATTCATTATAATGAGTATCTCTGTAATTATGATCTTGTTGTCTCCATGAAGGAAAACTTGGATAGTTTCTAGAATGACTTCCTTTGCGAAAGTTCCTGTAATTATGACCACCCCTGAATCGAGGGCTGTCAGCTCTTCTCCAGGTATTCGAAGAAGAACCCTGAAATGATTGGTTACCTTGGTTCTGATAACTGTAATAGTTACCTTTTTTATTAAACTTATTTTGAGGTCCTTGGAATTTGTGAGAGTGATTAGGGTTGTATGGTGTTGCAGAAGCAACTGGCATACCTTCTTTAACCTTACTGTTGCTAATAGCTACGTCCGGATGTGCAGTGACGTATTGGGTACAATACTGTTCCATTTCTTTTAGAGACTTAGGTTTACGCTCATGTAAGAATTCGAGGAAAGGTTTTTATTTATACTTGACATAATCTTGTCTCTGAGTATCAAGTCCATAAGTGCTTCATAAGTCTTTTCTGTTTTGGATAGCTCAATCCAACGATCAAATGTAAGACGTGTCCTTGCAATGAATTCTGAGAATTCTACACCTGCCTCAGGCACCATTGTCTTAAACAACTTCCGATAACCCTCTTCAGACAACTGATACTTCTTTAATAAGGCTGCCCTAATAACATCATAGTTATCTTTGTCAGCCTCTTCAACCAAACTTAAACTAGTCAGAGAATCACCTTTCAGATTTTTCTGATAACTGGTTAGCATATTGTGATTTGTCCACATTATGTGCTCGACACGAGCGTTCAAATCTATTTAGCCAGAATGTTATGTCATCACTGGAAGGGTTGAACGCTGGTACCTTGACCTTGTAAGTAAAGGGTTTACCATTACCACCAGATGCTTGATTACCATCACTTATGTTTGTTAACTTTAACTTTTCTAACTCAAATGCTAAAAGTTCTTTTTTGTGTTCATGTTCTCTTATTGCTTTTTTCTCTTGAGCTTCAGCTTGTAATTTTCTCTCTTCTGCAGCTGCTCCTTTTTTTTCTCTTTTTCCATTTCCATCTGGAATCTTTTTTCTTCAGCAGCTTGTCTGTATCTGCATCTTTTCTTTCTGTTCATTTCCATTTCCATCTGGTAATCTTTTTTCATCAGTCTGTATCTGCAATTTCTTTTGTTCATCCTCTCTTTGTAATTTTTTTTCCTCAGCTTCTAATTTCTTTTCTTCAATCAATGCTTTTCTTTCTTCAGCAGCTAATGCTTTGTCATATTGAGCAACTGCCCATTCTTCTAATTGCTGACCAGTCTTATCAAGAGCCTTGCCTTGTGTGATAAAATAATCTAATGTAGACATCTTGTCTAATAAGATCAGTAATTTGCAAAAGTAAATAAATTCACTTTCTTAGTCTTAATCAAAGACCTTGTATGATAACTTTGTTAACCTGTGGAAAATAGTACTTAACTATCCCAATCACTGTGGGAAACAAGCCTTACAAAGGTCTTGTATAAATCCTTATATAATAACAGCTATAAGTTGCTGGTTCACTCTATAATATAAGTGCAGTGCACCAGAAATAGTGTTTTATATCATCAACTGTGTACCTTTAGTAATAGCAATTAACTATCAGTTGATTCTTGTACATCAATTTATATGATCAACTATATTTTAAATAGTGTATGTCGATCAGGCACAAAACAAAACAGTTATACAGAAGAACATGAAAACATTTGCGGAAATGAAATAAATCAAAATGGGAAAAACAATAAAAGATAAACCGCAAGAGGATAACAAATACAAATAACGCCACAGTATATAAATATAAATTGAGAATAGAACTGAAAGATAGAATAGGGTAGACCAACAAATTACAAACAAATCAAAACAAACTAAAAAACAGAGGAATATTACAAAAACAACAATGAGTACAGTCTTCACAGCTAACACTAATAGCAACAGCTGTCGCAGCAAATTTTCAATCAAGAAAATTGCACCTATAGAAACGCACACATCAGACCCTCTATTACGTGGGATACTCTGCTGTGTGACACCGCCCAACCAAAACAACAACCCGCTGGATACAAACAAATATCACATATAAATATTTAAACATAAATACATAAATGCATAAATAGTATGGCAATATGATGTAAATAGAGTGTTGCAGAAAGAATGTCTGCCTAATAGTACAGTACTGTGGTACTTTATTAAACAAATACTTCTGGTCTAATTATTTTAAATTCAACACAGAAATAGAAGCTCCATCGTTGATGTGAATGATAACAATCGATGTAGGACTTCTCAGTTCAATAACATTTCCTTTCGCAAACACTGTCAAATATTCTCCAGTCCTGATGTGTAATGTTCTATGTTTCAACCAAGCTTGCTGTGTAACACTGTCAGTTGTATGGCAAATGTCCAACGAACCAAATGTCAACAAACGCTGACCTAGTTACCGCATACTCTCGACAGGACAGGTCACGCTGACATCACTGTAGAGTTGTACTGCTGATGTATTTGTGTGTCGTAACAGACCCCAAGGAACGTCTGGTCTCAGTAGTTTACTTCTCAATATGGTCACTGTGCGGGTTGACCCAGGAAGCTGGCACACCAGTTGTTAAACTCTGTTAGTTGTTAACTCATACTGGCTACTAGTTGTTGAATCACGCTTTATTTGTTAATGACGTGAATGTCCACCAGTTGATAAATGTAGATGTTGGGACTGGTGTAGTAAAGTGTAACGATTGTCAACTCATTAAACCCAGCACAGTTTTGGTCATACAGGTCATCTTGTCCTGGAACGTGATGAGGCTCCGACAAGAATGTGAGTGTAAACAATGAGTGTGTATGTGAATGTCAGAACGCGAATGGTAGAATGATTCGATAGAGTTGACAGGTTGGTAGTACATCACTCATACTCACACTGTTCGAATTCAAGAAGTACTGGAACTACGGTGGTCTTTTTATAACATTTAATGGGACGCACACTTGGACAGTACGTGTATGGTTACAGGAACAAATGTCGACATAGACAGCATAATGTTGATCACAGGAATATCATCTTAAGTTAGCATTCATGCTTGGCAAATATCATAATGGAGCATTCGTAAATAAGCATTCAGAGTTCCATCATGTAAATCATCTGGCTTTACTGACTGGGCACGTCAGACCATAACCAATATATAGGAAGGCTCCTAGACCTAACCTCGTCTAGTGAATATCCCTTCACGTAAAGTTCAATATATATATTTTCCATAAAGATATAGGAATCCCAGACATGGGTTCTCACATGTAGCAGTGATCTCTTGGTTCATCGAGCGATAGTACAGGCATCCCTTTTTCTCACTCGATAAATACAAAGTATATGAATTTCAACATGGCTGTTCTTCTCTCGTGAGTTTCACTCACTATAGGACCCAGACCAAAATTGGTCATTCGTTAAATGTCCTCATTTCTTCATAGCTTCTCTCATAGAGGTAATTGAATAATATCATACAATCTAGTGCTGATACATAGGAATGTCGTCTTCCTTTGAATAAATATTCTTTTTCAAAAGTACCACTGTGCATCTGTTTATCAACAACGATGGCGAAGCCCAAGTTCATAATAAATTGTGGTTTTACCTTTCTATGCGAAATATAACTTTGCCATTCCTTGGCAAAAGAGAATAAACACTGGGGTAAAGTACATACAACATGTCTAAATGACTATCACTTTTCCCCATTGACTTATAGATCATTTTTTTCGGCGATAGGCCGGCTACAACAAAATTCGACATCCCGACAGGATGACAGCCATGAATCACACCCCTTGCTAGCGATACTTCCGCTGCATAGCCTTTGACCTTTTCTAGCGACAACCAACATAGTTCGACTTAGAAATGTAAGATATCCATATATAAGACAGACTCGTCCTACTCATACAAACACTACGTATAAATTCAGGCCATAGATATACTGAAGCAAGAACAATCTATTCCTACCCAGCCAAAGAATAAATCGCAGTAGGCCTAGACTCGTCCGCGGAGTCCGATCGAAGATGACGGAACTACTTTCAAGGGAAGTAACTCAAAAATGACTTCTCCTTAAGCACTTAAAAAGGAAATACTTTGATTACAAAATATTTGCGAACATAATAAGTATATAAATGTATTATATTGCAAGATAGTAAAAATTGCCCTTTACAGCTGTTTAGTATTAAGTGTGGAGATATATATAAATAGAGTATTTAGGGACGCATGGTTACTCTGTTGTAGGGTTGAATAGCAAAATACAAGTGAGACATAAACTGGAGCTGCTAGGTACGAGGCAATCTGTCCTTTGTGTATACCTAGAAAGAAATTGTAGCAGCGGACTCCAGGAGTCCCTCTTGTGTAGAAGAGTGAGCAGTATCTACAGCAAACTACATTCTGTCAACGGACTTCCAGATAAGCCCTAGTGTTTAGGGGCTATTGACAAGTTATTCTAAAATATTCTCCCAACTCTGAATAAACATTTCGGGTGACATGATGAGACCATCAGTCCCTCTAATAGTGACATATCTTCATACATTATAATTGCAGCAGGGGATACATTCCTGGGAACATTTTATTACTGACATTTGTGGACAAGAATTCCTCCTTAGTTGTTTAAACGAGTACATAACCACATTTCATTTTTTAGTTAACTATTCCTGTGTCAGAAAATTTGAGACACAGGAAAATAAAAATTGTAATATAATTCTATAACGTTAACCTCTGACTTACGTTAGTTCTTTATATATATATATATAAGCATATATAAATACCATATATATATATATATATATATATATATATATATAAAATATATATATTATAATATATATATATATAATATATTATGAAAAAGTAATGATGCAACAAAAGCTAGGAACAGAAATAAACGATGTCAACAGGCGGTTTTCGACCAGGTAGAGGCACTAGAGATCAACACGATGTTCAACATGAGGATCATCATAGAAAAGTGTAGAGAATTCAACGTTGACTACATACTTGTTTCATTGATTACCACAAAGCTTTCGATTGTGTACAACATCAGCAGTTATGGGCTATTATGAAAAATATGGGATTTCCAAACCACCTTATACAACTCATCGCACTGCTGTACCAAGAACAACAGGCAGCCGTAAGAATAGAGGGTGAAACATCAGAATGGTTTGAAGTACAGAAAGGAGTAAGACAAGGCTGTACCCTATCCCCTTACCTGTTTAACATTTATGCCGAGAATATCATGAGAAATGTAAGAGATGACCAAGAACACACAGAGTTTGACTCATTAGCATCGGCGGGTACCAGATCCCGGAAATCAGATATGCTGACGACACAGTCCTCCTATCGACCAACCCAGAAGGACTTGAACAATTACTTCTGTCCACCAAAAAACACAGCGAGGCCCAGAATCTATACCTAAACACCAAGAAGACTAAAGTATTGACAACAGACAAAGTAAAGACCAAACCAGAAATTGAAATTGATAACGAAGAACTGGAAAGTGTTAATGAATTCGAATACTTAGGATCAATCATCAACAGCTCTGGCGACTGGGCAGTAGAAATTAAAAGAAGACTTGCAATTGCTTCACATAAACTAATACAGATGAAAAACCTATGGCAAGGCACAAGCAAAGAAACAAAGTTACAACTGATCAGAGCATGTATATTCCCAGTGGCAACATACGGCTGCGAGACTTGGACACTCAATAAAACAGTTGCAAAAAAGATTACATCATTTGAAATGAAATGCTACAGAAGGATGTTGAGAATACCCTGGACAGAAAAAAAGACCAACAGAGAAGTACTGCACTCACTGAACGTACAGGAACATTGGCTCCTAAATACCATCGCAATAAGGAAGCTGAAATTTTTCGGTCATACAAAAAGACATAATAGCCTGGAAAAAACAGTGATGGAAGGCATGGTCCCTGGAAAAAGGGGAAGGGGTCGACCTAGACGACGGTGGACCCAGGACATCACAGAGAGTCTGAACTTGTCTTTGGCTGATGCAGGTCGACTTGCCCAGAATCGTGATGCGTTCAGAGCAGCTGTAATGGAGACAACGTTCTGGAAAGAATACGTCACATGATGATGATGATATATTGAGTTATCGTGTTTTAGTGATTAACACATCACTACACCTACATTACCCTAGACACTTGCCATTTAACTTAATATCAAAGTTAAAATAATACACAGAGTGAGATCTACATGTGGTAGCACATAAGTACCCTGAGAATACATCATCATCTTCAACTATTAGACTCAGGGGCTTATACAGCTTGACCTCACTCTGTTGACACTTACATATTAACACCATAACAATCTAATCCACCACACAGACGACATCGTTAAAGCATGTCGTAACAGTAATGAGATCAAAATAATTTACCGACCTTCTCAGTATACTTTAGATTTAACGATAAAAATGATCCATAGTAGTTAGGTGTGGAGACCTAGGTGGCCATTTCATGGATCCACGTGGTCCAATCCATTTGCCTGGAAATGTTTCTTGCAAAATCTTACTCCCCAAAAAGCGGCCTCATACCATAATTCGTAGATTATTTTACACGTTCCCTTTTGATACCCCGTGTGGATTTTCAATGGCCCAATATCGTGCATTGTGTTTGTTTAGTGAACCATTAAGGTGAAACACTTCTTTATTGCTGAACATGGTTTTTTTAATTTAATAATAATAAATTTGCTTTAGGGGTTGGCTTTTGACCCATCCTTTATATATATATATATATATATATATATATATATATATATATATATATATATATATATATATATATATATATATATATATATATTTCTTTTTTTTTGCTTTAGCTTTGCTTTGCCTTAAGATCCCCACGTGTTCGAGTTGTTCACTCTTTTACTTACTTACTTAATTACTTAGTCGTTCCCCTTCTACCGTGAGGTGTAGAGGTTTGGAAGAGAGAGCGCCAGACTATCCTATCTGCTGTCTTCCTCCTGGCCTTGTTCCATTCTAGTCTTCGGTCCTTCAAAGATTGTCTAATGATGTCCTCCCAGCGGATTCTGGGTCGTCCTGGGGGGTCTGGATCCCTGGCTCTTTGTTTTCCATGCTTGTCGTGGTAGCCAAACCATCTTAGTTGGGACTGTTCTACTTGTGTCTGCAGGGGATGGCATTTTAAGCCTTGACGTATCGTCTGGTTGCGGACCTTGTCTCTTCTTGTTACTTCAACCACCTTCCTCAGATACCTCATTTCTGAGGTTTCACTCTTTTACTCTTGCAACAAAATTTGGGGTGGAGGATTGGGCTTTCTTGCAACCCCAGGGAGCTTCCTAGACTCAGCGGCATGTTACACCAGGCCCACCTTGGCGTGTGTGTAATGTCCCGAGGTTTGAAGGCTCTCTACCCTACAAAGGGGGTTAATATATATATATATATACAGCGTGTCCGGCAGAATCACTACCAATAACAAATGTCAATATCTCCTCATCCATGTAAGTTATAATTATTTTTTTATGTTTACCTCGTATAGAAACCATCACATTTTTAGGAGCAGTAAGACAATTGATAAATTGTCCGATAATGTGCAGATAACGCATACGTAATGCGCAGCCGCGGAATGTGATGAAGCGTGTAGTGAAAATGGCGGAGTTCACGGTGCAGCAGAAAGTGCAATGCTGTTATTGGCTTGCGGAATTAAAGTTTCTCATTGTTGTGCAAAGGAGATTCAGGCAGGAATATGGACAGAAACCTCCAGAGCGACATACCATAGTGAAATGGCACAAGTAGCTGTTGGAAACAGGTTCTTTGTTGAGAAAGAAGGGAAACGGCAATGAAGCGTTGTCTCCAGATAGAGTTGAAGCAGTTAGCGAAGCTTTTCAACGTAGCCCGCGGAAATCCATTCGACGGGCAAAGGGAGAATTGGGTATTCCAAAATTTACTGTTCACGACATTGTGCACAAAAGATTGCGGCTTAGAGCCTACAAGATCCAGCTAGTGCAGAAGTTACAGCCAAATGATAAACCCAGACGGGCCGAGTTCGCAAATGCAATGCTATGTCACCTCGATGATGACAATGAATTTCTCAGTCGTGTGGCATTCTCCGATGAAGCGACCTTACACACTTGTGGCAAAGTTCACCGGCATAATTGTAGGATATGGGGAAATGAAAAGCCACATGTCGTAATGGAGCATGAGCGAGACAGCCCTAAACTTAACGTGTGGTGTGCCTTAACCTCGAATTATGTGATCGGACCATTTTTCTTCGCCGAAGCCACAGTCAGAGGAGCAACATACCTAAACATGCTGCAAAATTTTGCAGTTCCTAGGATACCAGAAGGATTCATATTCCAGCAAGATGAAGCACCTCCAGACTATGCCAATGAAGTAAGAAACTACCTTCATCAACAATTTCCAGACAGATGGATTGGAAGATTAGGTCCCATTGATTGGCCACCAAGGTCACCAGATTTGACCCCCTTAGATTTCTTTCTATGGGGATACGTAAAAACTTTGTCTATCAAACTCCGGTGCAGGGACTGGATAATCTTTGGCAGCGAATAATTGACGCTTGTGCATCCGTCACACCTCAGATGCTGCAAAACACGTGGAGAGAGATAGAATACCGTGTTGACATTCTTCGAGCCACTAAAGGCGCTCATGTGGAGATCTACTGAAACTTGGTGAGTTGCTACTGAAACTTAATGAGTTTGCCTAACAGAAAATCAAAATCCGGTCGGTCTGCTATTATTAGTATAAGAAATTTTGACATTTGTTATTGGTAGTGATTCTGCCGGACACACTGTATATATATATATATACTCGTATATATATAGGCACACAAGCTAACAATCCCTTTCAGGCCCAGCCTTTATCAAGTCTTCTTCATGCTACCTGATATAAACTAGTAGTCCTTTTCAGAGCTTAGTGTTTATCTACGATTCAAGTGCTAGAGTTCCGTATCAGAGCTTCACTATGGGAGCCTTGAACAAGGTTTAGAGGTTCATAGGCCTTAAGCACTTTTGTTCCAAAATGTGCTAAAGAGGATGCAACACGTTACAATAATTCTAAATCCTAACATTGGCAACGTTCTTTTATTCGGATTTGATCTTTTTTTTTATTTGAAAGAACATGCATTACAATACGAAAATATGTATACACGCTTTAAGTACATTGATGACAGAAAATATAGTTTTATTTTGTTTGTAATTGTTTGTTTTTTGGGTCGGAAATACATTTTAGTTTTACAAATTGTGTTCTTCTATCTATATCATTGGATTTATATTTCAGCTATTCTACATGATTAACTTTGCCGTGTGCTATAATGAACATTCAAATTGTTAAAGACCGTTACGGATCACTGTAATGATTCTAAGATAAATTATAATGTACAGATGGATGAAATCTTCAAAGATTTTAACATCAATGTGTGCGATCTCTTCGGTAACATGATGAGTGCTTATCAGCTTCAGAGATCTAAGAATAGTACTCAGCTGTTGGTAGATAGAAATTTCAGAGAGCAGTGGTTCCGCCTCACTTGCACAGTCAACTTTGGTTTGGGCACTTATTAGTTTGACACGATTAGATTACCTGCAGGTAGAAGTCCTGTTTACATTCCCTTTATCTTGTTAAGGACATTACTTTATATTAGGAACAACCTCCTGATCAGTGTTGCCCCAGCTGGGTATTTTTTAGTAGATCTGGGTTTTTTGGCTTCGGCCTGGGTATCTGGGCATTTTTATTTCCAAATCTGCATTAATCTGGGTATATTTGACAATTGGCATTTACAATGTATGTATATTCTGTGCACTGAACATGTTTACAGCTGGTAAGAAATTTTTGAGCACGCATGTAATCCCGCTTAGTAACGTCATTGGTTTTGATGCAGAAAACTGTGCCACTATGATGGGGACTGTAAGTGATTTACAGGCACAGCTGAAGAAAGAGATTCCACAAGTCTTTGTTCTCGGAAGAGAGCCTTGATCGTCTGTCTGATCAATGGCGAGAACTGGCATCGTACCGAAAAGATCTTCGACATCTGGTGATGAGGATCCGCCCGCATTCTGGCTGAGACAGCAACAAGTAACAGATGCTAATAACCAGAAGAAATTTGATGTTTTAGCTGACCTCATGTGCATGCTTATGGTACTACCTTACTCCTCAGCATGCGTCGAAAGAGTGTTTTCGAAGGTTAACGTGGTTAAAACCAAAGAAACCAACAAGCTTTTGTGTGAAACAGTTTCAAATCGAATACTAGCCAAGCAAGCAGTTGCCGAAGATGGAGTTTGTCATAAGTTTATTCCTAGTAAAAGCGAGGTTGAAGATGTGCTTGAAGGACGTTGTCGGCAGAGATATGCAACGATTTTGGAACTTCACAATCAAGATTCCACGTTGTCAATTCATGCATATGATCTTGACGAAGGAGAAGTTGTCGACATGGATGCCGAGTCGCTGACAAGTGACAATTTTCAACAGTAACTAGTTACAACTAAAATTTATATTTGATTTGAGGAACATATTGTTAATGTAACTACTATAAGTATGTTACTGTTAAAATTTCTCGTTTTCAAGAGTTCATATATTGGGGTGTTAATAAAATCGTTTTTATACAATTGGGAATTTTTGATAATAAAATATAAAATAAAAATGAAGAAATTAATAAAAACTGGTAGCACACAGCTTATTTGTGCTAAGGTTGCACTAAAAGATTGTGTAAGCATCGTTTACCCCGTGTATTTGAGGCATAAAATATTCTGGGTATTTCTGGGGGTTTTTTTTAGTAGACAATCTGGAGTGGCAACCTTGCTCCTGATTGAAGGCATTTTGCAGTGTAGATTGGGTAGTCGTAAGTCTAAATGTTCACGATCGCGTCTGGCAGCGGATTTTAAGAACAATTTATAACTTTGACTGTCAGTATTCACCACTCTATAGGGTAATTTCAACAACCTTTACACTTTAATAACCTCGTCTGGTTGCAGCTGCGTAGAATAAAACAATTCATAAAAGTGGACCATCAAGTACACACCGATCAAGGCTTTGATGGCTTCGTGTGGCTGCAGTATAGCAGAAAGATTCTTAATGCAGATTATCTGTACATAGCTTTTTAGTTGTTGGTGATTGTAGTGAAATTGACAGAGATACAACGGTAAAATTCCTCCAAGGATAACATTTAAGGATAAAAACATAATGCGTAGGCTGCTGATGTACATGATCGCCTAGACCGCGGGTCATCACCCTCCATAAATTTGACTTGCTAGACCGGAGGGGAACGGAGTATCAAAAGGAAAAAAAAATATGACTGGAAAGGCTAAAGAGACGCAATTGGGGGGGGGGGGGGGGGGGGGGGGAGAATGGATGAAAGTAAAAAAATTCAAGTCCCCCAAATTGACACGAGGTACGGAATTGGACGTTTTGCGATACCAAGCGCTTGATTTGAATTTGAGCGGAAGAACGCAGATGTCTGAAAAAAATTACAAAAAAATTAAAAAGTAAATTTTTTCTTAATATTAATGTTAGGAATATAAAAATTAGCTGGCCAGATGGCCTATTCTGAGCAGTGAACGAATATGGTCTTAATTTTACAGACGGATAGATAATATTGAAAATAATGACAAAAGACAGTGTAGTTTACATCAGCCACAGACTGCATTGAATCTAACATATCGTTATTTGCACACAAAAACACGACCTTGGGGACGCAGGTGTTCAAATTTACTTAGCATAGAAGTGAAGGGACATTGGTGGTAGCTGTGTCTAAATATAACTTTTTACAACAAAAATTTGAAAGGGAGAGAACGGTTGGGTCAAAAATCGAGCACAATTTTGTAGAAACACAAGTAGAGACGGACAGACTAACAGATAACCATCCATACGTGACTGAAGCTTGACTGAAATGACTTTAGTGAGGAAATTTGAAATTAAAAATAAACCTCGGCAGTGATTGGCCACAGACAATCATATCATTAGCGCTCAGAGCGCATTTGGGGTCATTCTTCAATAATTGTTCAGTGTTAGACACAGATTTTAAAGTGTGGTGTTTTCCCATATGAAAGACAGTGAGTTAAATTTAGGGACGCCATCCTATAGCCAGCAGCTCAGCTGAGTTTTGCTAGCACTTCTGTGTTTAATTATTCATAATCTGGTAAGATTGAAATTATTTCTTTATATATTTTTGAATATTGTTTTCATGTTCGAGTGATTTGATACTGCCATATATCAAATCTAGCCTTACAAACAAGTAGGGATTTGCTCTAGACCCCCCGCCCAAGTCAGGGTCTAGGGACTAACAATATGTACCTAAACTACCAGCAAGGATTATGCAAGACCGATCAAGAGTTGAGAATAAGGAAACAGATTACCTAGCCTCTTTTAGGGCCGAAAACTAATAAATATTTTTTCAGAATCTATAGTCTGGGAGGATCTATCTGATGAAAACCCACCATGGTAACTGTGCTGTTTGGTCAGAGAGATCTGACCTGTCTGTATGATGTGGTTGTTGTGTCAGTGTGGTGTCCAGACGTGGGTAGAGAATAGATTTTGACACATAGCCCATACTTTGATTGCAGAGCTGTGAGTTTCTATCGACAACAAAGCAGAGTCTATTCGGTGGGTGACTGTACTCGAGTGTATCTGTGCAGTTCTTGTGACAGAGACCACCATTATTGCCCGCCAGCACGGAGAGGTGGGACCGCAAGTTTTCAGCACCAGAGCTACAAAAAGATGAGTGAGCCTCTGGTCTGCTGGACATTCACCAACTATTGTGTAGTCAATATAGACAGGTGTGATGAGGCCACCCCAACAGCACAAACAGTAACTATCCTCCCAAAGAGATGACTACTCGAACTTTTTTTTTAAATAAAACTAACTAGTCTAGTACTTAAATATGTACACTCCTGCATTTATTATGTAACATTCCATGCATTTTTTTTCATAAATTTGCAAGCCTTCTTTTAAAACAAGGTCTGGTCACATAAAACTTGACCCAGAACCAATAAATGTAATATAATTATATCAAAAACTTTATACACGTGAGTTAGTTCAGTGTATTTTAACACTTGTTAATCTTATTAGTCTTCTTAAATGTCTGTGGGTGTATTTATAACTAACACACCACATTACACATCATTACCCTAGACACTTTACGTAGCCACATTCATTAAGAAAAAAAAAATTAAGTGTGAGGTCGTAGTGGTAGCAAGAAAGGCCTTCTGATAATTCACAACTACATTTTATCTCAGGAGCCTTCACAGCTGGCCTCATACAAGTTACAGGTAGTAATAACACCATCATACAATACCATCAATACCACTACATAAATTGGGGTCTTGTCCAGGGATAATTAGCCCAACAGTAATATTAAGATCTCCTGGTGGGAGAAATAAAAGTAGGGAAATAAATTGTAAAATTTCCTTTAAAATTAAAAGTGTCCCTGCAGATAAAAGTTGGTGAATCTTCACAGCCAGTAATAATTAATTAGTTAACTGGTTAGTTAGAATTAGTTAGACTATAGTCATATAGTAATTAGAAGTACTTAGTGTATTTACTGGTTAGAGATTTATCTTGTATATTATTATATTGTCCAAAAAGTATGGCTGAGCTAGCAAAGTTCCGATCAGCTGCTGTGCTCACCGCGAAGGAGATGGGAATGGATGGACAAATTTTAATTCAATACGTAACGACTGAATGTGATAAATATATTGAAAGGGAAGATAGAAAGGTAGCTGAAAAGAAGAGGTTACAAATTGAGGCTGATAGAGAAATTAAGAGGCTGCAGATTGAGGCAGAAGAAAAACGACAGCAAAGGGAGGCAGAAGAAAAACGACAGCAAAGGGAGGCAGAAGAAAAAAGGTTGACTGCCGAAAGGGAGGCAGAAGATAGAAGGTTGCAAAGGGAGCACGAATTACGACTAAGGGAGCTGGAATTACAAGGCCCGGCCCCTGAAAATGGTGCCAGCCCTTTTGCCTCAGATGCTACGCCCAGTCTGGGAGCCTCAAACTCAGCTATGGGGTTTCATTTAGACCATTTTGTTGAAAAAGACGATGACATAGAGGGGTACCTAGGACGTTTTTAGTTATTAGCTACTACATATGGGTTAGAGAGAGAGAGGTGGAGTTTAAAGCTATCACAGGGATTGAGGGGTACTTCTTATGAAGTATTTGCCAAAATGAACAGGGAAGACCAAGACAATTATGACATGTTAAAGCAGGCTTTGTTATTAAGGTACGAGAAGAATGGTGAATTTTATCGTAAGAAATTTAGAAATGCCAAACTGTTGTCTGGGGAGACATACCACCAATTCTCTGCTAGACTAGAAACCTATTTGGAGAAATGGACGGCTCTGGTGAAGACCCAAGATCTTAAAGAAATGATCATGATTGAGCAATTGAGAGAGTCCATGGCTCCAGACATGAGAAAATTTCTCATGGAACAAGGTGCAGAGAAGTTGGGGGAAATTTTAAATGTTGCTGAGAGGTATCAGGCAGCCCAGGCAGAGGTAAGTGGTGCTAAGAAGAAGCACATAGACAATTTTAAAGCTCCACAGCAATTTAATAAATTTGATAATAGAGAGCAGGGAAATAAAGGTAGGACAAACTTTGAGCGGCCAAGAAATGACTATCGCGACAGAAACTCCCAGTTCAATGACCAAAAGTTCAATGAAAGAAAACCGTTGAACCAAGGAAAAAGATGGTGTAAATGGTGCAAGAAGGATAACCATAACACCGAATTTTGTAGAAGGAAACCTTCAAACATTGCTGCAATTGAAAGTCGGGAC